>JAAAKM020073195.1:21386159-21493090 GCA_010016025.2 Alatinidae sp. Z8VKAUB7J3
CTCAACACTAAACAATTGGGTAATAATTACTACATTACCCAACGCTTTGACAGCAAAACCGTCTTAGAATTTTGACGCTCGTGACTCTACCCACGAATAATATGCGCCACATCCGTCTGTAGAACCACATTTCAGAAAGCTTGAATGATACGCTCTGTTTCACAATCAAGAGTAACAGTAAAGGTAATAAGCCAAGGAAACGAAGCCCTCGTCTGTACGAACACCAGATGACAAAATATCAGATCGTTTGTGTGCAGTTGAATTTGATTGTTAAAAAGTAAGCTCTTAGTCCTCTATCTTTTTTAAAAAAAAACCTTTAATCACACACCTTGCAAGTTGAAGAGATATATAGTAGCAGGATTGCCTCAGTTCATAGTCTGCATGGCTAGGGATAACTCCAGGTTGAAGAGTATTCAGAATAAGGCTGCAAAGGATAGAGGAGTAAATTAATAATAAGACAATTCATGATAACAATGCATATTCTTCTTCTTCTTCTTCTTCTTCTTCTTCTTCTTCTTCTTCTTCTTCTTCTTCTTCTTCTTCTTCTTCTTCTGCTTCTGTTTCTGCTTCTTCTTCTTCTTCTTCTTTTGCTTTTGCTTCTGCTTCTGCTTCTGCTTCTTTTTCGTCTTCTTCTTCTTCCATTGCCCCTCCGCTTCTTCTTCTCTTTTTCTTCTTCGTTTTCTTTCCCTTTTTCTTCTCCTTTTCCTTCTTATTCATCTTCTTTGTCTTCATCTTCTTCTGCTTCTGCTTTTTCTTTTTCTTTTTGGTCTTCTTCCACTTTTTCTTCTTTTCTTTCTTCGTCTTCATCGTCTTCTTCTTATGCTGCTGCTTCTGCTGCTTCTTCTTCTTCTGGTTCTTCTTC
Source organism: Alatinidae sp. Z8VKAUB7J3 (assembly GCA_010016025.2). Lineage (NCBI taxonomy): Eukaryota > Metazoa > Cnidaria > Cubozoa > Carybdeida > Alatinidae > Alatinidae sp. Z8VKAUB7J3. The sequence goes on from JAAAKM020073195.1 coordinate 21,387,022, forward strand.
TTCTTCCTCTTCTTCTTCTTCTTCTTTTTCGCCCGTCAAGGTCCGCTTGACACTTTCCAGGGTGTCGGACCGTCGGTTGGCTTTACATAGCCTGTCTCACCATGAGTCCCAATCATCGGCCATGTCCCTGGGCAGGTTCCAGGCACGCGAAGCCTCCCTGATGTCTCCGTCCATTACTTCCTCGGGCGTCCTTTGCTGGTCCTACCGCTTAGTATGATGTTCTAACACTGGTTAATCCAGGTGGTACACCTGTGTACGTGACCGGCCCAGCATTTTGGATTCAGAATGATTGGAAAACTATCAGTACTAGCATTAAGAAGTGATGTAGTTTTTCTTCGAATATTTTGCACTTCTAAACAACCTTGTTATTGTACTAACAGGATGTTGTGTTTTGTCTCTTACAGCCCGATTTAGCAGCCAATGAACATAAACTTTTGCAAAAGATAACACTATTGTCTTTGATGGAGGTAAGAATCTTGCGATCACGATTATCTTTTTTGCGGAAGTGCTGAGCTTTCAAAAATACTGACAATAGTATCAATAAGACTGTATATTGGCAATATTAGTGATCGTCTGTGGGTAATTGTTAAAACGTTACAAAACTTATTTACGAAATCCGAAATCTTTATATACTGATTGATGGTCCGTCAATATTTTTTATAGCGTTTAGCTCGTGATCGATATTGTGCCCAGTTTTTCAGAGTAACCTTGAATTTGCAAAGAGAGGCATGGCATTTGAAAAAGAACTGAACGATTTACGTGTGTAACTTCCTGGACACTCGAAAATAGAAGCCAGAGTTTCTTCTACCTGTATGGTTTGTATCAATCAGCATCTGCTAGACCTGTATAGATTATCCGAAAAGGCCCAATGAGAAGACAAGTTCTTTTGTCTACAAAACAAAGGTTCTCTTTCTTCTATGTGGACCATTCCTGACAAAAATTATCAATGCTTACAATAAATGTTTTTCAGTACGTGGAATGGAGCCTTGCTTTTCCTTCCTTGGGAGATTTTCCTCAAGTGTTAGAGACACGGTTGAATTATAGTTTGTATCCAGAAGTAGTGAAAGGATTGTGCACGATGCTGCTATTTACGGTTTTACAGTAGCCATAGTTAGATTTTGGGATACTTTAGGATTCATGCTGCTCGCCGATAACCTAGCGTCTGTTTGTTACACTTTCGCGTCGGAACTTCTTCAGAAATCACGCCATTTTATTGCAGTTGTCACTCTAACGAGTTTCTCCCTTTTTAGCTAACATTCAAAAGGGCGTCCAATGAGCGTTCAATTCCGTTTAAAGTGATCGCAGAGACTTCACGGCTTCCTGAATCGGAGGTACGTAATACGTTTGAGATTTGAACTTTAATAGCCATTCTTCTTCTTCTTCTTCTTCTTCTTCTTCTTCTTCTTCTTCTTCTTCTTCTTCTTCTTCTTCTTCTTCTTCTTCAATATGTTTAGTTAAAGACCAACACTGAAAATCGAAGGAATCTGTTGCTCCCCGTCCATGAACTGATTGGATGGCCGGAACTATCACATTTTGGCAGATAAACATGAAAACATTTATTGTTCAGGTCTCCGTGAAAGGTTTTTTGCTTGTGTTTGAATCATAAGTTGCAACAAGGGTCATCATGAGACAGTGTACTTGGTATTTAAAGGTAAGAAACACATGCTAATTAGTTATCATTGTGCTCTCGATTGAGTTTATTACTTCATTTATTGCTTTAATTTCAATACTGGTTCATTAGTGCTTGTTTTTGAATCCTAAGTTACAACAAGCGTATTGATGAGGCAGTGTATTTGTGTATTTGGTATCAAAGGTAGGAAACACATGCTGATCGGTTATCATTGTGCTCTCGATTGAATATATTACTTCATTTTTGTTTTAATTTCAATACTGATACATTATCAAGGGCTTTGGAGGAGTAATGAGGTACGAAGGTTACGCTGCTACAGCTAGCCGTCAGATTCGCCATTGCTCAATGAAAAATTTGCCGAGTTAGCCTCGCTTAGAAATTTAAGAATAACTTTTGAAAAGGGTGTATAGTTCCAAAACAGTTACTGACAGAAATATAATCAAATAACTATTTGATTTCGACAGTCCAGTGCTCATCTTGAGAGGTTTCGAGTAATTTTGCGACTTATGTAAGACCAAGTATTAATTACTCCATAACTCACAACAATAATGCCTTCGATTTTCTTAATTTGCCCCAAAATATTATTAATTCTGCCCAATATATCGTTGCAAGTTATTGACATGTTATTTGCTTTTAAATTTTGTCAGTATTGTTACATTTGTGATATCATAATTGTTGATAAACCTTACGACCAGGTGAAATAATACAAATGTTTTCGTCATAATGCAATCTTTTATTTCACGTTAATTCAGCGGATATCCATTTGATCGTTTTCCATTTCCTAGAAAAAGAATACAGGGACGGGGGAGCAGGGGGCAGAGGTAGCCATGGCCCCCAAAAAGATTTACCAAATCTCAATTTTTTTCCTTAACCTCTTTCAGTTTTATCAAAGTTGAAATCCGCCTTACTTCCAGGAAAGTGCGTCATTTACAAAAAACACTCTACAAAGAAAAGTCTAGAAACAAAAAGACGTCATTGAATCATTGACTTGTAAAAAAATTAACCAGTTTTACGCAGTAAGATATTAAAGCTGAAATCTAAATATCTATAAATTCCAGGCATATGGTGGTTACGTTTACATCTAATCTAAGAGAATCCTAATCTAGTGTCCTTTGAATGCCGTCAAAAATATTTCATGTCGCAATACAAAAGAAGTGAATAAGATAAATATTAATTAAATAGTAAACGCAACCGAAGCCCATGGAAAGGGACAGTTTGTGAAGCATATAAGGCTATTGGGTTTATAGTACTCGTACCCATCAAACAATTTTAAAAACCTGTTGTTTTTGTTACGATAGAGGCAAAATTAAGGGGAGAAGTCAAATTCATGAGTTTTGGAAAGATGGGGGCTTCAAACCAAGTAACTCCCAGTTCCAATACCGATGTACAAGAAGTTTTAAAGAAATAGAACAATTAAACTATTTTGATTTAATCATGCTCTATACAAGGAAGATAACGACCTGCACTTAACAGTTGCATCACATCAACAAAAAGGCAAATATTATTGATTATTACATCACTGTGGTGACATAGTTTTTATTTCTCAACTACATTTTCAAAACTTATTTGATTATAATACGTATACATGTATTACGTGTGTTCTTCATCTTTCTAAGCTTATTAAATAGTTATTGCGATGTAAATGCTTTTATGTCGTATTCCTTTCCCATACTTGGGAAACAATGAATATATGCTTTGCCTATCCTGATATTTTTTGGAAGGTCCGATCGCCTAACCTCTGTTGAAGCGCCAAGGACGTGACTAACCTATGTACTAGATAGATTGTAAGATATTAACCTTACAAAACCCATATGTTGATCGCTGTAGCGTAAACGAGCCTTGAGGAACCACAATCTTTGCCTATGTACAAATATATTATGAGGTAACAGCCTTGAGAAACCCCATTCTTTACCGTTGTAACAGATAAAATCTAAGACATTGACTTCAAAGGACCGCATTCTGTACCATCGCAAGAGATATATTGTAAGTTAGTAGCATTGCAAGACCCCTTTTTTAACCGTTGTGACGGATAAATTGTGTAAGGCATCAGCTTCAAGAAACCACACTTTACCGTCGTGAGAGATAGACTTTAAGGTATAAGCCTTGAGAAACCCCACTCTGAATCCTTGTAACAAATACATGGTAAGGTATGAGCTATAAGAACCTCCTCCTATCCTGTGCATAGGTTCTTTGCAGGATATCTTTGGTATATTGATTCTTCTTGGTTCATAACCCTGTCACGTCAATATTATTTCCTAGGACTAGTTAGAACTCGAGTTTCTCCTCCCTGTTTGCGCATCAAACGACACATTTTGCCCAAAATAATGACAAGCCAGCACAGAGAAGGCTGCATCATAAAATATGTGAGCAGTAAATTGGCCTGTATTAGTGTGTTGTTTGGCTGTTTTGTGATGGAACATAAATAACTAAAACTGCATAAAACAAGGATGAATGTAGCAATTTCTTCAAAGTAGCTATAAAAAATCGATATGCATGTTGCAAGATTAAAACAAATTTTATAAGCAAATACCTTTAGCTTACTCTTTAGACTTATAAGCAATTTTTACTATTATTAAAATAAAGGAGGGACGACACAACAGAGTCGAAAGTGGAGGGGGTGTGATATGATTAAAATCAGTAATCAGATGTTGTATCTCTGAGCAAAATAGTTAGACAAAGGTAGAGTAAATAAATAGACGTTATTAGATAATTCTGAGTTGTTATGCTATGATCATAACATTATAATTCAACACACTTAAATACTCACGTTATTGCGCCTGTGATATTACTGATCGACGCTTAAATTATCCATTGGCAACTCTTTTCATGCACATGTCAATGGACTAACAAAGCAAAAATAACAAACGACGCAACATCAGAAGACTATGATTGACCAATACCTGGTAAATCGGGGAAATGATTATACCAAAAACATACTGTTTTACTGTTAATGGAGATTTTAATGCCAATAAAGCGCTGTCTGTTTCCCCCGTCTGTGTCTAAGCACCGTACTCATACGTCCATCAAAACTTTACTTAACAATTGTTTTCTTCTTCTATAACTCGACAAACTGTTTCAAGATACAAAGACATAGAAGAGAGAAGTGGCGTACGCTGTTAGAGACCTTGAGGGTAAAGCTAAGATTTATGTTCACTAGCGTTTAGAAGTCTTTTTACAGTCGTTTACACCAGGAACCAAAGATCCCTCTTCATCTCTTCTTCCTATTTGCTCTTTCATTCCTGGTTTTGATACGACAGTTTCTAAATTATTCTAAATTATTTATTACTTAATTGCTAAACATAGTTTGTTGTTGGATTAATATTTTTGTTCATTTATTTTGAGTTAAGTTTGAACGTTACTATCTGTCATTATTTTAAAAAAACTCGTTTTCTTGCTTCTTTACTTATGTCCACATTTACGGGTTTTAATGAACATTATACATTGACGCCAAATCGATACTTGTATTTGTGTTTGAGCGTCAGGTAGCATATGAATTATACAAAATGAAAAGTAAACCTTGTTCAGTGCAAACTAAGGTTTGAATGCCCCAGAGAAACTCAGCAGTCAACCAACATTTATTTTAAAAGTGGGTCACGTGTCGGTAACTTGGAAATGAAGACTTTAGCAAAACTGTGTCTTCTCCTTCTCCAGGTTTGTACCACCCATAGGGCCAATTGGGATATTACTTCCCTTTTTTTCAGAGACAAGTTCGAAACGTTTAAATTTATATGCATATGTATCTTTAAACAGCATAATCACACCCTCCGAGGCCCGCAATCATCTTTTAATCTGCCTCTCCCCTCCCAAATTTTGATATCTCTCCTCGATATTGATATCGATATGGTCCTGCGTATCACATTGCTGCTCTGGAAGTTCCATTCATCAAGATTAGAAGATTGTTCTTTATACACTGGTACTTTTTACACTGGCTCTATAAACAAATGTTAGATAAAATGTAAACATTTAGCATATCTATGTTGTTTTAGAGCCACCCAGTTCCTTGGATGGCCATCGTTAAGTCTGTGCCGTTTTGGGCACTTTCACTAGCCCACTTTGGTGTCAACTGGGTACTATTTATGGTAATAACATGCCTACCAAGTTATCTTAAAGACGTCCTAAACTTCAACATTCAAGAGGTAAGCGCTTTCACATGTCTTGCTTTTTTTATACTATGGTGACAAGCACACCGACAAACTATAGGGAGAACGCCAAGAAGTCACAATTGTAGTTTCCTTCTTGGCGTTCTCCCTATATGTCTTGCTTGTCGTAGCAGTTGCAGGAATCACCTAGTTGTGCATGTGCATGTGTCTGTGTCTGTCTGTGTGTGTGTCTGTCTGTGTGTGTGTGTGTGTCTGTCTGTCTGTGTGTGTCTGTACCTGTGTCTGTACCTGTGTCTGTACCTGTGTCTGTGTCTGTACGTGAGAGTGTATTTGTGTGTGTCTGTGTGTGTCTGTGTGTTTGTCTGTGTGTGTCTGCCTGTGTATGTCTGTCTATGCCTGCGTCTGTGTGTGTGTCTGTGTCTGTGCGTGCTTGTGTCTGCGTTCGCGTTTGCGTGTGTGTGTGTGTGTGTTCGTATCTGTATGTGTTCGTCCGTTCGTATCTGTGTGTGTGTGTGTTCGTATCTGTATGTGTTCGTCCGTTCGTATCTGTGTGTGTGTGTGTGCTCGTATCTGTATGTGTTCGTGTGTTCGTATCTTTGTGTGTGTTCGTGTGTTCGTATCTGTGTGTGTGTTCGTGCAGTCTTAAAGAAAAGTGTTTATCTCGCTGGTAATTGTTTTATTGTTAAAGCCTTGAAAGTTTGCACGTGGTCATTAAATACTGTTTGATATGCTAAATAGCTGATTCCTAGGTAGGGGAGTCAACTAAGCGGTCTTTCGATCGACACTGTTTGCTTTGATGACGTTTGTGTAGGAGTAGCAGAGTATGCATGAGCCTCCGGTCCCATGTCGAAAAGTTAACCGGCATGCCAAAATAGATTGTTACTTACCCCCTTTCCTCTAAATGTTAACATCTCAAATTTATTGCTAGTCCGTCTGTATAGATGTGTCCTCTATTGTCATTTGAATGAATTAGGAGTTTTTTCCATGAACTCCAGAACATCAGTTTTACCAGGTTCGAAGATGACTTACTGCCTCTAACCAAACAGGAAGGACAACAATTTCTAATATGGGGCCTTGAGACCATAAGCCTTTGCGAAAATTAATTTGCCCAAGTTTGAAGGTTGTATGGGGTTGCTAAAAGACATCAACAGGACTACCTTTAAAGTATTGTCTCTTTAAGTTAGGAGACGAGCAAAAAACAATCAAATAATCAAATTTAAAAATGAGAATACCCTTTCTTTATAAAAGCATTAAATAAACCTATGGAAATCGATCGAACAATCGATTTCGAACGATGAAATGTTTCAATGATTTACTGGTCGAATAATTGAGCGAGCGTATTAAAGAGAGCTCAAATAGTTTATTTGTTGTACAAAACAAGAATATTGCACAAAATATCGAAAACACTATGTACTTAAACGCTTTTTTCGTCTGACACTCCTCAGAGTACAATCGTCAGAATGTCCAAAATGAAATGACACGTGAAAGAGCATGCCCAACTCTATTTTTATAAGAGCCAATCAGATTATGAACCACCTGAATGGCTGGTGTTTTTGGACCAATCAGCATCCTTTACACAGGGCTCCAAAGATTTGATGATCGAATGGTACACCTAATCATTATGAAGAAATAAATAAATTATGGTATCATCAGGTACTCGATTTCGTTACCGATTCGTCCAATAATCGAATAACGTAATGATTAAAGGAGCTTATGAATAATTTATCAGATGATTTCACAACCAAATACTGGAATTATCGTATTATCTACTTCCCATGAATGAGTCTTTGAATATTGCAATGCCCTACTGATGTAATGATTTCATTTAAGAATGATCAAATAATCGAGTGATTGAATGGGCTAATGGTTTAATGATCTACAAATCGGATGACTTCATCATCTATAGAGTGTAATTATATACAGTTAAATTGGTTAGCTGCAAAGGCTTGATCTTTAAAGCTAGCTGCTGTTACTTAAGGATACGTACAGATTAAACAGTATTTCCAACCAGGTTGCGTTGCCGTTCTGATTGCAGGTGTTTGTATGAGGTAACAGGACGTAGTATTAACTTAGATTACCTCTTAAGACGCGCGTTGCTCTGTAGCGATGAGATGAGCTACTCTGAAGTGCCGAATAAATGGGGAGGTCTGAATAAACGGGGGGTCATTATTTTGGTCTAAAGTTAATAAACGGGGGGTCTGAATGAACGGGGGGGGGTTGAACTGCAGTCTGAACTTCGTGAAATTTTAAAATAAGGATGACACACATGAGGACAAAAATCGTCCTAATTGACTAATTAGCAACTGTTTCAGAGTCAAATGTTGCATGGGAAGTGTTTTCAGATATCATTTACATTTTGAGTACCGGAAAAATTCCTTGAAATTAATAAACCGGGGTGGTCCTAATAAGGAGCGGAGGGGGTTATAAATTTAAAAATAAGTGTGGGGGGGGGGGTACGATTATATGGTACTCGAGAGTAATGCAGCTATGGCAGTACGTTACCCTTTAAAGCAACTCAGCATAAAATCTACATAGTGAGGACTGACACTAAAGGAAGAGTTTAATTGTTTGAAACCGTGTTACGCACTTGGATGCACGGTTGCATTTAGATAAATGGATAGAAGGATGATGAGGTGAACCCATAACAGGAGTAAGTGATTTTCTCAAAACGAATTCTTATACTTTTTATAGCGCCTCTCTGCGCTAGTGATTTGACCAAAGTAGGACTGCCATCTTGCGGGTAAATCTGCCCAAAGCCCATTGAAAGTTCCATAGTATCATTGAGAAGAGAGGATTCGAAATGTCAGTTTAGAACAGACGATAGGGAAATATAAAAAATGTTACAACCGGAGCTCGAACCCGTGACCCAACCTATCGCTGCGTGTGGTCTTCCTAAGCTAGGTGACCTCTGATATTAACGTACTCTATTTCGCTAGTCGCCACATTAGCTCCTAATCAACCATCAGTGGACATCAACATCCAGCTCAACGCAATTAGAGACCAGCCTCTCCAAGGGTTGGGTGGAGAGAACATAAATTCAGTCGGATGGCGGAAAGGTAGTGCAATACGTTAAGAATTAGGATTTTGTAGGGAGTAAAAAAAATCGTCGAATTTGAGCGTACGTACATTTTGAATGACCCGATGTGATGTGAACAAAGACTATCCTGATTGGCCAAGAAGGAGCTATGCGACGTGGCACGATTTTGAAAAATGGTCTGGTCCGTTTCTCGAGTGGCATAGAAGTGGCATGTCGCATTTGCCACGTGGCGTGCCACTTCGGTGTGAAAGGTTTAGTGCTTATGTGCAGGTTCACTCCCTAGTGAAATGCCACGTCGCATGTCACGTCGCATATGCGTGTAAGCTCCCTTAGGCGCCATGGTTTACGAAGAACATAGGTTCCTGTTCTGATCCTCTACAGTACACTGTTCCTCTACAGTCCTTTTAAAAGTTTGAAGATAACATTTTCAAATTGTATTCGATGAAATACGAAACTTTAAAGATGTTTTCTAGCAGCAAATACTAGCCATAGGCAGCTTAGGCTTTGGCTCAAAAACTAGTACGTTGGGATTCAATGGCGAAATAGTTCATAAAAGTTTGTCTTGTCAGAGTTGCCAAGGTTTTCTGCAGTGGGCTGCCAATTGTCTCTGCATACCGACGCCTCCTATGCAAAGAGCCAATGGCTGACACCAGAGCTGATTGGAACAGCATAAAAGGTGCGCATGTGCATATGACGTGGTTTTTCTAATGGTTCGATTAAGAATCTAGCAAATGGGAACAACTATAAAGTGTGCTTTTCTGAAAAGGTCAAAAATAACGAAAATTATTATTTGTTCAACTTTGTCATAGGTTATCGACCCAGACATATTTATGGCCCCAGCTTGTAGAACTACGTCTTAATGTATCTACTACTGCTTTTTACGGCCCCAAGCTTGTAGAACTACGGTTTACTATGTCTACAACCTTTTTTAACGTTAAGGGAACACCGGCTGTAGCGTTCGACCGATTGTTGTGGATGAGCCGCCGTGGTCCAGTTGATAGTTAACTAGTTTTCTGTTCTTGAGGGTACGGATTCGATTCCCCGTAGGGTCACTGGTGACGATAGGAACTGCTTATCAGGGGGACTGGTATGAAACACCGGTGACGATAGGAACGGCAAGGGGAATGAAAACCGATATAATGAGACAGTTTTGACGAGTGTTGACCAACATTTCTGCAAAGTCGGTATGTAATGGTAAATGAGATTGCAACAGTGAAAAAAATCATTTTATGTCCCTTTTGATGACATTTGGCAGTTAGGTAGCCTACCTGACAAGTAAATTGGGAACAAGTCAGGATTTGAAAGAGACGTTTAGTGGCGCTGGCTCTCATGTGACATTCTGAAAATAAGGATTTCAAGAAACCGCATGGTCACGGGATAGAATCACCGAGCAGTCTTGCGATAAGCAACCTCTGATATTTACACTATAAAATTGAGTAAGATGTATAATGCATTCGTATTATATCTTCGGATTTATCGATCAGCTTCTTTGTCGTTTGTGACCTGCTTCTGTATCGTGAAACATGTTTGCGTGACAGAAATGTAAGATATTGCGTCACTTTAACACAAACAGGCAATCACCGCCAATGTATGGGTATATTTTGCACAGTTAAGTCACGATATAGCATTGGACACTGTTCTTAATATCTGAAGTACTAAACACTGACGTGCTTTGTAGTCACCAGCTCCAATATCGGATCCAGAGCAATGACATCGTCAGGAGGATACCGTACCAGCCAGTATCGGCGCCTTATCCTCGACTGATAGCACTGGTACGGCAGCGCCCCTCCTACAGGCTCTTCTTCACAATGGCACACCGGATACAAACCAGTACAGTAGCGATGAAGACTATGTTCTGTCAAATAATCTTACTTTTATTCTTTTCAAAGTTTTGTTTTGAAAATTTTTAGACCCTTCCCATTCTCTATTAGACTATTTTAAATTTTTTTAAGATGTATTTTCTTTTATTCGTCCTTCTCATAAAGGGTGATCATCAGGGTATACTCTTCTTCTAGGTCTTGGACTTACTGCTTATCTCCTACCCTATCTAACACATAACACATTCCAAATACATGCTAATTTCTTTACTCTTTCAGATACAAATTCCACACTTCGATAACACAACTCTCCGCCGCGCGTGATCTGTCACTTTTTTCAGAATTGAAGCCCCATAGGTTGCACTAAAAAAAATGAATATAGAACTTGCTCTCGGTCTTAAATTGAACGATGTAACTGATCACAACATGCGGCGAAGTGTCGCCAACTAGGACAAGGATCGACACTTCATAGTGTTCAACTCTCAGAAATCGAGGGCAAAATGACGATAAACCATTCAGTACGCACGTACAGTTGACTTCAGTCTTACGTATTCTGAAAAACAACTGCAGATCTCTCAGGTTTGCGTACGTTGTCAGCAAGTGAAGGTAGGTTTCAACCTCTTTATTAGGAGCTGTACTGGACTTACCCATGAAAGTCCTGCTACAACCATCAACTTCACCTGGAAAGCGCCAAACCCAATTTGATTGATGGCAGCTTCCAACGTGTACGTCTCTTCCTCTGTATACAAAAGGTAAAAAAGCTGATAATCTTTGAAAAGAAATATTATGGTCTACTTAAAGATATAACAGTGATAAGTGCTGATAGAATTGATAAAATAGTTTTTGGTTTTCGCCATATCCATCAAAGCCATGAATTATTTACCAAATGTAGGACGATTATCTGCTTAGTTACTCATTTTTGGATAATGTCAGGAAGGTCTTACTCAACCTTCCTTCCTTCAAATAAATCTTGTTAACACTATTAAAAACAAAAATTACAGATCCTGTAATCGTCAATCAGCCTTAAAACTTTTATGGTAAGATTTGAGGAGCTAGAGAAACAAAACTGAGCAAAATTATTTTCATGGGCTTATAGCCTGCGCTTTGTCACAGAAATTTACAATTTTATTCTCTTCTCGCATGCGGAGATTACTCCTTAATTACGCCCCTTCATTTTATCTATATTTGTCATTCATTGCCAGATATAAAAGAGGGTAACAATTGATAAAACATCTAGAATAATCCAGAATAGTTATTATCAAATCTGGCTAAGAACGGCCAGATCTTCTACACTATTTAGGTAAGAAAAGGCTTTAGACACTGATGCTTACCTATAAAAATATTCCAAAACAAAATCAATAAGGCATTTAAGTACATTCCCCGAGTACACCTTTCACCGTATCAAACATGCCACCAAAATGAACGCTCCTTGATAATATAACTTAGTTTGGAGTTCATTTGGCAACCTAACCATTTAAATTCTTTTTGCAATGAAATCCAACTTCATAATTAGGATTATGAAACAAAGCAAAGTAGAGTATAATCATACTTCTGCTCTTGAAATAAGAAGCCAAGAAAGATGTAATATTCGAATGGTAGAGTTCTGCCTTCGATGGCAGCTCGTAGTAATGCCACAAAGTTCTCCAATACTCCGCACGACATTTTAACAAGACAAAAACTAAATTTAACAATTTTGAAAAGACACTAAAGAAATAAAAAGTATGTTACCACCGGGACTCGGAACCGCGGCCGTTGTCTTTTCTTAACTAGTATTTCAAACCTTATCTTTGCCATGAAAATTAATCATCATCATCATCATCATCATCATCATCATCATTATCATCATCATCATCATCATCATCATCACCATCATCATCATCATCATCATCATCATCATCATCATCATCATCGTTAGCAACATAACCGACTCCTAATCAAAATATCTCATGTGACAGCAATGAAATTGTACGGAAAGGTACAAAAGTTACAAGATTCTGCCGCATTTACTGATGCTCGAATGGATTGTTTGTTTAATTTCATAAACCACTCTGTCACTCTAGCGGACCATCAACGTAACTTAGTTGTAAACGTATATTTATTTCGTTTTTGAGATAAGAACAACTGTCAGGCTGAGGGAGGAGTGCATATGTAATCCCGTCTGAACTGGATGCCTGGGGTCATTTTAAATGAAATACACCGTGTTAAGACCACAAATGACGACAAGCTTGACCGGCTAATTACGTGAATTTCTCCCGTATTAACGCAGCCTTTCTTGTACACGCTATTTTTTATGGATAATAACAATAACTAGGGAGAACTGATGGAAAGAGAGCGCGAGGGAGACAATCTGACGTCCTCAAAGAATATGGAACTTAGAAGGAAGAAGATGAACAGTGTCTGCGGTAGAGTCAGGCTTATATTTGCTCCCGAACAAGGCAAACGGAATAGAATAAGTGGAGGATTTTGTGACGCTTAGGTAAGAATATTATACAAATGGTCGCCATTGATTATATTATTTGCACAATTGATACTCGATTAGGCCTACACCGTTTTCAGTGGCGTACGCAGGATTCGGATCGTAGAAGGTCAAAACAAAAACTGTTTTCGCGAAAGTGAATCAAAACTACATAACTAGATTGCAAAACTTATGCTCCCCTTTTTTCACTACTCGGCACTCGCGTAGGTAATTTGTATAAAATACAAATTGGAAGACAAATATTTTCGGCCTACAAAGCAATAATTTTCTTGCTTTGATGTGTACTGATTCATGAACAGCAAAAAGAAGAGCTACCTCTGCCTTTAATTAAATAGTCATCGTGCGAATACATCTACGAACAGTCTTGTTCATCAAGAAGGACTAAGTTTTGATTAAAGTACTGAACCTCATGAAGTCCCTAACAGAGACGACACGGTCGCCAAAAAACATTATAATTCAAATAAAACTTAACCATCATTATTATTTACGTCACTGGTCTAAGCTGCGGGGACTATTTAGTACTGTAGCTGCCAATAGATAATCAATAGAGTACTAAAGTGATGATATCACAAAAAAAATCATTTTCGTATAGCAATTATTACTACATCGCAGTATTAACCCTGCCACAAAATCCCCCTGTACAAAATATCGCGTTCAAATCTCCTACCAACTGTGAGAAATGGCTGATTGAATTTGCAAAAGTCCCCTGGAAACTTTGTTAATTTTGCTCAGTTCATAAACTGGGTTCAAATAACAAGGTTTTGATAGGCATGATTTAAAGTTTAAAAGGACGTATCTAAACGATTGTTCAAGATATCGTTCTCAAATTTGGACAGTTTATCTATGTTAACAAGAAGAATGTAACGAGTTCAGAATATTATCAAATTTCGGATATTCATTAAATCATAACGTCACACTTTAGCACTCGATTTATGAAACCATAAACAACAAGGAAACAGACAGCATACCTGTTTCTGAAGTCAATGGTGGTAAAAATGAATACCCGTGTTCTCGCATAAACTTCTTCTCTTTAATCATATCAGCCGAATAGCATTGTGGTCTAGTAGTTGAAGCATCCTGCACTGCCTCTTTTTGATTAGGAGACTCGCTTTGAGGTAGAGCATTCTCTTCCTCTTGTAAACAGTCGTTCTAAGTAAGTAAGTAAGTAAGTAAATAAGTAAGTAAATAAGTAAGTCAATAGAAAAGAAAGTAAATAAGCACGCAAGCAAGCAAGTAAGTAAGTAAATAAATAAGTAAGTAAGCAAGCAAGCATGAAAATAAATAAGTACGTAAATAAGTAAGTAAGTAAGTAAGTAAGTAAAAAAGTAAGTAAGAAAGTAAATAAGCAAGAAAGTAAATAAGTCAGTAAGTACATAAATCAGTAAGTAAATAAGTAAATAGATAAGTCAGTAAATAAGCAATCAAGCAAGTAAGTAAGTAAATAAGTAAATAAGTAAGTAAGTAAATAAGTAAGTAAATAAGTAAGTAAGTAAGTAAGTAAATAAGTAAGTAAGTAACCAAGTAAGTAAGTAAATAAGTAAATAGATAAGTAAGTAAATAAGCAAGCAAGCATGAAAGTAAGTAAGTAAGTAAATAAGTAAGTAAAAAAGTAAGTAAGTAAGTAAGTAAATAAGGAAGTAAGTAAGCAAGTAAGTAAGTAAGTAAGTAAGTAAATAAGTAAGTAAATAAGTAAGTCAATAGAAAAGAAAGTAAATAAGCACGCAAGCAAGCAAGTAAGTAAGTAAATAAATAAGTAAGTAAGCAAGCAAGCATGAAAATAAATAAGTACGTAAATAAGTAAGTAAGTAAGTAAGTAAGTAAAAAAGTAAGTAAGAAAGTAAATAAGCAAGAAAGTAAATAAGTCAGTAAGTACATAAATCAGTAAGTAAATAAGTAAATAGATAAGTCAGTAAATAAGCAATCAAGCAAGTAAGTAAGTAAATAAGTAAATAAGTAAGTAAGTAAATAAGTAAGTAAATAAGTAAGTAAGTAAGTAAGTAAATAAGTAAGTAAGTAACCAAGTAAGTAAGTAAATAAGTAAATAGATAAGTAAGTAAATAAGCAAGCAAGCATGAAAGTAAGTAAGTAAGTAAATAAGTAAGTAAAAAAGTAAGTAAGTAAGTAAGTAAATAAGGAAGTAAGTAACCAAGTAAGTAAGTAAATAAGTAAATAGATAAGTAAGTAAATAAGTAAATAGATAAGTAAGTTAATAAGCTAGCAAGCAAGTAAGTAAGTAAATAAGTAAGCAAGTAAGTAAATAAGTTAGTAAGTAAGCAAGCAAGCATGAAATAAGCAAGTAAGTAAGTAAATAAGCAAGCAAGCATGAAAGAAAACAAGTAAGTAAGAAAGTAAATAAGTAAGTAATTAAATAACTAAATAAGTGAGTAAATAAGTAAGTAAGCAAGCAAGCAAGCAAGTAAGTAAGTAAATAAGTAAGCAAGTAAGTAAATAAGTTAGTAAGTAAGCAAGCAAGCATGAAAGTTAGCAAGTAAGTCAGTAAATAAGCAAGCAAGAATGAAAGAAATTAAGTAAGTAAGAAAGTGAATAAGTAAGTAAGTAAATAAGTAAATAAGTGAGTAAATAAGTAAGTAAGTAAGCAAGCATGAAAGTAAATAAGTAAGTAAGTAAGTAAATAAGCAAGCAAGCATGAAAGAAAATAAGTAAGTAAGAAAGTGAATAAGTATGTAAGTAAATAAGTAAATAAGTGAGTAGGTAAGCAAGCATGAAAGTAAATAAGTAAGTAAGTAAGTAAATAAGTAAGTAAGCAAGCACGTAAGTAAGTAAATAAGTAAGTAAGTTAGTAAATAAGTTAGTAAGTAAGCAAGCAAGCATGAAAGTAAGCAAGTAAGTAAGTAAATAAGCAAGCAAGCATGAAAGTAAATAAGTAAGTAAGAAAGTAAATAAGTAAGTAAGTAAATAAGTAAATAAGTGAGTAAATAAGTAAGTAAGCAAGCAAGCATGAAAGTAAATAAGTAGCATTTGCATTTGCATTTGCATTTGCATTTGCATTTGCATTTGCATTTGCATTTGCATTTGCATTTGCATTTGCATTGCATTTTCATTTGCACTTGCATACGATGCCTTGAAATGCTAGGCATATCCCAAGGTAAACTACAACGGAAAACTATCTCACAGCTTAGGTTTGATGTTAATCATCACTTTTAATCTATGCCCAAGGAAGCTTAAATACATAGCAGCCAAACATGCAGTTTATGTGATTGTTGAAGTCGGAGCCACATTCCAATTGAACCCTGAAACAGTGGTATACATTTTAGATACTACTTTCCCTGGGAAGAACGTAAAGGATGGGAAAGAATGAGAATAGATTTTGGTCTTCGCAAACCTTCAAGTCGCACGTTTTCTAGATACGTTTTTACATACAGAAAAACCTGAAATTTACAAAGAGTATTGACGAAACTAATTTAACTTAATTTTTAAAGCTAATATGAGAATAGTTGATATACTGAAATAAATCCTTACTTTAGAGTAAAAAAACCCTTTATTTGATTAGTAAGATTGTAACAATTATTCCTCTACTCTCCATAGTCTAAATGGAGCTATGGATGCCCTGTGACATTTCCTGAAAAAATGATCTGTTTAACAGTAGATATTAAAATTAAAACCTTGTGCTAGGAGGTAAAGAACGATCTTAACAATACGACGATAACAGATTATGACTATTTCACTAAATTTGTATTATTTATTTGTATTATTTTTCCTATTGAATTCTTGGAAGAGACTCTACTGTTCCAATCGTTAAACCTGCTCCAGCACCCACCTAGTATAACCCCTAAAAACTAATAAACTAAGAGGCTTTAGGTGCCGTTACAGGGAGTAATTAGTTAATCTGATGCGGTTTCAAGTGTCGTGATTTGCTTGGTTCGAGATCAATGTTTGATTGGTCAAATTCAATATTCGATAGGTGCTTATCAGTACCTCGAGCTTGGAAAGAATAAGACCAAGAAGGATGTCGATAGACTCTTTCCTACTACTCCTGCACAGCCCTCCTCTAAGAAGAGAGAAAAGGAACCAAAGGGTACTGGTCAAGCTTTTTATTGTTCTAATTGTAGTATTTAAATCAACGTATTTTTGTGATAACATTTAATTGTTCAAGGCTATAATAGAGTAGTATAAAGCAATATATTGATATTCTTAGTATTACTTTTTACATTGTTAATAATGATACTCTATTCAAAAATGTTTTAAGTATCTTAGATTAATAATCTTACTAATTTAATATCGTAATGACAGGTGTTTGCTCTACTACTACTACTGCTACTACTACTACTACTTCTACTACTACTACTACTGTTACTACTACTACTACTACTACTACTTCTACTACTACTACTACTTTTACTACTACTACTACTACTACTACTATTACTACTACTACTATTACTACTACTGCTGCTGCTACTACTACTACTACTACTACTACTATTACTACTACTACTACCACTACTGTTACTACTACCACTACTACTACTACTACTGTTACTACTACTACTACTACTACTACTACCACTACTACTGCGTCTACTACTAATACTACTGCTACTACTAGAACTGCTACTACTACTACAACTACTACTAATGCAACTACTACTTCTACTACTACTACTACTACTACTACTACTACTACTATTACTACCACTACTACTACTGCTAATACTACCACTACTACTACTGCTACTACTACTACTACGATTACTTCTAATTCCACTACTACTGTTACCTAGTACTTTAGGAAAAGCGCTTATGTATCGTAATTTCGTACCAATGTATTATGTGTGTACACCTCTTATTCAGCTTTATTTGAAACTTGGTTATAATATGTCAATTGGTAAAACATGCAATGGAGTTGCTAAAGACGATAGCTTATTAAAGTATGCTTCTAACATTTGTATGCATGCGTAGAAAAATATATTCAAGTATGTTTTGCTTTCTTAGCTAGAATTCGTATTTAGGATAGACCTGATAATCTATCATGTCTTAAATACATTCTTATGTTACATGTTTCTGCTGGCTTTGGTGATTGATTCTTGCATATTGTTTGTATCTGCATCATCTGCTACAAATGTATGGTTAAGTAAGATTCATGTATTCGAAGTTCATCTCATTTACGATCAGTTAAGTACGATTTAGTAAGATTCTTTTTTCTTTTGTACTTAAGTTTGGCTTGATACTTACGACTAGTTTGATAACTAAGCTTGGCTTGTTACTTAAGACTAGTTTGATAATTAAGTTTGGCTTGGTACTTAGGACAAGTCTTATAATTAACTTTGGCTTGTCGCTTAAGCCTAGTTTAATGACTAAACTTGGCTTGGTACTTAAGACTAGTTTGATAATTAAGTTGGGCTTGATACTTAAGACTAGCTTGATAATTAAGTTTTGCTTGGTATTTAAGGCTAGTTTTATGATTAAGTTTTTCTTTGTACTTAAGACTAGTTTGATTATTAAGTTTTGTTTCGTATTTAAGACTAGTTTGGTAATTAAGTTTGGCTTTAAACTTATGACTAGTTTAATAATTAAGTTTTATTTAATACTTAAGACTAGTTCCGTGATTAAGTGTGGCTTGGTACTTAGGACAAGCCTTATAATTAAGTGTGGCTTGGCGCCTAAGCCTAGTTTGATGACTACACTTTGCTTGGTACTTTAGACTAGTTTGATAATTAAGTTTGGCTTGATACTTAAGACTAGTTTGATAATTATGTTTGGCTTTGCTCTTATGACCAGTTTGATAATTACGTTTGGCTTGGTTTTTAAGACTAGTTTTTTTAATTAGGTTTTGCTTTATACTTAAGACTAGTTTGATAGTTGAGTTTTGTTTGATATTTAAGACTAGTTTACTAGTAAAGTTGACTTCGTAAATAAGACTATTTTGATAATTAAGTTTTGCTTTGTACTTAAGACTAGTTTGATAATTAAGTTTTGTTTGGTATTTAAGACTAGTTTGATAATTAAGTTTGGCTTTGTAATTTAGACTATTTTGATAATTAAGTTTGGTTTGATATTTAAGACTAGTTTGATAATTAAATTTGGCTTTGTAATTTAGACTATTTTGACCATTATGTTTAGTTTAATACTTAAGACTAGTTTGATAATTAAGTTTGGTTTAATACTTAAGACTAGTTTGGTGATTAAGTGTTGCTTGCTACTTAGGGCAAGTCTTATTATTAAGTTTGGCTTGGCCCTTAAGGCTAGTTTGATGAATAAGCTTGGCTTGGTACTTAAGACTAGTTTGATAATTAAGTTTGGCTTGATTCTTAAGACTAGTTTGATAATTGAGCTTGTCTTGTACTTAAGAGTAGTTTGATAATTAAGCTTGGCTTGGTACTTAAGACTAGTTTGATAATTAAGTTTGGCTTTGTAATTAGACTATTTTGATAATTAAGTTCGGTTTGATATTTAAGACTAGTTTGATAATTAAGTTTGGCTTTGTATTTAATACTAGTTTGACAATTAT
The DNA here is from genome assembly GCA_010016025.2 of Alatinidae sp. Z8VKAUB7J3. Lineage (NCBI taxonomy): Eukaryota > Metazoa > Cnidaria > Cubozoa > Carybdeida > Alatinidae > Alatinidae sp. Z8VKAUB7J3. Next base: position 21,406,551 of record JAAAKM020073195.1, read on the forward strand.
GCTTAGTTTAATACTTAAGACTAGTTTGATAATTAAGTTTGGTTTAATACTTAAGACTAGTTTGTTAATTAAGTGTGGCATGGTACTTAGGACAAGAATTGTAATTAAGTTTGGTTTGGCCCTTAAGGTTAGTTTGATAATTAAGTTTGGCTTGAGACTTGTATAGATTTTAAAAGACAGAACTGCTAAGCCGTAGTTAACCTCATGAAATATTTTATTTGTGTTTATGTTTACGTTAACGACTGAGTAGTGAGACAGAAACAAAGTAACATCCGTCAAGCGATCTATATATGTCAACAAACACACACGTTATCAGCAAAGAGACACAGTTCTCGTTACCGGAGAAAATGGTAATACTCTTCTAAAAGGTTTAAAGTTACTTTATTTAAGGACAATTGTATCTGATTTTATTCAGACTGATACACGAGTTTGTGGTACTTGTAATATGCTGAGAACAGAAACAATTAAGAGGATCATTTGGACTGTTTCTTTCGAACGTCTTCTTTAGCAAGCACAAAAGAGGATTTTAAAGGGAAAAGGAGACAAGGGAGGCCCAAAAAGCGTTGGGTGAATCAAGTACGGGAAGACCTGGGGATCCCCGTTTTCACAGCTGAAAAGAAAGCAATGGATCGTGTCAGCTGGAAAGACTATGTTAAGAAGGAATGTGCGAAGACCCTTGGAGGGTTTTGCAACTAAGTCAAGTTGCGTAAGGAAATGCTTGGCGCCTCATGTGTCAATGGATGTCCTTGAATAAGATTTGTACAAATTTGGCAACGGAATTTGTAGGCATACGCTTGTAAGATCCGAAAGATCTGTTTTACTTGCTGGCAACAACTTATTCAATGCAACACTTTATAGGAGCACGTGTCACTTTTACTTTGTTCACCATACTGGCTTTGTTTAGCAAATTCCCATCATCAAGTAAGGGATTTCCTAGCTATAACTAACTTTACGAACTGCAGACGACAGAATCTGATTTCGAACAGAAAGGAAATTACCTACTGACGATATAATCCAGATACTTGACTGGTTTAAAGAAAATTGCCCATATTAAAATATATTTTAGTAGTAATTGGTGATTTATTAAGGTTGTCACTGACAATGAGTGGCAGTTGAACCTGCGTTTTCATTTAAGTTTAAAAAAATTATTAGCAAGTATTATTTTATGAATATATCATGATATCCACTGGTTGATTTCTAACTCATCTGTGCTTTGCCAACATACTACCGGTACAACACTTTATTTTTCATATGATATTCTTATTGTCATTAATTTTTCATCTCCTACAAATATGTAATATAGTATTTTAATAATTATTCTGTAGGCAAACGGTTTACTGATTATCTTTCATGGGTTTTACAGTAGTCGCATTTAAAATTACCGATCGTTCATAATTTATACATTGAAGGAAGCGATGCCAATTGTCTTGAAGTAAGTACACTGGATAAAATATAGTACGCATTCACAGATACAAAATTTACCTGAAAGTGTATGCCAACTTTTAAAAAGGGACCTCAAACTGTACGTCTCCCTCAAAACGTTTGATCTTGTATAATTTCCGAGCTTACATGGAGAATTTATGTTAGAAATAGTGGAAGTTGCAACTTTTCTTTTCCAAACTGTGCTGCTTGTGCTCATGTAACTTTTTATTCCCCGAGAAGCGTTCACAAAAAACAACGGTTACAAAACGAATTAGTAATTATTCGATTAACCACACGGTGCGCTTATTAAATTTTTCAAATTTTTAGGGGTGCCCTTATTTTTTTTTTTGGGGGGGGGGTGCGCTTGATCGAGGGAGTGCGCTTATCACAAATTTTGAGGACACAATTCTTCATCTAAATTGTATCGAAACAGATAGTACATCAGAGAAAAGTCGGAAAATCAGTGTTTAACAAATGAAAAAAAACACCATATGAAACTAGATGTCAACATCATTATGATCTAGGTTTTCATTTAAGTTAGCATCATCACGATCAAGGAGAACTGCATTTTCCACTGTAATAGCCAAAACTGCATGACTAACTGAATAGACCGGATGAGGACGTTACAATCTGTTAAACATGATTGACCTCGTTATGAGAATGAGATAGTTGTGATTGGCGGATAAACGAATAATTCTGGTAATGCCTTTACGAATATACCATAAAACTGTAAATACGAGAAATTTTCTGTAAACATTCTTTTTTCTTTTATTTCTTTGGTGTAAGTCTGTTTCAAGCGCGTCAAACTTTGTATTAAGGACCCCTTCTAGGTAACGCCTCTCTCCAATTAAAGCCCTCTCCCTGGCTACCAAAAATTCGATTAACGCCCCACGGCAGTGAATCTATGATAATATGCCACAACGGTTAAGGAATCGGCTCGTGATAAAATAATAATCGATTCGAAACCCAGTCGTGTCGTTTCAATCATGATCAGTTAAGGTTGTAAGTTTTGTTATCCTTAAGAACAAATGCGGCGATATGCCTTAAGGACATGCACCTTCTTCTTTCTTTGATTTATCCAATACCCCGAGGCAGTGGAGAAGCATTGACGAAGTTCGAGTTCCAGAATTCTCGCTCAGCCATCGCAGCAGGTAGCTCTCTTTCTGTGAGCCTAGTTTCGCAACTTCTAATACACAAACTCTCAAGTGGTCTTATGCCAACATGGCAAGAACCTGCAAAAACGTAATGCTTATGCAAAAGAATGTATACTAAACTTAACTTTGGCGTAACCCTCCCTTCCAATAAAAGACACCTGATACACTACGGACCCAATTTATAATGAGACAACTACTAAACTAATACTGCACGCAATAGGCAGGGTTAAATCTGCCTTTCATTTGGCCGTTCTGGACCTTCGTAAACCTTTGCTTCGTAGACAAAGGCATTTGTTTTCTCAATGGGCCTTTTCAGTCAAACCACATACCTATAACGGACGCTGATTGGACTAATAACATAAAACCAATTAAAAAGATACACTTTGTTATGATTCTTTCTTCCCATTACTATTACAGTGCACGGATGGTGTAAGAAGAAAGGAGCTTTAAAGTACAAACGTGATTTTTCGCTACTGTTGGTGTTTGTACCATACCGTTAACAAACATTTTAATTTAACTAGAACTTTGTTTTCTCAGTGGGCCTTTTCAGTGAAACCACACGGCTATAACGGCAGCCGGTTGATCCAGAAACATAGAACCAATTTAACAAGTTACAGCTTTTATGTATACATATGATTTCGCTATTTCATTCAAAGTTGATGTTTGGTACCGCAAACAAACATTTTCCCTCGCTAATTAATCAATAAAGAGTTGGTCGGTAGTCCATACGGAATAGCTGTTATATTTTTGTGTTGTCAGAAAATGACGCAAGGCCAGCTCAGACATTAAGTAAGGCTGCCGTAAATAGTTATCACTTGATTCCCGAAACGCCAGGAAGCGAAACAAGGATCGTTACTCAGTCTGTTTGATCTGAGGTCAACATTACGTTTATGTATAACAGCCGTCTTATCATATATGTAAACGCCTAGTTATTAGCCACAGGTGTCTAGAGCCTCGAACTCAGGTCCAAAGGAAGCTCTTATATTCATGGGGTGCATACTAAACGTTACAGAAAAGACGAAGGCAGTTAACATACAGATGAAAGCAGTGATAATATAAAGCTAACGACAACGACATTAATGACAGTGAGAGCTAAAACATGAGAGTGCTGATAATGAAGATGGCTACAATGATGATAATTATTATTATGGTACACGCACCTTGTGGCGGGGGTCGCCCTGCTGCAGGCGCCGGTCCTGCCGGTTTTCCAAAGCCAGGTTTAGATTTCTGTTGTGACACATCAATCTATTGTCTTGTTACTGATTCATCGTATCTGTCGCAGGCCAGTCTCTTCATGCGGTGATTCCGTAACATATGAAATATTTCTATCTAACAGATCTAATTAGAACAGCTAAACAAAGAACCAGTTTTGCAGAAAAAATAACGTGAATGAAAAGAAAAAAGTTACCTCAGGATTGCAGCGATTGCCATGTCCTCTGGGAGTGCAGTTGGTAAGTCTTTCAGGGAATGGACAATGAAGTCAACACTGAGAAAAGATGATACCATGTTAAGTGTCAATTACTGTAGAGTTTTCAAGTTTAATAACTAATCATGTAAGTTTAAGGAGTCCAGGATCTGCGCCCCCTTACCAAGTCAAAATCATTCTTTCGGGGAAAAGAGGGTGAATTAAGAATAAAAACGAGTTTGCAATCTTTCAATCAAATGTCCCTGATGAGCAATTTTGAAACTGCCCTAAATAAAGAGTAAAACTAATAGGCTAACTAATAGATAAAGGGCAACTGGGAGCGCTTCCTATTCTATCATGGAGAGAATCTGCAAACCAATGACAACAGATCCTACATCCATTCCTTGCCAAAGGGCTGAGAAGCCAGTTTGCTCTTCCAGAGGTCAATGCGAAATCTCACCCCCGGTAATGATGAAAAGTCAGAGCGTCCAAGGAAGGAAAAAATTCTATTGAACAATTTTAACAAATGAGTTTCCTTGTGGAACGAATATTATAAACATAAGCAAAAATAACTACATTGGTCCGATAAAAGTTTTCATCATACGCACACAGGTCTGGATAAGAAAGCTACCTTATAAATCCGCGCAACAATCAGGACTGCATTCAGCAAATTGTGAACCCGAATCTGTACAATTTTCGTTTATAAATTCGTTACTTAGTGAAATCATTGTGCATCGACGAGCCATTTTTCCCATATTGTTTCGAGAACAAAAATGCAGCTTATTATGGTTAAAACATGTCAACAAATTCTTAGCAGCAGTCGTGCCCTGGTATAACCTAACCACGGATAGAGATATAGAATGAACAGTTTTACATTTACCATATGGAGTAGCTTAGTACCATGGGATAGATGATGCAATATCAAACAGTTAACATTTAGCATCTGTTCCAACCCCTGTCCTGTGAACCCTAATTTAATTCATGGCTATTTCTCTTGTAATACGAGTTACACTGAAATGGAATGTTGAAAATACGAATCACACGTATTATAACTAACGTGTCAATATTGTGATCAAACCTATTGTGGATTGAAATTACATAAACCATATAATGGCAATTTTAATGGCAATGTTAATTCGCCTTGACTTCGATTCGAACTTTACCAGATCTGATTGTTACGTATATAAGAGCAATTTTATTGAAATTGAAACAGGCATACCAACACTTTTTGTTCTAAATTAAACTGTAGACTATGCACTGCAGCTACACACTGAGTACAGAAAAATCAGTAAAATTCTTTAGGGAAGAAACCTAGAGTTCCCATGTCTAATAGACAACTTTGGAACATCTTTAAGAGATCATCAGAAGAATAAACATCGCTAGATCAACATCCAACAAAATGAAAAGCACTCTCACAAACAGACATATCTCATTTGAAACCAGCAAGAGAATCAAGAAATGCTACATATGGTCAACGCTGTTGTATGGATCAGAGACGTGGGCGTTAACACCAACAATGATGAAGAGACTTAATGCATTTGAAATGTGGGTATATCGACGAATGCTGAAGATCATTTGGACTGAAAGAATTACCAACATCGAAGTGTTGAGAAGAGAAAATGTGATAATGAACATCATCATCACGAGGGCACTGCAAAACTACGTGGTCGGTATCTTGGGGCGCTGTGCCGCAAATCAGGCATATGGGGGAAGGGGCAATTACGATCTTCAACTTAAACTACCTTCCTTATCTATGCCCTCCTTATGTCACCACGGAGACTTGAGATTGTATACCATTGTATACCACCCTTTCGCAGTGTGTGCTCTGACAACTGAGCTAGGTGACCTTTGATAGGGTCCTCCACCTTCCTTATCTATGCCCTCCTTATATCACCACGGAGACTTGAGGTTGTATACCACTGTATACCACCTTTCGCAGTGTGTGCTCTGCCAACTGAGCTAGGTGACCTTTGATAGGGTCTCCCACCTTCCTTATCTATGCCCTCCTTATATCACCACGGAGACTCGAGGTTGCTTACCAATGTATACCACCTTTCGCAGTGTGTGCTCTGCCAACTGAGCTAGATGACCTTTGATAGGGTCTTCGACCTTCCTTATCTATGCCCTCTTTTCAAGCAGCTATTAACTCTTCAATGGCAGTTGCGCCTTGTTCTTAGTAATCTCCTTACATAAAGTGCAGACTGAAGTATCTTTATTAGGAGCATAGTATAGTAGTTATAGCAAAGGATAACAGGATTCACAAGCCTGACTATTCACGGGGATAATAAACCCATTGGGATTAGAACTCCTGACGTGATATTGCTCTTGGAGCCTAGTCCAAGTGTGATAACTAAGTCAGTACTTCCTCATGAAACAAAATTATGACCACTTTAATAAGTATTTATGTAAATATGAATATCATCTACACATAATGATGTAATTTGGAAATCAGGATAAGTATTGATTCCACAAAGACAACGCAAAAGGACTGAAACAAACAACCGAAGTTTGAACACTTTCATCAGTCATAAGACAAAAGGATCTAAAATGGGTAGCATCAAGATGACGAATTTACCTTGTTTTTCTGCCTCGTTACTTAAAAGTATACGAAACCTGTTCTCTTGTACCCATATAAAAGAATCAAAGGTACTGGTTTCACAGTCGAGTTTTGGATCCTTAACGAATACTGTTGACGAATAGAGACAGGGATCGCGGAGCCTAAAAACTTGCGACGGCTTCCCCATTCCAATAATTTTCAATTATTATTTGCGGTTATTCTTCTTGTCCGTGATAATGGGCCAACCCCCTCCCCCCTGATGATGTCTTTCCGCAGGCCTAGAGAGATACCTGGGGGTGAGTGCCTGCTTTTGAGGTAAAGGATTAAAATAGTGTGTGAACCTGTAAAAAAACAAAACGTTTATCAATGTTTGTCGATAGCTTTACATAAAAGAAGATTTTAAGAAAAATGTTCTTCATACCCGACGAGATAAAGCAGCAACATTTTTGGTGACGAGTCGTAGCAAAGGAGAATTGGCTATCAAGCTTTTACAGGAAGGAATATTTACAAAGTAAGTGAGCAACTAATCAAAGTTTTACCATGGGCGTAAATAATTTACGTGTGGAGCCGCTAACATAGGCAAGATGTATTCCTTTCTCAATGTTACCGACTGTTTGCTACAACAAGAACGAAATGAGATAATTTTGGAGACAAAACTTTTTGCTTTCTTGACACAATATATCTATCTACACTAATGGTGATCGACCCGCCGCATACGGGAAGTCGAGGCCTTATTTACAGGTCCACCACTGCATGCGTTTATACAAATTACCCCGCCCCCTCTTTCCGTCTCCTTCTCCCTCTCTATCTTCAAGCTATCATTAGCTTCTCCTCAAAACTTACCTTGCAACTGTAGGATTATTCAGACGCCTGAAGAGTTCAAGAAGCTAAAACGAGAATGTAAAGGGCATTATTTTGTTAGAAAACGTCTGCTTTACTTTCTCTCCAGCTTCTTACACAATACTTCGTCAATGAAGCTAAAATTTGTTCTTAACCTTTTTCATAACAAAGGTATTCACATATATCAAACTCTGCAAAACAATGACAAGATATACTAAGGTCCCAGAGTCCTGCGGGCACTCCGTCATTCTGTCTTGACATCAAAATCGGAAGGAGTTTGTGTTGTGCATATATTTAATAGCTTCTGCAGTAGATCTGTAGGTTTGCTTGGAGGTACAAGCGAAGGATGTTCATACACTTGCTTTAGTATGATGTCAGGTGTCTCCTTGACAGGCACATTTATTAACAGCCTTTCCACATCGCGCATATAGAATTTATTTATGCTTTTTACTTTGAGCTGTGGTGTTCACAGTCCTCCTAAAAGTAGCTGTCTGTTCAGGGTTCAGCAGTCTTATTGCTGATTTGATCTTAGCAACACTTTTAGCTGCTGGGAAGCTCTGGGGTATGTCACGGAAAAATTTAATCTTTTCTTAAAAAGGGACATCTCTTACGTTGCAGGGAGGTCTAGAGGACAGGTTGAATTCCCAGGTCTCTTTATCAACACTATGTTTATTGCGTGATAAAGTGAGGGCAGTCTGTAGAGTATTTCTAATACTTTTGTTTCCGGAAGTATCCTTCTTATCCCCTGCGTGATAGGCTCCGATTGAATTGTCATGGATTCTCAAGACCTGTACGTTTGTCGTATTCTTTCCCTTAGAAATGGCAGGGATGCAAGCTTGAAAGATTTGCCTACTCCTTGCGTAGGGACTGGTGGACGCATCTTCATATCTTTTAGAATAATGGGGTTCTTAATGCACCTTGTAAGTCATGAGAGATAGTTGATGAAGCGTTCGAAATTGTTTCTGCAAAGTCCTTGTTGACGTACCAACCTTGGCGTTGTGTGCCCATACTTAATGTTAATAATATGAAAAGTACTGTTCATCGTGGTATTATAAAACAATTTTGATACCCATTTAGATCACCATATTGTCACTTTTTTTAGGAACGCGACGTTTCAACCGCATACGGCTAGCCTTCGTCAGGCGATGTGTTAACTTGTTATTAGCTAACAATTAACTAAAACAAATATATAAAACACATAAAAGAATTGAGGTAAAGTATTCTTATTCTTTCCTATTCTATTTTGATGACTGATGTTGTGCATGCTATTTTCCTTCTTTGTGAGCTGGCATGCACGATTTATAAGGAAGTTCAAGGCTGCTGATAAATCCGTGGCAGTTATCAAAAATGTTTACATTTGCGATGCTTCCATCTGAAATAGATTATGGCACTGTAATTGAATGAAGTTTAAATAATCTGCAAATTTTTCAACCCTCAGCATGTTGTTAAGTAAGACCTGTAAAGTAAAGTAAGTATTTTCACATGTGGTATAGAACATTTTTATCACCTTATAAAATTGATCACTAAACCTACGTGTTTTTCTGACACACAATAATGCTTGAGCTACAAAAAGCTAAGGATTTTAGAAAGTTTATTTAATCATTATCGTTCGCCAATAAGGAAACTTTGCAAGATCATAGTCTAAAGACACATTTCCTAGAGTTATGAATTATCGTAGACAGCTTCATAGAAAGAAATATGTCTCAAGGCTTTTATTTATTACAGGTTTCTACAACAAATTAGTTCCCTCAATGGTAAAAGTATAATATTATACCTTATTTTCTCAAATGATAGACCCCCTCTAATTATAGACCCCCTTTTCGCAACATGTCAAGTAATTATAGACCCTATCTAATTATAGACCCCCACTAATTATAGACCCCTCTAATTATAGACATGCAACATTTGACCCTGAAACAGTTGCTAATTAGTCAATTAGTACGATTTTGTCCTCATGTGTGTCATCCTTATTTAAAACTTTCACGAAATTGAGACTGGATTTCAGCCCCTCCCCCATTTATTTGGACCCCCTATTATTAACTTTAGACCGTAATGACGACGCCCCTTTTATTCGGCACTCCAGAGTACATATGCTGTAAGGTTGAGAAGCCCAGCTCTATTGGGCGTAAATACTTTCTTGGGAACAAATGTAGACAAATGAAATTAGTAACATACCAAAACGAATGCTATTCCAGCAGCCCAGACTGTCACAGCACAACAAGCAGCAAATTGCACTCCAAGTAGTTTTGCTTTTCCTCCTCTGAAGACGCCATTTTGGTAACTCAGGCCATGGTTAGGATCATTCTCAGCAAAAAATGCAACAGCTAGCATTCCCCAAACACCGGAAAAATAATGTACTCCAATGCAGCCAACAGGATCATCGATCTTTACAAGCTCAATGATATCAACACCTGAATATAAGAAATATAATATGAATATAAATATAAATAAATTTGAATAAACATTAAAAAATCTAAATAAATCTACATAAATCTCAATATATCTAAATAAATATTCCAAAATATAAATCTATATGAGTAAATCTAAATAAATCTAAATAATATTTAAAAACATAAATAAATATAAATATAAATTTAATAAAAAGTAAATATGAATAAATATAAAAAATAAAGAAACAAGAAAGAAAGAAAGAAAGACAGAGAGAACTATTTGCAGTAGTTGCATTAATTGTAGTTTAGGTTAAAAAGGATTTGACCATCAGGCTCGTACACAGCCACGCCCATCAAGGGGGCAATAAACAATCAGGGAAGGGTATAAGTTATTAATTCATGGAAACTGAAACCTACAATCAACCGGTAATGATTATCATTTTGTGCCGCATATGACTGTGTAACAGAAATTTATATTGAACGACTGATCTATGGCAAACAGGATCATAAAGATATTGGTGATAAGAAGATAAAAATTAATTTCTGAAAGTTGTTTGGTAATAATTAACTGTACAACTTCAATGAGATCAACACCTGGAAGCGGAACAAATGCATTATTGATGGGGAAAACTTCGAATGGTGAAGATGGGATGTTGATTTAAACAGAGGAATTTTTCAAAGGAATTTATCGCCTTTCCTCTTTGTGCTGAGTATGATACCGGTGTCACTTACAAAGATGTTTATAAACATTCTAAACAGAAAATTCTCGTTAGGCCATTACGATCTTGGTTACGTGGTAGCAACGACATACTTAATACAGTGTTTTCTAAATGACGTTACAAGAATGTCTACACCATAGGAATTAAAAATCAAGATATATTAAAGATTTTGGAGGAATTTCATCTAATTAACTATATCTGGTATATCTGTACATCTGATGGTGGGAATTATTTCGTAGGTGATAACTGTAAACCTAAATATATTATCATTATCACGTAGAAAATCTCGTGCTTCTGTTATCGTCTATATTTCTGCTCATACATCATCTTTTTGTTACATGTTTTTTTATTTGACTTTATTGGTTAATTTTAAGTCAGAAAATGACAGAAAATATGTCACCACCGGGGATCGAACCCGTTACCCACGCTTTCGCAGCGTTCGCTCTTCCAACGGAGGTAGGTGACCTCCGATGTTAACATACTCTATTTTTTTACTCGCAACATTAGCTCCCAATCATCCACCGGTGGATATCAACATCCAGCTCTACGCAATTGGAGACCAGTCTCTCTGCGCCATGTGACTTGACCAAGGAAGAACTGCCCTCCGGCCCTATTACGTTTACAGGGCAAGCTAGAACCGGATTCATACAGCATTTATAGTAATATGCGCGAGACAAACTACTACTCTCGAAGGATTGAGTATGGAATTTAAGAGAAGTTGTTGTGATTGGGGTTATCGGAAGATCAGACCGACAGTCTCTAAATCAAAGACCGCTGACATAGTTCGCAACCCCCTCCCAGGCACATGGGGGGTTAAGCATTTTCAAAAACTTTTGTCTAGGTGGGGGTTGGCTCGGATCCCATTTACAGGTGGGGGTTGGTCTCTAAGGTGGGGGTTGTAAACCAGTCTAAACTAAATTTTTTACACAGTGGTATCCACTTCAAGTTAAAAGTTGTATTATCGATTCTGGTTCACCTAGCGTAAGAAAGTTTTTCTCACAAGAAGTTGCGCGTTTGTGTGTTTTTCTTCAAGGAAGTGGCATTGTGTAATCTTTCAAGTGAGGAAATGTTTCAATGGAATAACTCTAAATTAGTGTTTCTATTTACATTATTGGTGGGAAGCGGCGATTTGAACTTTTGGAAATTTCTGCCCAAAAATTTATTCCAGGTGGCGGTTGGCCTTTAGAGTTCTAGGTAGGGGTTGTCTTTGTACGTGGGGGTGATTTTCTAGGTGGGGGTCCCCCTTGCAAACTATGGCTGATGAGCACTGGGCCCGACATCGAAACTACCCTAAGTAAACAGATAAAACCGCCAAACGACTAACTAATAAATAAAGGGCAGCTGCGGCATCAAAGGGCAACGCCACTCAATTTAGGCTCCCTGGCAGAGAAGCAAACCATGAAGCAGGCTCAACCGCCAAGTAGGACCGCCTCTCGCCGATTATTGAAAAAATCTGTCATCAATCAGAAGAGATACTACATCCTTCCCTTGCCAAAAGGCAGAGAAGCGATCAGTAGATCAGACCAGCGCCCCCTTGACTTCCAGTTCTCGTTGCGAACCACAGAATATATATTCTAAGCAACCAGAAAAATTTCGGTAATCTTATCGGTGGATTTCAGTGTCACGTTTATAAATCCGGGACTCACCGTTTGGGAACTTAATAAAAATATTTTAGATTACGGAAAATAAGTAAAATTCTTCAGTCTTGTCGTACCTCCTCCAAGATGCTGTCGATAATCCATGAGTTTGCTGTCCCAATTAAGCTCCGAGGGCTCTGCTATCTGCCGCAAAGTCGTGTAGGAAGGGTATGATTGATATCCGTACTCTGTTGACATACGTGGCTTCGGAAAAACAGTCACATCCCAACAGTCCGCAAAATAGTCGTAGAAATGAACTGTCATAAAAAAGTGGAATAAGGGGGCTGAAATGTATCAGAAAAAGTGATTTTGTGAGTTGAAAATATTGATAAGACAGTCAGCACAAAACATTATGGCCGTCGCAAACGGGCAAAGAGTGGCAAAACTCAGCACGTCAAAATGCCGAGTTTTTGTTGATGACGATGACTGCACAGTGTTTCTCATTCTTCCGTGACCAAATGTTCTCCTGACAAGGCATTTCTCCAAGTGGCAGTATCCTTATAAACAGCTTCCCGAATACCTATTGCCTCGGGTTTGGCTATAGTTAGGGTTTGAGTTAGGATCTGGTTGAGGGTTAAGGAAAAGAGGAGGGGTGGTGATAGGATACCATTCCGTGAATCAATGTCCTTCGGGAGAATGATCAGTCGTGTAGTGTCCTAAGACACTTTCATCTGGATAGGGGGATTCAAGGAATTGCCTTTAACGTTAATGCCCAGCAGCTGAGATTCTGTATCATGACATAGGACAGCCAGAAAAGATTGAACTGTCTTAATAAAGGGTGGGCCATCTCTCAGTGCAAAGGCTTTAAAATGAAATTGAAAGTAGCTAAATTGTTATACTCAGAGGAGGGGGAAATGAGTTCTCCACAAAAAGCGTACGGGATTACATTTAAATCCATTGGAGGGTTAAAAAAACTAGTTTTTTTATGTAATCTCTCGAAAGACCCATCCATAGGCCACTTGAGAAATATTTACAGAGATCTTGAACAAGAATACAATTAAGAATATTATTTTTTTTTTTTGAAAATTCTTAGTCTTTGGACAGATGTTTGGGTGGTAGAATGACAAACTTGTGTAGCTGTAAAGAGAATTCAAATATTGTATAATAATAATAAATTATTAAGCTGGGTTCGTTTGAGGCTCAAGCATCAGAGACCCCGCCCTTCCACATCTAATACATATTCACACATCACCCACTCCATAATATAGGCCTATGCATAACTCTAAATGGGAAGGACAGCGCCGACCATATTAAAATTACTACTACTACTAACAACTCACCGCAGCACCAATACACCAGAAGATAACACAGGTACACACGATCCTCCTCCATCTATTCAAAATTTTGGAAGACAACTCAGCCTGAAAAATTTTTCTTAGCATGTTTTCATCTGAAGAACTTTAATTTATAATCGTTTTCTTTGGCTATATATTTGCACATTTGGGGGAGGGAGGGAGGGGGTTAAGTTGAGGGTGCTTTCCAAATATTTTACCCCTCCCCCCTTAATGTGCACCTATGTAGCTCAACTATATTATAATATAAACTGAAGGGTACATGAAAGTTATATTTCATTGTAATTAACTTCACTTCTCGAGTGTGTATTGGCTGATACACAAAAACCGATTGTTTTATAAGTTCAGGAGAGCAATTAGACCCCCCCCCTCTCCCTAATCGGCACCCCAGGACATCTTTTTAACTAAACCAAATTCTTATTTCAATAAATTCAATGACAGCAATCACTTAATTCTTTTAAAAAGTAAGAAAGTTTAGAATTTGTTTAGTAGAGATTTTCAGCTTCTTTTTTTTGTGTTTTTTTTTTCGATAGTAGTCAATACTTGTTTATTCTGGTTTCCGTGGTTTTTAAATTATCCCACCGTATCTCGAGAATTTCCATATAAAAAATCACCAAGAATAAAGTGGCCTTGAAAGGACTAAAAGCAATACGAAATATGAAACCAAAATTAAATAAAGCAAGCAATAGAATGCACAGGTCAAATTAAACATGTAGCGTTACCACTTTTGATTTGCCATTTTCACAAGACTAATAGCATAGGCCATATTGCATTATTAATCTTGAAATGTATTTCCAATCAACCCATGGGCCACTTCCTAAGACCCGTTTTCAGCAGATAAATAAAAATAATACAATATATTGAAGGTTTAAAAAATTATACATTTGATAAAATCATAATTTTTCCGATAAATTCGTTAGCTAAGTCACAGGAAAAAAAAAAGCGAAAGTCGATGCGCATTTTAACTCTGATTTCAAACGAATGTACCTCCTTTGTCCCTCAATAAATCCAGATGTGGGACCAGGGTATGCACAAACTTTGCTGATTTTGTAGGTTTGTTTATTTTTTTGGTTACCTTCCCGTCGACATTTGACTCGCAGGTTCAACATTCAATTAAATAAAAGATGTCATTTTTTCACCTGAAATTAAGGAGCAACATAAAATGAAAAGAAATCATTGCGTGTATGAGGTGTTTGGTCTTCCTCAACACCCCGCTCTTTACGCTAAAGTTTTTAGTACTTAAAAAAATTATTTTGGAATTAAACAAACAGTGTTTCGGAAGTCATTCTTAAAGAATTTGGACAGAATTAAAACTTCAGCGTAAAGAGCAGGCAGTGGAGCCACCCATTGTCTCGCCCGCTTCAACGACCAGTACCGTGGCACCGGTTTCGGCGGCGCGCATGGCTGCCGACAGGCCAGCACCGCCGCCGCCGATGACAATGACATCGTAGTCAGCCATCTTCCCCCCAAGCTCGCTTGTTAAATAGGGACCTTGACTTACTGGTCGATCCAGGCCTATGAGGTAAGCGCATCGTCAATCACCCCTGCCTGCGTGGTCCGAACTCGATGTGCAATGCTTTCAGCCCGCGAAGAATGAAACTTGGGCGATGGTCGAAGGTGTTGGATTCAGAAAGTCTCAAATCATCCAATTTGCTGATCAGCGCACGCATGGCACATTGTAGCTCCCGCCGCGCAAGCTGCGCGCCGATGCAATGGTGTATGCCCGCGCCGAATGCCAGGTGTGCACTGGCGTTTTTGCGTAATACGTCGAATCGATCGCCATCGTCGAATTTCCCTTCGTCGCGGTTGGCGGCGCCGTAGCGAAGATTCACGATTGATCCGGCTGGAATCTCCGTTCCACCTAGATGGGTGTCTTCGGTCGTTTGCCGGAACAATCCCTGTACCGGTGAATCGATCCGTAGAATTTCCTCTGCCACGTTTTCGATTCTGGTCATGTCGTCACGACATAGTTCAACCTGGTCTGCGTTCTTGATCAGCCAATAGGTGCCCGCGCCGATGGCGTTCGTAGTCGTCTCATTGCCTGCGACGAGAAGCTGGCCGACGATGGATAGCAGTTCTCTGGCATCCAACGGTCGCTCGCCCTCGACTCTCGCCTGGACGAGGTCGCTGAGCATGTCGTCACGAGGTTCGCCGCGGCGCTCTTCGAGCCGCTCGGCGAAATAGTGCTGGAACTCAACCTGTTGTTTAGCGCAGTAGATGTGACGTTCCTTGGAGATCATCATCCCCAGCGGCTCCACGGCAGTGTCTGACCATTCTTTGAAACGGTCCATGTGTTCGCGGGGCACACCTAATTGATCGGCAATGACCATCATTGGCAGCGGTATGGCGAACTCGCTGACGATTTCCGCTGTTCCCGTGCCTTTTGATAGCATACTGTCAACAAGCTCGTCGGCGATGGTCTGAATATAAGGCTCCATTTTCCGCACGCGCGCGGCGGTAAATGCCTTGTTGACCAGGTTCCGGTAGCGTGAGTGATCCGGCGGGTCATTGCTGACCAGGGTGTTGACCTGTTCGCCGAAACCCTCCTTTTCGTATATTTCCGTGACTTCGGCAGGAGTTGATCTGTTGGCGGCAAAACCGAGTTTGCTGGAAAAGACGGTCGGCTGTTTTAACGCCTTCAGAATGAGGTCGTAGTTGCTCACGATAAAAAATCCAGTGTCCGGCATTTGGTAGACCGGCGCTGTTTCACGTAACCAGGCGTAATAGTCGAACGGTTGTTCCTGAATCTCTGTTTGAAAAAGAGTAGCTTCTTTGAAGTTTGGCATAGTGACGCTTATCGGCAGTTTCTTTCAGACGTAAGTATACATACAATAAACCGATGCGTACTGTCAGGTCGTTGGCAGTCTTAAGCTGGCAGGGATTGCGGCTAGTGCGCTTCAGGAGATTGATTCGGTCGCGGAAGTGGGCACTCATACGGGAACATGACAATGGTTGGGGTAACAGAACTGGGATACGTCCGTTTTGGGGTTTCCGATCTTGCAGCGTGGCGCGCTTTTGCCTCTGACGTCATCGCGTTGGAAGTCGGCGATGAAGACGATGCCGGGCGCTTGTATCTGCGCAATGACGCCTGGCACCATCGCATCATCCTTGAGGAGGATCCCAGCAACGATCTGATCGGCTCTGGATTGAGAGTGCGAATCAGCGTTTGCAGTGTGGCGCGATCGGCTTGACCGTAGATTTGAACCCAAAGTGCGTGTTGCTCCTGCTCCTCTCGGGTGACAATCGGCTTTTCGGCGCGATCAGGCAGAAACGGGATGCCATCCACGCGAGATTTAACGTCGTTGAGCAGTTTGTCCAAAAGATAACCACTTTTACGTTCGACCCGAACGGTGACACCGTCGACCGTGGCGGTGGTGGCGATTTGTTTGATTCCGCTCAAGCCAATTAAAGCGTCTTCGATTTTTTGGGCGATGCCTTCTTCCGCCTGAATGGCTGAACCACTGGGGAAAGGGACCTGAATGGTAATGAATTGTGGTGGTAAGGGCGGAAAAGCCTCTTTGCGCAGGCCGAATGCAGTCGCGATACCGGCAACAAGTAACACGACCATGAGCAGATTGGCGGCTACGGGATTGTTGGCAAACCATGCGATGATCCCGGTTTTATTGGTTTTCATGGTTCACCTCAACCCCTGGCGCTTCGTCTGCGGTATGAACCACCGGCCTCACCTTCATCGCGGGCAGGAATCCAGCCAGGGGTCGGACGACCAGCGCGATTTCGGATTCACCGGGCGGCGGTTCGGCAAAAATCATGCCTCCATCCTGGAAAACCGGCGCTGCTTTCCAAAAAACCAAGGTATTTTCAGGCGTGACGAACCAGAATCTGCCATCTCTGCTGAGAGCGGAAGCAGGCACTTTCATCAGACCTTGAAGCGGGCGACTGGGAAACGAAACGGAAACAAAGGTTCCAGGCAACAAAGCCGGTTGTTGATCAAGCGGATGGTCTACGGCAACGACCAAAGTCCGTTGACGGTTTTGACGGTCGATTTGCCAATCCGCTCTTAGCACCCTTCCTTGCCATTGGCTGCCACTGTGTTTGGCTTTTAGGCTGACCCGATATTCTGCAGTCTTCATCTCCTCCCATTCGGGTAGAAGGCGCCATTGGTCTAAAGGAAGGGAAACTGCAATTTCTACTCGATCACGGGCGAATAGAGAAGCAATCTCTGAACCGGGCTGGAGGTAACCACCGGGCGCGACTTGGCGAGATGCGATCACACCATCGAAAGGTGCCAGGATTTGGGTTCGCGCCAAGTTCAGTTCGGCAGAGGCAAGCGCTGCTTTGGCTTGAGAGAGTTCCTGACGAGCGGCCTCCAACTGGGGTTCCCTAAGAAGAAGTGGTGATTCGGGAAGGCCCTTCAGGCCAGATCGGGCCCAGTCTTTGCGGGCTTGCGCGGCTTCACGTTCTTCTTGGAGTAGCGCCAACTGATTTTGGCTCAACATGGTTTGCGCACGTGCATGTGCTTCCCGGTAGGGCGTGTCTTCGATGCGGACCAACGGGTCACCCTTGTGAACTCGTTCACCGCGTTCCAGCTGATCGGCAACCCAGACAACCCGGCCCTGGACTTCGGCGGCCAGGCTGGTGACGTAGCGCGCCTGGGCTTCTCCAAACCCGTGGATGACGGACTGGTGGGTTTTCGTGGTCACTGAAGTTACCGCAACAACCGGCAGTGGGATTTCTGGTCGGTAGACATCACCGGCATCGTCCTTACGGGAAACCATGGTGGCCAATGCCAACGGAATCAACACCAGGCCAAATAATGTGAACAGTAGTTTTAATTTCATGAAATACCTCTCAGACCCAAAGCCAGCGCCAAACTGATGCGGTTCGCACGTCGTTCTCGTTCAATGTTGATCAATTGTGCAGCGGCATCGAATGCTGCATTTTGTGCGGCGAGCAGATCGAGCACGTCCACCAACCCTTGTCTGTAGCGAGCTTCATAGGACGCCTCGGCGCGCTGAGCCCACGCGCCACTGGGTCGGCGCGAGGACGTAGTCGGTGCCGTCGCGGTAGAAGAAGCGGTCGATGTGGTCGGGCATGCTGAGGAGCACGCCGACGTCGGTCAGGCCGGTGATGCCCTTGAAGTCGTTGAGGACGGTGAGGTCCTCCGGGATGCGCGACTTGAGGTTCGTGTCGCCGCCGACGATTATGCGATGTTCGACGGCCGTAATAACCGCTTGGTCTGGGCGCTCAGTGCCGCGGCATCGCTTGCCGGCGCCAAAAATAGGAAACGTTTTGTCGTAAAGGTCACGGAAGCTTGACCCGAGACCAAGAGTACCGCTGTATCGGCAAAATTTCCAAAGCACATGGCCTCAAAGGGGAATTCCTTCTCTACCCAGAGTCGGATTTCCCCGAGTGGCTGACCCATCGACCCGAATTCTTTTTTGAAGGTCAGGGTGAGTTCCGTGCCTACAAGGTGGAACGGTGCCGTGTATTTAAAAACCGACTATTGATGAAACTGGCGGGGATCGATAACCGGACCCAGGTCGATTCTTTGGGTAAATGCGCCCTCTACTTAACCGAGGAAGAAGCCACCTCCGTGGTGGCCGATGATCCCGATTTTTTCTTTAATTCGGATCTGGTCGGTCTTACTTTGATCGATGCAGGATCGGGCCTAGCCTATGGTCAGGTTTGTTCCGTCTATGAAATGCCGGGCCAATACTTGTTGGAAGTGAAAGGAGAGCAGGGTACTTTTCTCTTTCCGTTTGCCCAACAACTTATGGAAGATGTGGATATTGAGGGTGGGTCGATTCGCGTTCATATGCCCGAGGGTTTGATCGATTGTAATCGTTCTGAGGCTTAGGAAACCCAAGCGAATTGTACATCTCTTGTCTTTTGGGTGGATTTGCCATTCATTGCCAGTGAATTTGGCATAGGTCCGTTCTTGTGCCCGGCGCTACAATGGGATACTGCTCGGTTCTGTGGACTGTCAAACATCTGAGGTGAATCCGGCGAATGCACATCCAAACCCTTTCCATTTTTCCCGAACTGATCGAGTCGGCACTTTCTCAAGGCATCCCAAGTCGTGCCAAGGATCGGGGATTGGTCATGCTCGAGCACCACGACCTGCGCACGTACACCACCGACAAGCACCATAAGGTGGACGATTCGCCCTATGGTGGTGGGGCCGGCATGGTCTTTAAGCCCGAACCGGTGATCCGCGCAGTGCGGGCGTTGAAAAAACCGGAAACCCTGGTCGTCCATTTCTCTCCTGCCGCACCAAAACTGACGCAAGCGAAGGTCAAGGCATTGGCCGATACAGCCGATCTTTTATTGATTGCCTCACGTTATGAAGGTCTCGATCAACGGGTTGTCGAGGCCGTGGTCGATGAGGAATTTGCCATAGGGGAATTTGTTTATTCCGGCGGGGAATTGGCGTGTGCGATGGTGATTGATGCGGTGATTCGGCTCTTGCCGGGAGCCTTGGGAAAGGAAGAGAGTTACCAGCAGGACAGTTTTTTTTCAGGGCTCTTGGACCATCCTCACTATACGCGTCCTGCCGATTTTGAGGGATATGGCGTGCCCGACGTTCTCCAATCCGGGAATCATGAACAGATTCGGTTGTGGCGAAAGAAAACAGCGCTGCAACGCACCTTGCAGTTCAGGCCGGATCTCTTAGAAACCGCTGAGCTGGATGAGGAAGCTGTCGCCATGTTAGCGATGCTTCGTCGTGAAGATGAGTAAAAAAAAACGCCCGGCAAGCTGTGCCGGGCGTTTTTTTGAATGGAACGTTGACTAATCTTATTCGACCCAAATTCTCATTTCCATGCGGTCGCCTTCGATATTGCCTGTGATAATGATAAATTTTTTGTACTGTCGATGAAGACCATAGTTAGGCCCCTACTGAAGAGGAGTATGACGGTTCAAGTGGAGAAAAAGTCAAGAACAAACGTAGCCGAAACAAGGCTACGTTTTTTTATGAAAAACATTTTTTCTTATTTCTATAATGAAATAATCGCTATAATCATTAATTTTCTCTAAAGAACAAACATAAAAATCTAAAAGTGTTCCGAGGATGTTTTTTTATTAGAAACAGAAGTTACTTCACAAATAACGAAACTAAGACGTTCTATACAGTCAAACAAATGCACACTAAATATGTATGCAAACCTACAAACGAAAACAGCATTTTTCAAACGCCAATTAAGTAGTAAGCATGAGTGAGATCAAACAAGGATTTTTATGATATGGGTCTATAATCAACCTTCAATTAACCCGTCAAAAGGAATGTAACACATTGTATTGACAAAACTATACAAAATAAATAAAAAAGCTGCTTCTTCTATCACGGATTGATTTCTGGAACAATAGACCTTTCTACAAGCTTTCACTTTCAACGTGTATCAAAGATGAAGATAATTAATTAATAAAACAGATGATGAAATTCAGAACGATTAAGCAGACCGGTTCTGGAGGATTTTTCTTTTCCGCAGGAAACTGGTGACAATAGGTTTTATTCCTTACTTTGTATTAAAACTAAGAAATATATCTACAAACGAAGATACGCTATCATCATTAGACGAGAAAAATCCATAGAAAAATTATAATATCCTGAAGTAACAAAATTCAATAGATATCTACACTGGGAGTTATAATTTTGTATAGACATGCTTACGTATCTATAATTTTGAGACAAAATTTTCAAATCATTTTTATTGAATAGTTTCAAAGAAGTTATATGGGATAAACTTTATTTTTTTGCCACGAAAATAATTTGTAGAAAGGTCTATAAGAATTCATTCAAAGAAATTCGAAGGAGACAGAGAATACGTAGCTGAAATGTGTCATTACAAGTGAAATCAAAATGCCACTTGAAGAATTGGGGGACTCATTAGCGACTCATAAAATTGAATTTAATTCTCAAGCAAACTATTCGCCAAATTATACTAATACAAAAAAGGAAGAAGAAATAGAAATACTTGGGAAAAAATTCTAGAAATTCTTAATAAAAGATAAAAAAATCATCAATTCAATTAATAATGCTTCAAATATGCAAAAAAGTTGTGCAATGTGAATTTCATTGCTTAGAACCCTATTATTTACATAAACATTTGATTTCAATTTTATCAAATTTCAGAAACCCCTTGAAACTTAATAATTCCTGCAATCCTCTTTTAAACGAAATTTAGATGAAATTAAGTGTTTTTAATAAGCATATATTCTTTAATGCCACGTTAGACTATTCGGCTAAATTCTCTGTCTTCCCTTGTTCAAAGCAACTGACAGAGAATAAAAAACACATAACCGAAACTAAACATGAGAATGGAATGTATAAAAAAATGAGATCGTAATTGACTAGCTCAGCATAGGGTAGTGAGGAATACAACTTAAAATGCCTTGAACGACGACCTTCTTAGCAACAACCACTTTTAAGTACTCATACATAGCTCTATAAAATCAACTTGCATCAAAAAAACTATTCTAAGATATTGCTCATTGTAGGCCATTCAGCCTATACTTAAATAAACAGCATATTGTACTACAGAGCCATCTTTAAACAATTTTTGCGGAAAAATGTATCGTGGGCCCAAAGCTTTGATAAAAACAGTTTATTGTTCAGGATGAAAACGAAAAAAGTTATTAATGGAGAATTCTGATTTCTTGTTAGTGGTGATCACATGAGACGGGTCTGGGTTGGCGGTGTTACAGGCTGAGCCAGACGAAAACGCCAGATCGGCAAACAATGCGCGAAGGATCTTTTCTGCCGGGATATCGTCAAATGCAAAGTTGAGGTTTCCAGGCAAACGCGGTTCACGGGGACCGTTTAAACGCACGTCGCCGAGCTGTTCAAGCGCGTCCCAAAACTGAATGGCCATGGTGGTTAGGCGCTGGCTTTCCCGGTCCAGATCGCCGTTGGCCAGGCGCAAGGCATGGGCCAATCCGACGATCCCCGGTCCATTGAGCGTTCCGGAGCGAATCCCGTTTTGGTGGTTTCCCCCATGAAACAGCGGCATACATTTAATACGCGGTCGTCGCTTTCGGATATACAGTGCTCCCGATCCCTTCGGGCCGTATAGCTTGTGGGCTGAAAACGAGAGTAAGTCGATGGGAATTTCCCGGAGATCAATAGGTATTTTCCCCACTGCCTGGGTGGCATCACTGTGAAAGAGTACGTCGGCTTCCCGGGCGATTTGCCCTATGGCGTTAAGTGGGTGAAGCACACCTGTTTCGTTATTGGCGGCCATGAGGCTGATAAGAATGGTTTCCGGTTTGATGGCTGCTTTTAAGCGGTCGAGATCAAGATCACCTTTACCATTGACGGGCAGATAGGTAACTTCTCCGCCTTCTTTTTCCCACGCCCAACATGGGTCGAGTACAGCTTTGTGTTCCGTTTTCGCCGTAATGATATGGCGACCCTTGCGTCGCAAAGCTCTTGCAACGCCTAGGATTGCCAGATTGTTGCTTTCCGTAGCACCCGACGTGAAGATGAACTCTGATTTGGCGGCGGCGCCCAGACAATCGACAAGGGTTTGGCTCGCTTGCTCAACCATTTCCTCCGCCACCCAGCCAAAACGGTGTTCGTTAGAGGAAGCGTTGCCAAAATGTTCCAGGAAACAGGGTTTCATCGCCTCAAACACTCGTGGATCCAGGGGCGTTGTGGCTTGATGGTCCAAATAAACCGGTTTGTGAATGGTTTGGCTCATTGGAGATTTTCCTGTAGACGGTTAGAGACAAAAGGGAACGGGTAGTTTGGGTTTTTGGGTGGATGATTCCTTCTGAATTAAGGGCCTTGAATCGAAGGCACATCCTCGTTGATGAGAAACTGATGTGCGATCAGGTTTTTGTAGAGGCCGTCTTTCCCGGCCATTAATTCGTCGTGCTGGCCAGATTCCACGATGCGGCCTTCGTCCATGACCAAGACCCTGTTGGCATCCTTGACCGTGGAAAGCCGGTGGGCAATGATGAGTGTGGTTCGTCCTTGACGTAGCCGGTCGAGTGCTTCTTTAACCAAATATTCACTTTTGGCGTCCAAGGCGCTCGTGGCTTCGTCCAGGATGAGAATCCGAGGATCTTTCAATACGGCTCTTGCAATGGCGATGCGCTGTTTTTGACCACCGCTGAGCCGCACGCCCCGTTCGCCGACTTGGGTTTCAAACCCTTCGGGGAAGCGTTCGACAAAGTCCTTGGCATTGGCGATGGTCGCCGCTTTGATAATTTGTTCCATTTCCACTTCGTTCTTGCTGTAGCCGATGTTTTCCGCGATGCTGGTGGAGAACAGCACCGGTTCCTGGGCCACGATGCCGATGTTGTTGCGCAACCACGAGGGGTCCAGGCTTTTTAGATCGCGGCCATCCAGGAAAATTCGACCTTCGTCAGGATCGTAGAAACGGGGAATGAGATTGGCAATGGTGGATTTGCCACTGCCCGATGGACCAACCAGGGCCACAACCTCGCCCGGTTCCAAAGAGAAGTCGATATCTTTTAATGCCTGAACAGGGCTGCGCTAATTCGTATGGAGGGGTTGTTAGGGGTTAGTAACTACAATGGTACACCGGGATAGGGCTGCGCTAATACGTATGGAGGGCATACGAGGATATGCAGCTCTAACAGTACACCAGAATAGGGCTCCATCCGGACTCATCTATAGGATGCTACTCAAATATTTCTTTACAATCGTTACAATCCAAAATTATCGCGGTCTACGGCACAAGCCATTTCTATCTGTGATTTTGGTTTAGTATGTTATTTCATTTTCAGACTTTGAAACTGAGACAGAATTCGTGGTATTGAACTGAGTTACGACTATGTCTAAGGCTGATGAAAGCGGGTAAATATTGTTTGTGTGCGAAAGCAATTGACGTTTGGCCTCATTGCACAAGCCAACCGATAAAATTGGGTCCAAACATATCCTCTTCTATCAATAACAACTTTAGGAGAAATACAGGCAATAACCACTTTTTACATGATAATTTTTTTCTGCATAATTGGTAAACAAAGTGATCCAGTGGCCCCGCCAAACCCCCGCCACTCCCACTGTAGCTTTTTTTAAAGGAAGTTCGATATTTTACACCTCATTTTAAACAGTAGCTATGCTGGGATTTTCAACTGTTAAATTTTTAGTGATGGTGTATACAAGTGACGGTTTGTTGGGATCAAAATTACACAAGGATTTCAGTAAGTATAATAGGAGGCACAAGGAGGGTCCCTAACCCCTTGACAGCTCCTCCCTTTTTAAACAAGCTTTTTAGTATAGGTTTAGACATCTTGCACCTTGTTTGAAGATTAATCTTGCAAGGAGCACAGTCTATATTTTTGTAAACTCAAGGTTGCCCGTGCTCCTCCACTCCTCCGCTCACCTGTTCCACTATAAAGTCTTAACTGAAATGTGGACATGTAAATCATAATGTTCGAACCATAATAACGCAAAGATTTTCATTCGTGTGGTTCATGTGATTGGGACAGCAATACTGAGACGCAGGTTCCTTATAAACTACCTCCCCTTCCACCACCCTTTACACGGGTACCGGCAGGGGGAGGCAGGGGGCCATGGACCCGCTGGAAATTTGGGACTATAAAGTAATTATAAGGAAACCAAAGGAAAGAGAGCAGAATAGGGAAAAACCATGGAAAAAATATGTGTTGCCCCATTGTTGGCTGCCTGTCAATAGATTTTGACCATTAATAAGGAAAACAAAAGTTCTAATTTGTGACTGAGTGACCCCTTTCGAGTTTTCCATAAACATTTCCTCCCTAGGTTTGGTTGGAGCAGAAAAAATAGAGATTCTTCATAGTAATGGATGGTAAGTAAATAACGATCCTTGTCAATAACGAATGTATAATACATTCAATCTGAATACATTCTACATTCAATCAACATTCAATAACATTCAATCAAAGAATCAGCTTTTTATAGTGATCCTAAATATGTACTTGTTTATTAGTAATTAGTGCAGTTATTAGTACACAAGGAAGTTCGTATAATTATAGAAAACAACTTAATAAGGAGAGATTTCAGTAAAAATATGCCGTCAACTTCTGCTTGCATAGCAAGAGTACTCATGAGCTGATATATGAGGTCACTATAATCAGATTTGTTTTCTTGAACATAATGCTGGGTATTTCTGTATTTTCACCCTGAACGGATACATTTTTGGGTTTTATTATAATTTTTTTCCAGGAGTGAAAAACATTTTAATTAATTCCCGTTCCCACTACCTCTACATTTCCCCCTACTCCCCCTACATTTATCTGAAGCCCCATGAAGAGTAAGCAGTTTGTCTATAAGCATTACTTTTTTAGGAATCTACCCTATCCCCACATGACAGTAAATATAAAGAAAAATTTTGAAAATTTCAGTTGTAACATTTTTACTGAAAATTAAAATTTCGCACTCAGTGTCAAAAGGAAACTATGCAATTTTAACGTAAAAGTAACGCAATTGCTAATGATGGTGAGGAAAAGTTGGCCGTAACTAATTAATCAATTAAGCGACATTGAGCTTAGATTAGCAAATTGCATTGGCTGGACCACACCTTAGATTTAGAGTGCATTTTTCGATATCGCGGATCAGAAAGCCTTGGTGTCACCCAGAATTACTAAAAAAAAGAAGCAACTTTTAAATAAAAAGCAAAGCTATTGTTAAGAATAGTTGTTCTTGTTATGAATTCCACCTAACCCAATTTTCATGTCTCCACCTGTCACATTCTTCACACCTGGAAACACAAACAAAATAAAAGCTTTAGAGGAAAAAAACCACCAGTTACACAAATAAGTTTTCAGTTATCAATACAGTTAAAATGTGATCATCCTAACCTCTATTTATCCAATTAAGCGAGTTCAAATAAGTTCAAATAAACAAATTCAAGGACAAAAGTTGCAACTATACAGCACATGGAAAACGATTGCAGATAAAACCCAACTGAAACTGGCAAATTGCGTTTTTATTATTTATGACTGGAGAACAGTTCAATTTTGTGCATACAGTAAACAACTGTAGACACGCGAGTAATAAGATTAATCACCTGTATCTTTAAGGGTACTCTCTCAAGTTTGGGCTATATGTTCAATGCTGGCAAATGTTTAACCAAGTTCAACCTACAAAGAAAAACAAAATTAAAAAAAAAGATAGCCTTTTTTAAAAAGATGAATAACATATCTAAGCAAAACCACAGTGTAGCCAAGAAAAAAAAAACAGCAAAATGAAATGAAGAAGAAAACAGAAAGACCACAAGAATAAATGCTCATTAATGAAATACTAAATATTAATTCTTTTATTGTAATTGAAACAAAGCGAAAACAATAATACACTACAAAACCAGTTCCAGCCAATGTAGTCGACAAAATCAAACAAAAGCTAAAGTGGCAGATCTAAGGTAAATAAACTAAAAAAGTATTCTCTTATGGAAGAGAATTAAACAAATATTCTTAAAATACCGTTTGATTCTTATACATAGTGGGGATTAGAGGAATTTCTAAGGGGTTGGAGGAGTTTCGAAATATGAAGGAAGTATATTTCCGCTATCGTAATTTTTGCAGGAAAGGTGAGTGGGGAAGGGGGCCGTCCTAAACACTAATTTCGAGGGGGAATCCATATCTGCAGGTACACTCTGATTGGTAAATGCTGTTTTTAAACACTCTTCATTATATTTTCCAAAGTCCGAGAAAGATTGAGGAAAGTCACAAAATGCGATACATTTTCCTATTTTTCAATGCCTTAAAAAATGACTCTTCTTCGTCCTTTTCCGTTTTTCACCCCAATTGGACATTTGGTACCAATGAAGTAATGAAGCAGATAATAATAGGGTATAGAAATGTACTTGAGATTAGCTAAGGGTATTTAAATCCCCTCTTTCATTTCGAAGAAGCGACATTTTTGGCAAAACCCGGGAAAATGGACTAAAATATATAATACATCGGACACTGGTCCCTAGATTCACACTGCTGCGTACCAAATGTGAGATTTCAAAATAACATCTTCTTATGACCAAATATCTAGATGTCTTACGTTTTAGTGTTTTATTCCCAAAATACTCAAAGGAAGCGAAGACAACCACTGTCCAAAAGGAAGCAGAGAATGTCTCCTGACCTCTTCTGTGTCCGTACATGAATTCACTGCGCAAGAACGAGACTAACACAGTTTGTTTTAAAAAGTGGTTGGAGGGCAACCAGCCCCCCTCTCATTCCTTTTTTAGCTCCCCTAACTCCTCAGATATCCGATTTCACACACCACCAGAGGGTTCAAGAAGCCGTTTTGTTCAAAATAGTCAAGATGTCTAATAGTTAACTCTCTTGGGATGTCATGCCTCCGCAGCCCCCAGGGCAATGAATGTAGTCTATACAATTTGTCCATTTTTTACATGCAGGATTTATCATTAGGCAAGAGGGTAATGTTTGTTCATGGATGTGTTCAAAAAGGTTAAGGAGCAAGTCTTGTAACTGCTTCTAAGTCTGTTTTTGACTACATTCATAAAAAAATTGAAATAAAAAAACGTCAATTAAAAAATAGTGGAGCCCCTTCAATATTTATTTGATTAATGAGCAATGCACTTCGAACACAGAGATAAATATTGCAAAAATCATTACCTGAATGGTTGATTGTAGTTTTCTTGAATAACAGTCGAAATTTGATTTCTAGATGAGTTCACTACTGAATTCAGCCACCGCTTCGGGACTGGACTTTGTGTCGCGATCTTTCTAAGATCTGACCTCGAGATTCGTATTAGGGTCTGGCATTGCAATGACTGTTTGGCAGAAATTGTACAAGAAAGCTCTGATGTTTGGGAAGATCGTTTTATGATGGCGAATGTCGAATAAACTGTTTGCTGAGAGCACCAGATTAATTCAAATGGAATTTCCTGCAACAATAATTTTTTTCTTATCAATGTTAATACAGGGTGTTATCTTAAACATCAAAGTTTGTCCCATCCCCTAAGAAGACAGTAAAAACAGCGACCAAGACCACATTGCATAGGGCCACAGCCACACTGCACATGGGGCCGAAATATTCATTCTAATTTGTTTCCTACTGTCTTGAGAAATTCCCTATTGTTCTTCTTGTTTTTGATGTTTGTTGCTGGCATTATTTTTGTTTTTTTGATCGTCTTTTTCCCTTTTTGTTGATTCATTAAAAGTAAAAATGCTTAAACAACAGATATATAATAGAGAATTTAATGTAAAATAAAAACAACTAATAGGATAGCTAATAATGTTAATATTACAGTTAAAATTCAAACGGATGCATGATTTTTTACATTTATTTTCCGTTGCAGCTCATTTTTTGCAGCTTCTATCAGCCCTGCACTTCCTGGTCAGAGCCGAATTTCTTTAGTCTTTCAGTGTAACTCCAAAAATTTTGAATCCAATCCTTCTTCTGTCATTTTCACTTCAAAATTTGTAAGCCCCTCCTAGTTTTCGTTCGATGGCTTTTTTTGAACAGACTTTTTTTTGAATTCATTAGGCTACCAAGAGAAATTGAAATTGCTGGCTTTCATTTTTTGTAAGCTTCTACCAGTCTAAATAGAGGGAGACTACTGGTCTTGCACACAAAATTTCTTGTTAGAAATGTTTGTATATGATATTGAACATACTGCACTTCCTGATCGGTACTATCGTGTGCTTTTTGTATCTTGCTATTCTCTGTGTGATTGTTTTCATTTTTTCATTTTATTTCTGTTTACATCTAGTTTTGCAAAAAAAAAGTTTTAGTTCTGTTTGTTTTAGCTTCTGCAGCTAACAAGTTGGATGTTGGGCCTCCAAGTCTGGTGAGCCAAATAACTGCATTGCTGCTATTTAATTGAAATCTGTTCCGGCAGCCACCTTGCTCCTCTCATGCTTGAAATAATCTAAGGTATCGCTTTCTTCTTATTAGCCTATCATGGTAGATTTTATTTTTATGATCATTTGATGATAAGGTAACATCTGACTGGCTCCATGATTTGAAATAAATTAACTTGACCTAAAAGAATTAATTTCTCCGATTGATCCGTCTACTGGCTTGACGTTCGGCGCCAATCCAGAAGGTGTCAACACAACCGCGAAAGCCATCGCGGGAGTTACAAATCCGAATTGGCCAAAGGATAAATATTGGGTGTTCTCACTTGTGCCGGGAGATTACGCGATCTCCAAGATTCGGATGCTTCCGAAAACCAATTCCACGCAAAACTATAGTGGAGCTTTTCAGAATACCCAGGTCCCTCAAGGCGCCGGCGTCGCCGCGGTTGCTGTTTTAGGTATCGCGATGGTCGTGCTCGGTGGCATGGCGATCGCGGAAGCGGTGGAAGAGAGTAACCGAAGCGACGAAGATCGGATCAAAAACCCGAAGGGGACCGTATTATTTATCGACTCCGACTCGGCAAAACGACCAGTTCCAAAGTTCAGTGTCAAAGCTGGGCAGGTGACCTATCTGGGAAATGTCACGATCCAAAAGGAGAAAAGCATCGTCGACGTAAGTGACGAGGAACCACCAAGGGCTGCAAACGAGAATGTGGAAGCTTCACCTGTTAAAGCTGTCCAAGATAGGGTCCATGTGGCCTACGGATCGACACCGGCGGAAGCCAAGAACTATTTACGGAAAGTTGGACTTGGGGCCGCGCCGATGCGGGAAGTTCATCTCCCCGCTTTAGCACAGGATAATATTAACCTCCTGGTCTATCGAACCGACCCAGACCCAGATGACGTTGACACTTCCCCCCCGGCGGCACCCGGCGCGGTGCGAATACCTACCTCGGGGGAAGAACTGAAACCCATCGAGGTGACAACCACGCCGTTACCGCCAAAAAGCGCACAACCTCTCCCGAAAAACGCCGAAACGGATGGAAGCGAGCTGACGCGCCAGTTCCTCGCCGGCGAGATCAGCAAGGCGGAATACGACCGTCGGCGCGCGGCCCTACGCTGACCTTTCCCCCTACTTCGCCGTAATCGCGTCGACCTCGGCGATTTCCTCGGCCGTCAGCTTCCAGCCCGCCGCCGCGACATTGGCGTCGATCTGTTCCGGCCTGGTGGCGCCGGCGATGATGCTGGCGGTGGTCGGGCGGGCCGCCATCCAGCTGAAGGTAAGCTCCAGGAGCGTGTGACCGCGCGCGCTGGCGAAGGCCTCGAGCTTGTCGACGATGTCGAAATTTTGCTCGGTCACATAGGTCCGGTTGGCGAATTTCGGCATGTCGGTCAGCCGCGCCCCCTCGGGCATGGCGTCGCGCTTGTACTTGCCGGTGAGCAGGCCGCTGGCGAGCGGAAAATACGGCAGCAGGCCACAGCCATGCGCCGCCATCGCCGGGAGCAGTTCCGCCTCCACGGCGCGGTTCAGGAGATTGTATTCGTCCTGACAGGAAACGAAGCGCGAGAGCCCGCCGGTCTTGGAGATCCACTGGGAATCCACCACCTGCCAGGCCGGCAGGTTGGAGCAGCCGATGTAGCGCACCTTGCCTTGGGTGACCAGATCGTC
This sequence comes from Alatinidae sp. Z8VKAUB7J3, assembly GCA_010016025.2. Taxonomy (NCBI): domain Eukaryota; kingdom Metazoa; phylum Cnidaria; class Cubozoa; order Carybdeida; family Alatinidae; species Alatinidae sp. Z8VKAUB7J3. The sequence continues at coordinate 21,437,362 of JAAAKM020073195.1, forward strand.
CATCGCCCGCAAGGTCTCGTCCAGCGGGGTGAGCGGGTCCGGCTGGTGCAGCTGATAAAGATCGATCCAGTCGGTCTTGAGGCGCCGCAGGGAATCCTCCACCGCCGCCATGATATAGCGCCGGGAGCCGCCGATCTTGGTGCCGTCGTCGCTCATCGCCATGCCGAACTTGCTGGCCAGCACGATGTCCTTGCGCCGCGCGCCCAGGACTTCGCCAAGCTGGGTCTCGGAGCCGCCGCGCGCGCCGTACATATCGGCGGTGTCGAACAGCGTGATGCCCTTCTCGATCGCCCGATCAACCACGGCCCGGGTCTCGTTCACGTCGAGGCGCATGCCGAAATTGTTACACCCCATCAGGGTATTTCGTTTCTGCTGTTCCGCATGGACACACCGGGCATTGAAATTCGCCCACTGGTAGACATGACCGGAGTGGCTAATTTCAACGAGACTTTTTTTACCGATGTGCGTGTGCCCAAGGATCAGATTGTCGGCGCCAGGGGTCAGGGCTGGCAGGTCGCCAATGCCATTCTCGGCCATGAGCGCGACTCTCTCGGCAACCCCAACATTACGCTTCTGCGGCTGAATGCTCTAATCGACCTGATGAAAACCGAAACCGCCGGCGGGCAACGTATGATTGATCACCCAGTGTACCGGGATCGTCTCATGCAGATACAGGGCCGTGTCATGGCCATGCGTTGTAACGACTTCCGGGTGTTGTCCTCACGCATCAACAAGGGACAGGACGCAGCGCTCGCACGCATGATCGTCAAGCTGCAGGGTACCGAGTTGCGTCATGATCTGGAGGGCCTGGCCATCGACATCATGGGTGAGGTTGGATTGTCTTATGAAGACAACCCATACACGCGCGGCGGTGGTAGCTGGCAGAATAAATACATGTTCTTTATCGGTCTGATAATCGGCGGGGGCACTTCGCAGATTCAGAAGAACATCATCAGCGAACGGGGTCTGGATATGCCCCGCGAGCCAAAAGTAGCAGCAAAATAAGAGGCACCAAGCATGCAATTCGGCTTATCTGAAGAACAAGTATTACTCCAGGATAACGTCAACCGGTTTCTCGATGACCATGCCGGTCTTGAACAGGTGCGTCATTTTGCGGACGCCGGCAGCGATCTTGCAATCTGGCAAGGTCTGGTGGAGCTGGGCATCAGCGCCCTGCTGGTGCCGGAGGATAATGGCGGCATTGGGCTGGCGCCATTGGACGCCGCCATTGTCGCGGAGAGCCTGGGCTATCACACAGCACCCGGGCCATTCCTGGGCAGCGCCGTCATGGCCCCCACTGCGCTGCGCCTGGCCGGAACCACACATTTCAGTAATGCCGGTGATACCCTGGCTGCGCTGGCCGCCGGTGAACTACGGGTCGGCATAGCTTTCGGCGAAGCGGTGGCCAACCGCGCAGATGCCGGCATTGAGGTGCAGAACAACAAACTCAACGGAAAATCGCTGTTCGCCTTCGACGCCGACGCAGACGCTTACCTGGTTGCGGATCACCAACACCATCTTTATTGGGTAGCAGCAGGTGCTGTTGAACGTGAGCAACTGACCACCATCGACAAAACACGCCGTACCGTGGCGCTTACCTACAACAACAGCGAAGCGCAACTGGTCAGCGACGACCCGGAAGTTTTTGCCGCCACCCTGGATATCGGCCGTGTGATGCTGGCGGCAGATACCCTGGGCGCTGCTCAGTGCATGCTCGATCAGGCGGTGGCCTACGCCAAAGAGCGGGAACAGTTTAATCGTCCTATCGCCAGCTTCCAGGCGGTGAAGCATATGTGCGCCGAAATGGCGGCCGAAATCGAGCCCTGCCGCTCGATGGTCTGGTTTGCCGCCTACGCCCTGGCAGATCTGCCTGATGAGGCGCGTTTAACCGCCTGCCACACCAAGGCGCACCTGGCCGAGGTGGGTAAATTTGTCGCCAAGACGGCAACAGAGGTGCATGGCGGCATGGGGTTCACTGACCTTCTGGGCCTGCACTACTGGTTTAAACGCTGCGGCAGCAATCGTCAGTGGCTGGGCGCGCCGGAACGGGTTCGCCACGAAGCCGCCGCGCTGCAGGGGTTAGTCAGTGCCTGAAACACTTCCCATCCTGCCGCTGAAAGACACCGTCGTCTTTCCCCAGATCGTTGTGCCTCTGGCCGTAGGACGGGCACGGTCAAACGCATTTAATAATAAGAGTTGAGATGAGAATTCAAAATCTTCATATTAAGGCCAGCTTGTTAATAAGGGCATTTTAATCCGGTCCGACGGTTGGACGCAATTCAAAAAGTTGCCTGTAGTAGAAAGCAAAGCAATACAAAAGAAGAAAACATAGTCTCTTTATGCCAGAAGAACAGCCCTCCTTATATGACATGGCTTTTTTTCAATTAAAGAGAGGCTGGACTAAACTTGGCGATAGTCCCCCATTATTACTCCTTCCTGAGCATCTAACCCTTGACAATTGACAACACTACAACAGAAGATAGTCATTACTGGTCGTGGTCTCTATTTAATTGTTTACCATTAGATTGATACGTTGGTGGCTGATGCCAAAGATAACATAATTAATAAAATAAGCGAAAACTATCTGGTTAAGATGACCGCAAGGGTGAGCAAGCTCTGGTCATATAAAAATATTGCGGTACACGCATTCAGACGTCGTCACGTAACATCTGTCATCACGGATAAGTTTGATTTAATAGGAGAAGAAGAGGAGATTTCGACCGACGCCATGTCATATGCTTCCATCTTGATTATCGTGTTCTTCTGGCTACACCTGGCTAGGTGAGACAACCTGAGTGTTTAATGTTGACCTGGAGTATTTGTGTTACACTGACTTTCGACACTGTTGACAAACATGATTAGGGGAACCCTGACTGTCTTTTAAGGCCCCTTTTTGTCACAATTTGTAGCTTGCTAGAGATATCCATTTTATGTAGTACATTTGTGTTATGTATTGTTTATTTCATTAATAAAATCAACTATTGTTAATAATAGGTCAATAGTTAACAAATTACGCCAGACTAAGCACCAAATAAGGAAACTTGCCTAGCAACGTTTCGTCTTCTTGAAGACTTCTTATCAACTAAAGATTGGGTGTTATTGAGTTAAGTCTATATCTAGCAACCAATTTAAAGTTGACCTTTAAAGTTTCCTTATTTGGTGTTTTGTCTAGAGATCAACTGTATAAAATATTTTTGTGATACGTCTTCTACAAGACAGAAAATATTTAAGGAAAAAGTTCTATTTTTACCTGAGCCTTCCAATGACATCTTTGCCTGCATACAGGACCTTGCAAATATGAAAATTTAGTACTTGTTATTGAGGGGGGATCTTTTTGTGATATCATGCCTTGACTCTACCAAGGATTACATTATATTGAAGCTCATAGTATGGTTATCGATTCAGTATACACTTTTTTTAAAAAGAGAACCTACCTCAGCGTCCAGCCCTCGAAGTTTCTTAAAATATTGATCCTTTGAGCCCTCAAAGTTTCTTAGCAGTTTCTTATTCTCCAAAGAAGGCGGTGGAAGACGCGGGGGAGGGGGCTTATCGCACTGCTGTTAGTAAATTCACACTTCATTTAGGGTACCCTCAGTTCCAGGTTTGCTTATTCATGAAATAGCCCGTTATCAAACTGTCTAAACCGCTTTCAGAGATTGTTTAGCTGGGCTGTAGGAACTTGAGGAGTTAAGGTTTATGAGAGCAATTGTTACGTCCACTATGACCTATGGTTGTGAATCGTGGACAATCAATGCAGAAGCAGAAAAGAGAATAAATTCGTTTGAAATGAAATGTTTCAGAAAACTTCTGCAAATACCATACACAGCCCATAGATCAAACGAAAGCATTAAAGATGATGTTGTCCAAAGATCCAAAAACCACGAAACTCTTCTATCATCAATCAAAAGAAGAAAACTCCAGTGGTTTGGACACGTCACAAGACATAATGCACAATTAACCTTAGCTAACACTGTCATGCACGGACGAGTTCCTGGGAATCGCAAAACTTACACGAGATCGTAAAGGTGAGAAATGACTTCAGTAGGAAGGGTACCCTCTGGTAAAAATTATCAAGTGTTAGTTCATCCTTGAACGTAACATCGTAATTTGTTATTCAACACTCGGTTCTTTTTCGATTTTGCTGGGCATGGCTGCCACTGTAAGAACGACACAGTTAATGAAGATTACGTAAGAAAAGAATTGTAAAAGGCCTCTGCAAACGGTTAAAACATGAATCCTTGTAGTTTCATGTAGACCGTAGTTTCATATATAGTGTAAGGCGATAAGAAACATTGAAAGTTTACTTGCATGTATCACTGTCGTATCAAACAATTTAGTGCACTGTAACATCTAACACATACCTCTATGGCATCTGATTGTAACATTCTTGTTAGTTCTTTGTCGTTTTCAATAACATCTTCGTCTACCAAGTTAATTACACCATCCAAACCGTCACAGATTAGATCCTCGCTTCTGGCTGCCATACTGTCTTCTTCAAAACACGAGCAACGAATGCACTCTCATGAGCAACGCGCGGGCACTCTCAACTTGCTCAAGGAGAACAATAGCGGATAACAAAGGTCTATTGTTAGCTTCCAAACTAGAGTTTATTCTTCCATGATGAATGGACCTCTATGATGATTCCAGTTTTGTCCCATTTTGTGGGGTGTGGCCCAGTTTGGTTCTGGATGTGGACACAGTCTGATGGAGGGGGTAGGAGGCAAGTGATAGCTGATAGTCTTTCAGCATCTCTCATGTGGCGATTCCTAAGAGCCTCTTATCTGGTGTTCAAAGTCTCTTGCCATGTCGTGTGGGGTAGGTACTTGCCTGGGTGGATTGGGATAAAGTCCCTGATTGGTCGCCCGAAGATGCACATTGCTGGAGATAAGCGGGTGTCTCTGTCTGGGGTGTTGCGGTATTGGAGGATGGCACGTTGAAAGGCATCAGTGTCAAGGCTGCCATCACGATTGGTGTTATCAATAGTCATCCTCTTTATGGTCTTCGCACCAATTTTCAGCCCTGCTGTTGCTGTGAGGGAATGCTATGTAGGAGAGGTGGTGATGAACTCCCCAGTTGCGCAGGAATGCCAATGTTGCTGTGGATGTGAATTCTGGACCACCATCAGATGAGAGCTCATCACTGATACCAAAGGTTGTAAAGGTACGCCTGAGGCTGGATATGAGGCCTTTGGATCCCCCATGCCCTCTTTCCACAATGGGCCAGTTGCTGTACCTGTCGACGATCACCAAGTAGTGGTGTCCGGCATATTGGAAGAAGTCTGCACAGATACATTGAAAAGGGTATTGGGGTTGCACTGGTGGGGTGGGAGGCGGGCTTGGTTGTGATGGAGCTATACGATTGCAAGGGAGGCACCGCATACGCATTTCACTAATCAAGGAGGTCATACCTGGCCAGAAGAATGATACATCAGCTCGAGAGCACATATGGGAGACACCTTGATGGGCTGAGTGCAGTGCTTGAAGAACATTGTTACATAGGCTCAGAGGGATGATGATGCGGTCATGGTATAAAGCCACCCCATCAAAACTGGTCAGTTTGTCTCTGTATTGGTAGTAGGGTCTGAGTTCGGTTGGCAGGTTTTCCTTTGCTGCAGGGAATCCATTCTCTATTAAGTCAATCAGTTTGACCATTAAGTTGTCACTGTGGGTAGCCACACGAATATCATTCCAGGTGATGGAGGTAATCCCTCCTAGAGAGTCGTCTTCACTATAGTGGAGAGTAGCATTATCTGGTTGTGCTCTAATGGCCATGAGGAAGCTGTGAGGTATGGTCGGGAGGTTGTTGTCAGTGGAGACTGAAGTTACTAAAACATCCCGTATTTTAGAGGTAAGCATTCTTGGTGTAATTCCAGATACACTCGCTTTGTGTGAGGAACCGGGGGGTGGGTTATCAGTCTCTTGCCCAACGCTGCCCTTAATCGACTTGAGGCGCGCAGTTTGAGGATTTATTAAATTGTCATAACTTTTGTGGGTTTTTTTGGGGGGGAGGGGGGTCCTACAGCATTTTGCCAAAGTTCATTTTTAAGTCTTCCATATAAAAGAACGGGAACGTTTAAGAAACTGACTAGCGTCGTCTTCTACATTATGACGTCCAGAGTGATCGAGTCAAAGGGAGATTTCTGTTGTTTAATGTAATGGGAAATGTTTTGTCGTTAGCCCTAATCGTTTTCAAATAAGAAAGTACGACGGTGACGTACCTACCTCACAGATCCTATGGATATTGGCGTCACAGAACATTGCTGGATACTGTATTCTGTGATTTCATAAAAGCAAAGTCTAATTACTGTTTGACATTTTATGTTGAATTGCCCCGAATTTCTGTTGAAGCAGGGCCTTCTTATAACGGTCTGGAGGTACATTCGCCGACATTATTGTTTCACGTTACACTGAAATTATGCAATCATATCCGATCATGTCGCAGTTCCCTCGGTCTTTCTTTGGAAGAGTCGATGTGTCTAGTCGTTATTGATAGTGTCATTGGAATGGTCGATGAACAGGAAACAAAGCAAAGTTATTTTAACAGAATAAGACTGTTGCTGGAAATTTCACAAAACACTCAAGAGCTATAAAAAGCTGGAAAAGATAAACAGCGTTTATAGTCGTGTGAATGTCGGTGATTTGTCCTATTTATACAAGCCTTCAAAAATTTGAGTGAGTTTAGGGGCACGTACTAGGGGTAAATGTAACTTTTCTTACTCTTATAGGGTGGACATTTCGATCTTGCGGACAGACTGTTTCATAGTATTAAGGACGCGTGGTTGTCAGCATCGGAAACCAACATGGCGGATGTCAAGGAGCTGATACCTGAGTTCTTCTATTTACCCGAGTTTCTGCAAAACTCCAACAATTTTGACCTTGGTATGTAGGCATCTGTTAGCTGGTTTTGGCCATTATTCTTTGGTGTTGCGATTTACTCCATGATGTTTGCATCGGCGGTTTTTGTATATATTTGGTACTTTTTGCGATACTGCTGATATAATTTCATCATGGAATTGTGAACTTCACCAGAACTTGCAAGTACGGTATCTTGTAGTTTAGCAAGTAAAAACCTAGACAGATTATTCATTAACGAAGTATAATCGACTCGTTGCCCACCGGTGGATGCTGAGGAGGTAATGTGGTGAGTAGTGAAGGAGAGAATGTTAACATCGTAGTTCCCCTAGTTCGGTTGGTAGAGCATACGCCGCGCATGCGTGGGTCACGGATTCAAGTCCCTGTGGTGACTTCAAATCTATTTCCCTAGTGCGTTTTCGAAATTTGATAACACTGAAAATTCATTAAAATGTTTTCCGTGTTATGTTGATTTTTGGCTGTAGAGGAAGGCTACTGTCCTTTAGTTGTACTCTGTGTGCTTTGAAACAATAGACCAGGACTTCGAGTCAGCTCCCATCGAAAAGTATGCTTCATTTGGCTTTCGATCCTGTAAATCTCTTTAAATTCTACCTCGTGAGTCTAACATCAAACTGGCTGAGGTAAGAATACGTCTAAAAATGTGTCTTCACTTTTATTCCTTCGAGAGAGTTAATGAAGAAAAAGAAAGTTGTCTCGTATTGTCTTCTTTTTTCCTCCTCTGCCTTGTCTTTGACCTCTCTTCCAGCTTCACATTCTAATTTTACGTTCTTGTCTGATCACAGTAATAGTATAGAGTGAAGTGAGAAAGTGAAAAGGCTTTTAAGAGGATTTATAGGAAACAAGAAGACCAAAACATGTCATAGAAATTTATGGTTAAAGAGTGACATCATGGCCAAGGTCTTCTTGTTTCCTATAAATTCATTGTGAAAGCCTTCTCACTTCACTCCAGACGATTGCTGTGACCAGTGTATGGCAAAAACGTTTAGCAGAATAAATCTATTACTCAATGCAATATTCAAATTTTGTACCACTAAGCAGCTTTTGAAATCCATCTCTACTGAGAAATTTTGCACTTAATCCTGCTTGCCCACTTTATAATGTCTCAAATGACAATACACCTTAATTACCCAATTGATAGCTTGCTTCCTACCTTTTATATTTTGCTACTGCATCTGTAGTAGTGAGGTTGTGTTGCCTAAAAAATGCATTCTAAAACAAAAGTAAAGCAACTTAAAATTAGAATTAAGTTGAACACAATATATTTTTAATGCCTTCAGAAATGTTATTATCAACAACTGTTTATCATCTTTATCAAAGTAGGCTTCTGCCAAAGTATACAACCTGTACAACAACAGAGTAAGTAGCTAAGAAAATTTAGAGCAAATTATCGAAAATTCATAAAGATTTTGATTCTTTACCGCCCTTCCACCCAATTGTTGACACCACCAACACACCCCACTATGGCATTGGCAAATTCTTATCTAAACTTCTGTACCTTTGACAATGAATAATCACACCGTTAAGGACAAATTTGAAGCAGTAAATTGTATTCATTCAATACCTGAAAAATTGTTCCATCAAGGTTATAAGTATATCACTTTTGACATTGTATCCCTATTTACAAATGCCCTGTTAAATGAAACTGTAGAAATAGTCGTGGAACAAATTTACGATTGGAAACTTGATACAAAACTCAAGAGAAGGACTCTGAAGAAACTTTTGTTAGATGCATGTAAGAAAACTGCCCCTTTCTTTCAGCAATATCATCTATGAGCAGATTGATGGTGTCTCCCTAGGATCTTCTCTCAGCCTAACCTTAGCTAACGTTATCACGATGGAGTTAAAACAAGCTGTTGTTGATCAGTTAATTGATTCAGGCATCGTAAAGTTTTACATCCGGTATGTCAATGACACCTTGTTGCTAGCTAAGCCTGAGAAGTTCAATGAAATTCTACCTAAAATGAATTCATTTGACAACAACATCCAGTTCACCATTGATCGTTTTCCTGCAGGCAAGGTCCTTCTTTGATACATCAATCCATTAGACTGAAACTTATTCTACGTAACCACACACACTCGCTAGTACTGTCACTTTTCTAGCCAAAGCCCTTGGGGACTCAAAACTGCCTGGGGCAAATCGCTCTACCATCGTGCGAGAAAAATTACTCAACTGCTACACCTTTAAACAAACAGTTAAACAAAATTAAATTGTTCTTTTCATGGAATGGCTATCTGTCCCCTGTAGTTAAGTTAATGTTCAAGAGACGTGAATCAACATGTTTATGCCTTCAAGAAAGCAGCTAAAAAGATAATAACATCATCAAACCTTCATCAGAGTCCCTTTTACCAGTGAAAAAGATGAACATTTACTTAAGAGCTGTATTAACAAAATGTGTTGATTTACTAAAAAGAATGTAGTTTTTGTTTGACTGTTTGATGCAACAAAATTTTCTATATTTTGCTCTACGAAGGCCAAAATCCCAAAATTGCAGTGAGCAGATATCATTTGAAAGATCAATTGTCCAGGGTGTGGTGAAGAATAAGTGGGAAAAACAGGTCAATGTGTACAGTTACAGTTGCTTGAATACAGGACTCAAGACCTTAGAGTGCTGAGAAACTTGTATTGGGATCAGAAGGCAACAGTTCGAGTAGATGGTCAGTATGGAGAGTGGATTGACATCAAGCGAGGGGTAAGACAGGGATGCGTAGCATCACCAGAACGTTTCTCAATAGTAGGTGAATTCATCCTTAGGGAAGTAGAAGATCTAGATGGGATATCAATAGGAGGGAGGAACATCAACAATATTAGATACGCAGATGATACCGCTTTGATTGCAGACTCTTCGGACAAACTTCAGAAAATTTTGACTAGGGTAGCTGAGGAAAGTGAGGAGAAAGGCCTTTCAATAAACTGTAAGAGAACCTTCGTAATAGTAGCTTCCAAGCAAAGTAACCCCCCTCCCCCCCAATGTCACATCAAGTTGGGGATACCAAGATACAGCAAGTAGGTATTTCAACTATCTTGGGAGTGAGATATCTTCAGATTGTAGGTGTGATTATGAGGTAAAGAAAAGAATTGGAGTAGCTAAGTCTTCTTTTAACGACATGAATTCCATTTTTGAAAATCAAAAACTAAGTTTAGACACAAGGTTAAGAATTTTGAGGACATAAATCTGGTCAGTTCTACTATATGGGTGTGAGATATGGACAGTAAGCAAACAAATGCAAGATAGGTTAAAGGCTGTGGAGGTGAGGTTTTTACGTAGGATTTTAAGAATTTCTTGGACGGACAGAGTAAGAAATGAGGAAGTTTTTAGAAGAGCAGGTACAACACTACAATTGATGAGAACCATTCTGAGCAGGCAGCTAAATTTCTTGGGGGACGTTATCAGGCAAGAACAGTGGGAAGAGTTGGTGTTGACTGGGAGAATAGAGGAAAAAAGAGCAAGGGGAAGGCAGAGAACTACTTTCCTGTCAAACATATGTCATCGGTTGGATAATGGCATAAAGCAAGTGGGCCTTCTACATCTGGCCAAGGATAGAAAGGTTGGGCTGCTTGGGCAGTCATGGCAGCCAATGTGTTAAGACAAGGCAACTAATGAATGAATATTGGCTGCTTTATGTCCAATGTAGAAGGACTGCAAAATATTGCTGAGACAAGAGAAATGAAAAACGGTTGTTATAGCTAAATATTAAGTGGTAAGTTGGGCTTTGGATTCGAATATTTCCTGGAAAATTTTCACTGTTTCAAGAGCCATATCTATTCAACATTCAATACCGTGACGGAGGGTCCTATCAAATTACCCAACAGGTGCGAATAACATGTTACGTACAATACTGTTAGAGTAGGCTTGTGAGAGACATGCTTATTAAATGATTCTAAACGTTACATTTTAATCTACCAATAATACGCTAACTAAAGGAGTCGTATTCAACCTTCATTTGCTCGCAGAATAACGCCTCAAGGGTGCCTGGGAGAGTGACTGAATCTTTTCTGTAGAATTTTCATTTACTTCGATGCAGTCAGAAAAAATTAGATTTTTAGAAATAACTTTAAAGAAATGGTAAACAAGGACAGTGGCGGCATCACTGGGGGGGCGGGGGCGGGGGCGGGCTTGGACATTTTCAGAAGAAATTATTTTGTCTCACAAGGAGACCAGAGAAAATAGTGATTTAGAAGGAAAATAGGAAATGAGAGGATGAAGATGCAAAAAAATAATGAGAATTTGTTTGTCAGAAGATGCCGAAACATCTCTGTTTATTGATGGGAAATTAAGATATGGAAACCCTTGGTTATATTTCGGCCCCCAACGGCACTTGCAAAAAGAAGCAAGCAGCTACATATCATACCACCTTGACTTCTATCTATCTATAATCAATATTTTAAAATACAGTAGCTATGTATTGTGTACGTGCTCGAGCGTGTTGACTACGATGCAAAGGATGAAGTACTGCGAGTACTGACCATCAGAAGCATTTATGCTCTTTTATTTTGTATGTTTGATATGGCTTTCTTTTGCTCTAACTCCTTTGGAAAAAGTATATATGACGATGCAGGAAGTGGGTTTATCCGAACTAGTCCAAGTTCCATATGTTCTATCCTATGGTGAACCCATTCTGAACTATAAAACTGGAATTCTTCAACACTAGTAGAGTGAGCTTGTTGGATACTACCCCACTTTAAAATGAGGGATAAGGGCTACCACAGGTGGTGGATATCAAGGGAGGTGGAGAGAGATTGCCAAGTGCAACTACAAGTTTTAATATCAGGGCTCACCTGTGACCTGTTTGATCTGTTATTTTAGGGAGAGGGTTCCTGGGCCTTACTTTCTTTTTGTCGTTAACACAGTAATCATTGTGGTACATATTAATGGCCAGAAGGGAGCGATAAACGCTCGTAACCTTAGCTATACTTAACGAATCTGTCAGCAAGTCGTCAAAATGTATGATGACGGAAACAAAAATTTTGCAACTCAATAACGTTGCCCCCTTAAGATTACAGACTCAATCAAAATTACAAAAAGACAAGGAAGTCGCTCACACAGTCTTGACTTGTCTGTGTGGTGATCAGATTTGTTCTTGGTTATTTTGTTGTTAACAGCAGACTTTCTCTATTGCCTGCAGCCTTGAGGATGTTGCTTAAAGGAAATCACCATCACCATTGATACGCATTGATTCTACCATGTATCTTTCACTATTGTTATGTGAAAAGTGTCCACGTTGGGTAGGCGGTTATATCGGGATCGAATAAGCGTGATTGTACGTGATTTCACTTCTCTTTATCTCGAAATATGATACTTCTACATTGCCAGGATAATTCAGAAGTTCACGTTTCTTGTCATCAACTTGACTGTAAACGACTCTTTGGTAGTTCTTTAGAGATTAATTTTTCTTGGTCGGTCTTCTATCTTCTGTCTTCTTGACTCTAGTCTCTTCTGGACTCTTCTTCTATTCTTCTACTGGGATTTCCATACACACTAAACTTTTCCTAGATTTCATCTTGATATGGGTCTACCAAAGTTTAGGGTTACTAGGAAACATCTGACGAACTAAATTTTTGATGGAACTGTGATCTCGTATATTTCTAAAGGAAAAAAGTAGTTCGTTTCAATAGTATCATTCACATATACTTGGATCTATCATATTTTGAATAAGAATTGTAAGAGGTACATTCAAGTGACATCCACGATTATACAGGTTACAAACCCCTTGCTGATTCCCTACTGAATCCATCAAATCATGAAATATAGCTAAAGTATGAATGCCTCCAAAGAGTTCTTCTACATTGTTTGTTATAACCTGAATAAACTCAATATCTGATAAGTAGTGGGCAAAGTGAGAGTTGACCATCGTGCGACACGAAATTAAGTGGCGTAGCCAATCAGCATTAAGCTCTATTGTTTAGTCAGTAAGCAGTGCAACGTCAGTGCGTATTGTGGTGTGACAATACCTTTTGTACTTGAAGAAAGTATTGTTTCAGAGCTGGATTTAGTGGGGTTTGAAGGGTCGGTTCCCTGATCATAACGCGGAAGGACAGAAGGGCGTTTACCTTGATAGGAATCCCCCCACTCGCGACCACTGACAATGTATGTGCAAGCGCTTTCTCGCTCCCCACCACTTTAACTTTGAAAACGTGTGCGCAAGCACTTTCTAGCTCACCCCTTTTTATGGTAGGGATGATAGTAGCGGATCTGAAAAGATGGTGGAGGCAGTAAACACAATCTGATGTACTATTTTCACAGATCCATACAGGTCGTAAAAACGTGGATTCTAATTACAAAAGAGTTGTGACAGATATTTATGCACAAGGAAGTTATTGCTATGAATCATACAACTAGTTACTAGGCTACGACACTACATTTACTTGTCACAGTTTTTGTGTTTTCGTTTGGGTCAGGTTGATGCCAGGATGAATTGATTTTGTTTTACTCAAAGTTATATACATGATCGTTTCTTATATGAAGAGTTCCTTATAGCGGCCCACAGACGCACAATAATCTTGACAGTAGTTGACGAAGGTGTAAATTGATACCATTATTGATCGTCTGTGTGCGATAATTGATGCGTTGAACAGTATCTTGTGGAAATCAAAATCCGTAGATATTTATTGAGGGTCCGTTGATAATTTTGAATTGTTCTCGCCATGGAGGTGAGAATTGGGATTTTTGAAAGGATGTCTGTGGTTTGCAGCACGTGATCGATATTGGCCCGGTATTTTAGTCTCTGCTTTGAAGTTCCAAGGATAGCTGTTCGGTACCAGTGAAATGAGCCAGTATTGTCAATTGAATTGAATCGTCTGTGGGTGACCCGAAATTTTATCAATAAAAGTGTGTCCTCATGCTTGTCCATATTCATTGAGCGTCTGTGGGCCCCTTATAACATGCTTGAACTTTAAGTGCGCGACCTCTAACATTTAACATGTAATTGTAGCCTACCCTGTACTTTAACACAGTAATCGCGTTACTGGTCGAATGTGGTTTTATTATTGATATTAGTGTCGCTTTATTTTGTCGAATGGTCGTTAGAGAACCTGTCAATTTCCACGTCACTTACATCACCTCATTATGTCGAATTGTCAAGATGCTGAACTGTTATATGTTGATAGAGAAAAATACAACCGTCAATACCAATCAAAGGCGACGTCGTAAATACCACCTCACTAATATCAAACGAAATTTTGATTTCAGTCTCAAGCGGCAAATGCCACGTCACATGTTTGAAAAATACCTGCTCGGTGGAAAGATGTCTTCCTCGGACGAAGACGATGTTATTACTCTTAGGTCTCAAAGTTGATAGAAGAAAATGTAAAAGGAGGTGGCCAGTACATATCGTATCTCGATAGTCCTTGTATATGCTGAAAGAGCCTTAAACTACACCAAAAAGATACCCTTGCCATTTAGTGGCCACTGTAAAGCCTTAATTACAGAGGTAGGCTACTAAGTATTGCAGATGCACGAAGGCTAAAGAACTACCTGTACTCTTTCTAAGGTAATACGTTGTTATACTGCATCCATTCTCAAAGTAGAAAAGATGTAATATAACCTAAGTCTCCTCGGAACTCGCTATGTCATTGCATCATTTTGCAGTTGTTTATCGTATAGAGTGCCTGAGACTATTTGAACAGCGAGGGTGCATACTTAAATCGAATTCAAAACAGATATCAACAGAGTAAACTGTATAATATCATCCATTTAAACAGAAACTGCAATTCATAGAAAGAATGTTAATCGAGAAAAGAGACAAAATTGTTCTCTGTTCGGTTGTCTAACTAAAGAACGTTTGCCTGAGCCGATAACTGCGGCCTAACCAAACACACCTGACTTGCCCATGATTTCATGAAAGTGTTGACAATTGACTACCCTTCCAAACAAACAGAAACAGATTAGCGGCCTTTATCTAAGTCAGTGTTTCTCAACCCTTTCCTAGCCATTGCCCACTTCCCTGTTTGCCGAACCCACATGTACCCCTGAAGTAGAAAGAAAAGAGGTTGAAGAGGAATAATGTTTATGAATTCATATCATCAATAAATCCTTATGACATTCATAACTGACATCAACCAATATTTTTATTATCTTTGTATATTCGTGTAAGGTTCTGATAAATGCCAGGTCGAAAAGCTTCAACCTAATTGTATCAACTCCTATCAAAGGAATCTTTCAGTTTTGTATAACCAGCAATTTGTTCAGTACCAAGATAGAATTCCCAAATCTCTCAGTAAGCATACTTAATAAGGTGCTAATTCCTAGTTTCTATTTTTCTTAAAATTACATGTAATAACAACTGATTTGTTACTGCATGTATATGTGAAAATGCAAAAAAGAGTAAGAAATTAGATGACACTTTTGGGACTGATAAACTGCAGATAACGCAGGGTCTTGTTTCAATTTCAAAATTGTGATGCACAGAGCGAGTTACAAATGCTGCTCTGAAATTCTTGTGCTGTTCGATTGCTTTCACTTTAAGGTATTCCAGAAGCATATTTGCATCCACAGCAACTATTAACATGAATAGCTTAAGCATCCGATTATAAAGATGAAAGGCTGATAACCTGCTGTGCAATTTCTTCTTCAAGATTGATAACACTGTGCGACAATTTTTTAGTATGAGAAGGCTGACAGTCACTAAGCATCACATCGCATTAAGAAGTTATGATTTTCCAACGGGTGATGCCAACATCGAAAAGACGTAGTCGATAGCAAAGTGATTAGCTGTTTTTTTAAACTTTTAAATGAAATCTTCAGATTAAAGTTATAGAGATAACACAGAGACTTTGGATCCGGAATTTAATAAATCAAACTTAATTTCCGTAAGTTTCCTTCATTTAATAAAATATTCTTTAAAAACTAGAGACATTGCCGTATTCTGAAGACAGCTCAGTCAATAACTAATGAAGTTGCCTTCGATGAAGGCTTTTTGATCGTATGCAATTCAATAATGAATTGATTGGCTTTATTATAGAACAGACTTTGTAGATATATTTTGGTTGTCTAGAAAACATTAACAGCTTATGAATGACGTGTTTTTAATTGTTTCAGCAGCAATTCCGAGTAGGATACCCAAACCAGAGTAATTTCTAATCATTAACGGAGTTTATGTTGAGGAAGTAAAGAGCTCTTGTTTGTAATCTTAATACTTGGGCAAGGATTTTATCTCATCATGCCTCAATCTGCTAGTGAATTTATCAAATTCTACACTACGGCACCTTTTGTAATGATAGACAATGTCACACAACGGTATTCCCATTACAAATAAGAGATACCAACTTGGCATATCGAAAAAATATCGTTCCATACGTAAGTAATGGAATAATTTGTTTCCGCTAGGAAACTTGCAATTTTTCAGAGGATCAATTAAGGTAAGGTATGATTGACATTGGCTGTATACACCAATGTAGATTTCAGCTAGCCTCAAAACAACTACCCAAAGTACAACCGTATTTTTTATGCAGATCTAGAAAGTGATCTTTCCTCAAGACTGTTGCGTATGCAATAATTATGTTAATTTATTATAATTCATGACTTGCTCAAATTGGTATTTAACCGAATTGCATAATCATAGGAAATAGATTCAGATTTAGATCTGATACTTCGTGCATGCTGAACTGTGTGTCCTCCTCTTTATATAACTATACAACAAAGGCAACACTTGGAAAAGCAGTCAATCGTCTCATCACACAATAGAGAGTAGGTTTTACTATAAACTTAGACCTGAGAATAGAGCTTTGCTAACGGCAACGCTGGGTAAGGCAACAGGTCACCTTATGACAATAGCAGTATAGCCTGTGTACTTGAGCACCCTGAAGTCGTTCCTTTACGGTCTCAACATTTGGGTATCATTCACCGCAGTCTCTGTTCAGTTCGATCTATTGTGCAAATCAGTAATGGCAAACAAATGTCTCTTTACCTCAAATTTCACGTTGGGTATGACGACCTCCAGGTGGTCCTTTTACTAAAATTAGAGCAATTAGCTCTTGAATCCATAGAAACAGAAGCAAGCAGTGAAAGAGGCCACCCATGGCTATCCTCTATTTTAATTAAAAATAACAATCATATAAAAATCAATAGACAAATATAAGAAACCTGAATTGATAAATGACAATCGTACGATCTCTGTTGACTTGTTGTTAAATGCAAAGTGCAAAAAAGCCTTATTAAATAATATTTATTCTCCTGAATGCGACCTCCCCTAACTCAAATTTCACGTGCTGTAGAACAAATTCTACGTGGTTTTTAGTTAAACCAAAACTATTATGGCCCTTGCTGCCATGGAAATAGGAGCCATAAAGACAAACAGGCCGCGCGAAATCATTCCGTACCGATCAAAGGCATTTTGTTTCTTTGCGGTGGCTCTTGCAGGTTAACACATTTATATGTTATAGGCGTGTAAAAAATTTTCACGTAATTTCAGATGTATATGTAGAATTTTGTCTGATAATGAGTCTAAGTCAGATGATAAACACACCAACTAACTGGAAAGAATTTTGATATCTGAATGATATTTAGGGGAAGATTCAGGCATAGGAAACCGTTAATTGCTTGAGCTAACGCAAGTGTGATTGGCTATTTCTAGACCTAAGACTTGTAGATTTTTCTATAAAATGATGTATTTTCTGCTATGCTAGGGAAAGCGTTGCTCTACCGCTCAACAATGGACACTAAATAACACTTTTTATGTAATTGGAAGTTTCTTGAAACTGCAAAAGGCATATGGTTTCCAGACCTAATGAAAACAGCACAAAACTAGCTTGCCACCACCTTATAATCTGCTATGCTGTGGAAAGCGTTGCTCTGCAGCTCAGCAATGGACACTGAATAACATTTTTGGTGTAAATGGAATTTTCTTGGAACTACAATAGGCATATGGTTTCCACACCTAATGAAACAGCACAAAACTAGCTTGCCACCACCTTATAATCTGCTATGCTGTGGAAAGCGTTGCTCTGCAGCTCAGCAATGGACACTGAATAACATTTTTGGTGTAAATGGAATTTTCTTGGAACTACAATAGGCATATGGTTTCCACACCTAATGAAACAGCACAAAACTAGCTTGCCACCACCTTATAATCTGGGTGGATCCCTGATTTCACCGAGGTCTGCAACCCAATTACACAGCAGCAGAACAGAGCACCAGCGACAAAACCCAATTTCAACGAGCGTGAAGATCGGAGGGGTATCTCTCTAAACTTAGCTCAGAAAATGAGTAGGCTCGTAGATTGATACGAGTTTTTCCATTTATTAACTTCCTAAAGTTTGCTAAAGAAAACTATTTTTATAAAACAAATCTAGTCACACAAGACTAACAGTATCATGGAAGGATTTTGCGTCGTAAAATTTAGGGACGTCCTCGAGTACTTGTTGTTCGTCTAAATTCATACACTAAAACGTTTATTGCTCGGAAAGTTATTACGTCACTGTTTTGAAAACATGAAATTGCGTAGTATTTGGTGATATGTTGTCAAATTGATAAGGTATGTCTCAACACAATAGGGACATTAAAAAAGCATAGAATATTGGGCGGGCTTTTCCTGTCTATGCGAAGAAACTGTTCCCCTAAATGTCAAAGGACGCTAATGACCAGAAACTCGAAATTTCTGAGAAAATAGTTAGTTCACAACGCCTTATCATTGCAATGAAAAACATAGCGCAGAATCTATGATGCAAAAGTAAACATTTTGCAGTTCACTTATGTTGCTACGATAATCAAAGCTTCACTTCCATATCACTTACTTTACCAATGCTTAAAAGGTGCATCCAATCGTAAAGACGTTCAAATCCCAAATTGGTTTGAAACCGGTTGATGCGGTTTAACCTTGTTTGGCAGGCTTTCGTTCATAAACATTTGTCACGGAAACCCCTCCGAGGTTGCTTACTGCCTCACTGTCTGCTGTATTTCATTTATTTAAACGTAGAAAGTAACAGAAAATACTAAGATTCAACAGCAGCAAATCTATTAGTGGTTCATTTTGTATTTTTAAACAATTATCCTCGCTCTACAGTTAGTCGTGATCATTTCTTTTTTCTACCAGGGCACTTTCTGGGGTCTAATCGCCGGCTTTACCGCTGGGATTATTCGGATGATTTTGGACTTCGTCTACCAGGCACCGCCTTGTGGAACACCGGACACTCGTCCGAACATTGTGAAGAACTTCCACTACATGTATTTTGCTTTGCTGTTATTTTTAATGACAGGCATAGTTTGTGTAGTCGTCAGTCTACTAACCAAACCATTAGACCCAGAAAAGGTAATTGAACATTCTTGGTAATGTTATATTATGGTTTTACGTCAACATAAAGATTTCAATTGTTTAATTTTGAACTTACAGGATACCTTGGCTTTACTTCGAGCTAACAGCATCTTTTGGTTTGACTTCGAAATAGCAGCATGCTTTGACTTAACTTCGAGCTAACAGAATGCTTTGGTTTAACTTGAAACTAACAGCATGCTTTGGTTGGACTTCGAACTAGTAGCATGTTTGATTTGACTTCGAACTAGCAGCATGCTTTGACTTGACTTCGAACTTACAGCATGTTTGGTTTGACTTCAAACTAACAGCATGCTTTGATTTGACTTCTAACTTACAGCGTGCTTGATTTGACTTCAAACTAACAGCATGCTTTGATTTGACTTCAAACCAACAGCATGCTTTGATTTGACTTCAAACTTACAGCGTGCTTTGATTTGACTTCAAACTAACAGCATTCTTTGATTTGACTTCAAACTTACAGCGTGCTTAGATTTGCCTTCAAACTAACAACAAGCGTTGATTTGACTTCAAACTAAGAGCAAGCTTTGCTTTCCCTTCAAACTAACAGCAAGCTTCCGTTTGCCTTTCAACTAACAACATGCTTTGTTATGACTTCGAACTAACAGCAAGCTTTTGTTTGACTGCAGGAACTATCAGAATGTGGTTGAAGAACAATTTGAATGTTAAGTTAAGGACTTTTCATGCCGTTCTATCCGCATTTTTCCATGTATGGCCTCATGTGTGGTACTTTTATGTAAATACAGTTTATTCAGTAGAAGATTGATGTGCAAATACCTACAAGATTACTCTTCAGTTGTCTTAGTTTGAAATTACCATGTTTTGTTTCATTTTTCGCTGTAGATCATTCGAACGACCTTTTGGACCCGACATGATCACACTATTCGGACAGATGAAGTGATGGAAACGAAGGAGATGGAGGATATTGATGCAAAGGAGCAACGGCAGAGAGCAGAGACACTGGAGAAGGAACGCCAAGCTGTGCACTTCGATGCAGAAAAACAGGTAGCAGCTGTGCACAAAGACGATACTGAAGGTATGAATGCTTTTAATGTAAAGTTAATTTGTCAGTAAAATACATAACGATATACAGGAGCTTTCCAAATTACATTGGCTCTTCATCTCCATAACATAACAACCAGAGCATAAGCTGAAACAACGTTAATAGTAATAATAATAATAATTTTTTATTTTTTTTTTAACTTCATTGCCATTTATTCTCCTGTAAATTTACAGTTTCAGTATTAACGTTTACATTCTCACTGTTTTGTAAAATTTATCAACTAATCAATTTAGGAATCGTTTAATTATTCCTCCTATCATTGATTATATAGCAAGTATAGTTAATATATACAATTATATACAAGAACAACAAAATCATTATCTAGTGATCTTGAGATCAAGTGTATTAAAGGATCTTTAATGACACTGAACGTTCTCCATCCATTTGCATAAACGATTTCATTCTCTTTTATAGAAACCACTTGGTTAATAAGAGCTTTAGCAACATGCACCGAAGGCAAAAAAGTTTCTGTAAAGAGCCAAATGGTCAAATTTCGTTCAATTTCAAATTTGCTGCATGGAAAAGGAATCCCCTCTTGAAGTTCGATGTAAAGAGCAACTTAAAGATAAATGATGATGAAAGAAAAAGGGGTCTTGAAAGTCAAAGTGAGGGTTTAATAACGAAAGGAAGAGTATCATTCAGTTGACAAAAACTATTCTAATACTGTATTTGCTACACAGGAAGGGAATGTCATTAGCAGTTTTCATACGTTTGTGCAATATTTAGAAAGGGTTGGTTTAGGATTCGTTCCAAGCAAGCATGTGGGAAACGCGCAACGAGGACATAAAGAAAAATGAGCGGTGACAAGAGGGAGGATACTTTGGCGTTATTTTAGATTGTTGGCTCCCATGTGAAGTATTGACAGATCCTTATTTATTGCTGAACAGCAGCTTATCGTGCAATTAAGTGTTACAAAAGCTTCTCTTCGTGTTCATAGACACTGTTCTGTTCAAGGTTACATTTTCGTGTCGTTCTTGAGTTCATGCAACGCTCTTGATTTACAGATGAGCTTTCTTTAAACTATGAAATAAGTCATCTGTATTTCAAGGCAAATGTGGCTCTGTTCTTTATTCTATTTTAGTCTCGTGTCACTCTTAGTTATGTACATTTGGACGTCCTCTGTTCAAAAGACAGCCTCCATCCCTGTATCAATTGACCATTGGTGTCTAATGCAGAGATTGTGCTGGTTTGGTTGATATCAGTAGCGCAAAGTACCGAATAAATTGCTAGTGGAAATTACATCATGGGAAACCTTTAACAAATGCCACTGGATACCATTAACAACCATCGCGTGCCATGATATTTTCTCATCAATACTCGTCTATTACCACGACTGCCAATTCTCTTCCCATGAAATCCACGCCTCCTCAACAAGATACAAGGACAGCCTTCCGAGACCTCGGAATCAACTGTGTCCCGTCCCATTACACGATAAAGACTAATAGGGTGCAATTTAACAAAACAAACTGGATCTGAGGTTTGATTGTCACGTGAAACTGTTTCTCAAGCTGATTGGCTAATTTTTCCAATCAAAGCTGTATGCTCTGCTATCTAAAGTCGCTATGAACTGTTCATTATGCAACGTAGAGAAGAGTAAATAGGTAGTTTGAATTCTGGTTGATGTATAAAATATCTGCATGGTGCTTAATTACAGCCGATGTGTGACAACATGGTGCAGTTGAGAAGAGTTGTAATCCTGTTTTGATTGTTTAATCTAAAAACATTATAGTGATCAAAACTCACACACTAGTTTGAAAATTCGACAATGTTCCCATCCACCATGACGTATCTTTCCATACAGAGTTTCTACTACAGCAGCAATGAAGATGATGAAGAGCTAATTTACTTTGGAAAGCTCCTGTATATCATTATTATTATTATAATTGGACAAGCCCAGAAAATCTAAACTATCATTAAATTAGGACATTATCTTCATTTATTTTTCTTTTAATTTGTATTGACTTTGCGTCTTTGGTTATCGCCACCATCGATCTTGTTGGTATTGTTATTATTGTTATTATCGTTGTTACAGTGTGGCTCGTTGCTACTTGTTTCTGAATATGTAGACTCAATATCTTCCAGAGATATTGACTCGGGAGAATCCTCCCTTGAAGGCATTTCTTTATCTGATGAGGAGATTAGATCCTTATTTACTGGAGGTGTGGGTACAGGAAGATCATCTGAATTGGGAACGGGTCTTATAGCAGACGGAAGGTTGGGATAAATTATCTTTTTCCTAGAAGATGCATTGAAACCAATTATATTGATTAAGCAAAAAATAACAATGATCTGCGTGGCTTCGTGGCTCTCTCCAAACCATCGGGACTGCAAAGATGAAAGCCGTTTTCTTGCCATTAAACCATGCAGTTATTCCATTGTAGCAGGGATTAAAACAGATGTGTGGAGCCCAAGACTTGTCCTGATCACCAATTTTACAGTCAAAATAGTGAAAATAATTGGTTGGTAGGAGGAGGGAAGTGATGGTTCGACGCTGTGCAACTGTTGTAAAGTCCCCACACACGTAGCAGAAAGAATTGGCCTTGTTGAGGCATCCTCGATGTTTTAACGTTGATTGGAAAATGAAATACTCATATCTAGCTACCCAAAAGATGCGTAACACGATAATTGAGGGACACCGACCTCCTGTTCCGCCTGCGAGACAACCTCTTCCAATGACTGCCAGATCACTACTGAGTGTGGATTGATATCTGCTTCCCTAACTGCCAAAATCCGTCTTGATATATAATTATATAGATAATGTAATGCTATCACTTACATTTAGTGCATAATAACTAAAAAATAAGCCATAAGTCTCGCAATATTAGAATTAACCCTGAATGCATGTACGCCTTTATGTACGGTATATGCACAAAATGCACACTATGCATATCTAAAAAACTAGAGGTGATGGGTAAAACGGCTTTCAAATTTGAATTCAGCACCCACAAATTAGGCAAACACTGGTAATTTTGTGCTTGCCTCAATTTCTTTGTAAACCAGTGTAATTATATACATTTTATAGCAGTTTCTTCACAGTTCCAAACTGTTTCAATATTACATTTCTTACTCGTCTACTCTTTTGTTTAAAATTTTGACATTTTTCATTTCTTGCCAATATTAAGCAGCGCAAATCAGTGTTTTTGATAGTTTTATCTTGTTTACGTTTATATTTTTGAATTCTGCTAAGGATGTAATTTGAGGACATATATGGTTTGCTATAATTTTAAGGAACTTCTTAAGAGAAACTTTCAGGGTGTAAAAGGTCTAAGTATTAACAGGTTGTTGACTTTATTCAACTTTTATTGCCCTCTTAATCTTTTAAAAACGTTTTGCATTACCTCAATTATAGATATACCTGACAGTGCTCACAAAAAGTACTAACAGAAAGGAGATGAGGGAATGCCTGAAGTACTCGTTTTTGATACTCAGCAGCTCACACTTTCAAATTTTTCAGTAGGTGTATATCGCATAATCTTTTTGGCGCCCTTTACGTTACTTGTTTTTGATGCAAATCTTTTAATCTTGCAAAGGAAAAAGAAGTTGTGCCCAATTTAAACTTTTACATTTTAGGCTCCAAAATCCTAACTTTACCAAATGTGTAAAGTTTTCCAGCAAAGACAAAACATCGAAAACTTGAAAGCTGTCATAAAACAATAGATCCACTTGTTTTCCAGCTCACCGCTGTAGCTACCAGGCTACTACGTTCTCCAATTCTCACATATTTGTAGTACGTTCTCAGCTAGACTGGGAGCAGCTGAGAATAAAACCGAAGGTCATAGGCCGCCGGCTGAGCTGCTCTATCGTGTCATTCCGTTGCACATCTCGTGGAACTAGAAAATTTTCATACCATTCGTAAAAATTTACCATTAGATGAATTTTGTGACGGCTTTCTCTTGGTGAAGAGGTCAGTGATCATACTCACGTCACTGCCACCACCTCCCCGATCCTCCCGAGGCTAAGGCAAGCAATAAAGGAAAGGAAAGGAGTAGAAAGCTATTCGGTTAATCTTACCAATACAAACGGGACTAGTAAGTTCAGGAGGTGAGTAGATAGCCATGAGCCTTCAAGTACACGTTGAAATGATTATATTATTATGTGCTAGATTCAGTGTTGAGTGCGATTGAGTACACATTCACTGTATTTCACCATTTGCATTCCGTAGATCGCAAATCGAGAAGGCATTACAAAAGAGAAAACCATTGGGATCTTAACTCTGGTGGGCAAGATGGCGTCTCGTGGATATGTTTACAATAAAGCTACAAAGGGAATGGCAGCAAAGGCAGGTTCTTAACCGTTTATATTGCCTGTTGGGTGGGTTACATTGCCATGGTAACCAATAGACTTTCAATAACAATGATAGTCACAGTGGAATGTCTTCATGGAGTAAAAGTTTATCAGAAGAATTACACTCGACTGAAAAGTATTTCCGACATAGTATTGTATAGAGTACTAAAGTGATGACGTCACAAAAAAGTTTTAGAGGAATCGCAATTTTAACTACATCACAGCGTTAAACTTGCCACCAAATACCCGTATACAAAATGTCACGTTCAAATCTCGTATCAGCTGCGAGAAAGGGCTGTTGTAATATGAAAAAGGCCTTAAGAAAACTGTGTTAATTTTGCCCAGTTCATCAAATTATGGACTGTGTTCATTAACAAGGTTTTGATAGGCATGATTTAAAGTTGGAAAGACATATCTCAATGATTGCTCAAGGTATCGCTCTGAAATTTGGACAACGTATCTATGTCACCAAGACGTAGGCAATGAGTCCAAAACATTGTCAAATTTCTGATATTCATTAAATCGTGACGTCACACTTTAGTACTCTATTGAACTGCTATTTATGCATAACGACATGAAACTTTATATTTGTTACTTTCCGTAACCTGATTTTATTAACTTATAGCTCCATGATCATGAATTGTTCTTGGTTACCACCATTGTGATGTCTCATTCCACTATACTTCCTTAAATTATGTAATCTATCACTGTTTCTTGTCGTATTTTTATTTTATTGGACTGCGATGCATGATATCGTATTGTGATGGTCGAATGCTGGAGGTGTTTGTTTGGAAATTATGAGGTCTTGGGTTCAAAACTCCCTCAGCTCTCTACAGTTGCAAGCTGTTGTGGTAATGCTCCACTCTTTGAGAATTATATGTTATTGCAATGTGTCTGCTGAGAACACACACACACGCGGGCGCACACACACACACACATACACACGCGCCCACACACACGTACTAAAAAGGCATGAAACTTTGCAAAAGCTAAGGTATGCAAAATTGACAGGCTAAGCATATACAGAACACTTAGAAATAAATTCAGCCAATATTCAGTGACAATCTGTAGATGACCTGAAGAAGTCTTTCAGTAGAGGAAACGTTGTCAATAAAATTTTCTTATTTGGCGTGTTATCTAGCATAACCTTTTAGTGGACTATTCAACTTTTTATTCAATAAGCAGGGCCAAAATCGAAATATCTCAAACTGTGTGACTGTGTGTAAACGTTCCCAAAGGGGGAGGAGGTAGCCTGTCGTAGTTTTTTTATCCATACTTATGACAATATGTAAGTCATAGATCCCGCTTGAAATCATTACCAGATTCTGATATAATCTGATACAATCTGATATAATCTGATATAATCTGATATAATCTGATATAATCTATATGTCTATAAAGACAGAACCTTTCGTAAAATTCTTGCCGTACCTAGCAGTGCCGTTTTCTGCATAATTTCAACCCTGATTCTCAGTCCTAATTGCTCTATATACTCCTTAGACTTCTTTCCCACAGCACTAATTATTATTATTATTATTACTATTATACTATTATTATTATTATTATTACAAACAAAGCAAATACAAGGATCTTAAATAGGTCCTCATTGATCAAACTCTAGAAATCTCGAGTTTTGGGGTTTTTTTTACCAAGTATTCATGCGGTTTTATGAAAATTGTTTCTTACGCCAGGAATAATGAAACTATTGTCGTAATTTTTTCAATTTATTGACTCTATGATTTTGTTTACTCATGTACTTGTTTCTTTGTTTACACATTTTGTCGTCTTCCTCCTAGCGGGACTTTTCACAAGTCGTGTACCATGTTTTCTTAGGTCACCCTTTTCTTATTTCTTGTATTGAGTGCTCGTTATTATGTGATTCAAAGACTACCATTGATGTGTCGCTCTTTTTATACTGACACTATCTTCAGCATACCATTTATTGTCGCTTTACTTCGTACTAACCTTGCAATGAACGACGAGTAAAAGGCACTATGGCTTAAACTAAGCGTGAGTTTCAGGTAGCATAAACAGTTTTACTACTTTTACAGCAAAGATATCAATTACAAATTCGATTTCAGGATGCAGAGCTTCAATCAAAGCAAATTCAACCAACTTAGCTGCATCCAATTAGTTAAGGATGACGAGGTTGAGTGAATACATTATCATATTGAAGGTTTGATTTAATAAGTAAATCAAAACATGGTTGAGGATAAAAGTAGATTACAAAATATTTTGCCTAAAATTCGAGGCGACGTCAATACAGTCTTCAAGTCAACTTTCCTCCTGTACTCTGTTAGTATGTTTCTGTTTTGTTCGATTTATCTTATTATCAAGGTAATATTCGCTTGTCTTTAAAA
This sequence comes from Alatinidae sp. Z8VKAUB7J3, assembly GCA_010016025.2. Lineage (NCBI taxonomy): Eukaryota > Metazoa > Cnidaria > Cubozoa > Carybdeida > Alatinidae > Alatinidae sp. Z8VKAUB7J3. The sequence goes on from JAAAKM020073195.1 coordinate 21,464,205, forward strand.
GCCCCTTAATTCTTTAAATCTACTTTGTGCAAACGTGCTGTACTCTAAAGAAGGTAGACAGAGTGTTGAAAACTATGGAAGAAAAAGTATCTGTAGCATTAAGTTCTGTTAACAACATTCTTGAATGTTTCGGTGGCTAAGAAATATTTCACCCTTGTTGTAGAAAGTATCATATGCATTTTGCAAATTAACATGTTTGTCATTTAATGTCCGCTGCTTTTTAAGTTTGGACTTTTGAAGACCGAAGACTTCGTGTTATTCAATACTAGCGACTTCTCGTCTTACAATCACCTTTTAATAATTCTCAACTTTCGTGGTATTTTACCAGCGACAATGTCCTCCTTTGAAGTAATTACATTAAGTCCGTCTTTAAAATATAAGGCGTATGCAATCAACATTAGTCATTTTGTATTTCGGAAGTAGGTGACACGCTTTTACAACAGGTGTATTTCAGCTTTGGAAGTGCTAGAAAGGTGTTTATACTTTGCCCAAATCGAGGCACCGCAACCGAGTAACCAATTCTCGAAGCAAGGAACCTGAACTGTCTTTTTAAAACCATGTGTGCTGTTTCTTCCGCTCTTGGTCCTTCTTACTTCCATGTATTTGATTTGATTTTTCATGATCACAACAATTCGGCAATAAACAGTGTAGTAACCCTTGTATTGTTATGTTATCAAATAGTTTGTTTGTGGTACAAAATAAGAATATTGCACGAAACAGCAAAAACATTGTGTACTTAACAGCTTTTTTCGTCTTACACATCTACATCTACATCTACATCTACTCCTAAAAGGAAACAACCACCTCGAGTTTCAAAGACCAAAAACGCCACTAAGCAATGTGACTCTGCCATATGGGTTTCGGTTGTAGGTAACACGGCTGTCCCTGGGCTTAACAAGTGCGTTTACGGGCCTACGATTGTACAGATGAACAAAACTATCATATACTGAAGACTATAGCTGGAATATGGCTCCGCACGACAACATCGACGAGAAATTAATTAAAACAAAGAAAAATATGTACTTTCGTACCCGAAAATGCTCCATCCGAACACCCAATAAGTCGGCGTACGACACAATTCGAAGCCCCCCAAATTATTAGAAGCCTTTTGCCTATTCTTGGGTGTTAATAGCTCGGAAATGTAAGCCTCCCTATTTGAGTATTTAGTTAGCTTTGGTGTATAGATTCAGTATCACATCACACTTTGCGGTGACTTATCACATAATTTTTCCCGTTCTTAGCATAAACCAAACAACTCCACCCATGTGCCGATTATTGGGTGTAAACACGCATGCGTCCTGCAAACTTTGCGTATACACAGTATCAAATTATCTGATAACGAATGCGTTACGGTTACACCAGAGTCGATCAATGAACGACTTTGGTAAAACAATACCACCCCAGCCAGTATCATTATGCGAAAAACGGATGTAAGACCGTTGATGACAACTTCTAAATACATCTCATCGACAAAACTGTTCGTTTTTTGCATGTTTTTTTAGTTCTCGACTCATGTGAGTATTTTCTTTATCATTGAAAGCAGTTGTATAAGCATGAATGAATAATGCAGCCTTATTACAATGTATTTAATATGTTTAGACTTGCACAACTCAGTTATCGCGGATGTCTCCTTGACGCCTCGCAGCTTTTCATTTGAATATACAGAGCTACGAAAATTGGTCCAGTACTACAGGATCCATTCTGGATTGATCTATTCCATCTTTTGGACTCATTTTCTGTCATTTTATCTGAGAAAATTATGTTAAATGGATTTAATTTTAACTGTCCCTTTGGGTGATAATAAACAAACTGAGATGAGATAACAAACTGCGAGTACATATCTCTTACAAGTTGACTTACGTGCAAATTTTAATCCTTTGACCAGTCTAGAAACTTTTTTATGTCAGCTCATTGATAACTGTGGTAATTCTACAGCTAATACATGCAAAAAGTCCCGACCTCTGGAAGGGATGTATTTATTAGACTAAAAACCAATCCTGGCTCTTGTAGCCAGTTCACTTGGTGATTCATGATAACTGTACGAATCGCACGGGCTCTGTACTGGCGATGTTTCATTCAAATATCTGCCCTATCAACTGTCGATGGTAAGATAGAGGCTTACGATGGTTGCAACGGGTGACGGAGAATTAAGGTTCGATTCCGAAGAGGGAGCCTGAGAAATAACTACCACATCTAAGCAAGGCAACAGGCACGCAAATTACCCAATCCTCAAAGAGAGAGGTAGCGACCAGAACTAACAATATGGGACATTTCAGCGGATCATATTCATATGTGTGTCGGGTAATCTGAAGAAAACTCTGAACAATTGAGAGGAAGTGAAAAATACTATCGCCTGAATTCATACTCAGGGGCTATTCTAGCGGTGTACCGCTCACTAAAAACTGAGATCAGCCAATAAGATGTCAAAAGCAGCTCTCTATGGCCAACCGTCGCACATTTTGCACAATGTAAAAGGTAATTGTCATCCCTAGTTACTTTTCCCACAGAGTTTTCACTGAACGGCTTTTTCAGCTTACATAGCTTAGAACCAGACTTCGGACTGATTGAATCGCACGGCCGGGGTTCGAACGATGTAGGTTTGGTCAACAGAGCATCGGAGGTGAGATTCGGACTATAAAGTGTGACGTCACTATTTCACGAACATCAATAGTCTGATTTAACATACCATATGTACACTAATCGTTGAAGCAGTTTAGAGTGTAAAAACACGTCCCCCCTCCCCCCTGCATGCTAACTTTTTTGTGCTTGGAAGCCTCGCGGACCCTTTTTTGGTAAAAAGCCCTTGGTTTAATTATCTCTCCTGCACCAATCTACCCAATCTGCCCCCCCTCTCAAAGCCATAAGGCAATGAATGTTAACTTTGACTCCTAAAACTTAACATCTGCATGTTGGCTTCATTAAAATTATACATTAATGGCTTTCACAAGGAGAGTAATATGGAATGTAGTTTCATGATTATTAGAAGACAATGAGCCAGAGCCATGAAAACACCTGCAATTCCCCTTTCAAATGTTGCACATATTGCAACTGCCTTAATCTACCAAGGGCTTCGGAGGGGGTGAGTGGGTCCAGAAGGCCCTTAAGTGCAGAAAGGTGCTGTGCTAAAATCTTTGAGCTGGCTTTTCAATGAAATGTATTGGCAAATTTAATACTAATAAATACATTTAACCAACTTTAATGATTCATTAACAAATTTATATCCACTGGTATCACTAACCTGTCATAAGAGTGCATGAAAGTTTACTAGTTGAGAAGGCTTGAGAATAATTCAAAAGGCAGGTACTTCAAATACACAACTTTCCATTTTCCTTGTTTGGCCTTCAATACAAGTTTAGGGCAGAGACCTCATAGGACTTTTTATCGTAGGACAGTCACTATCACAGGATAGTGAACATGTTTTTCAACAGCACACTCAGTAGCTAACGGTTGCCATACAGACTTGTTTGTCAATCTTGTGCTCTTGCAATGAATCAAAATAACACTAAAGAAGCTGTGTTGCCCACCCTTTCTGTGGCTCTGACCCCTTCTCATAACCCTACATCACATCACAAACCCACAATGCCAATGTTTTATGACGAAATCATTCATTCCATTTAAATAAAAGTTGACATGGTATTGAATAAGTGAGTAGTATCCAACTGATTTGATGGCTGTGGCTGTTTCCTATTGGCAAGTTTGGCACACTTCAATACCTTTGAAAGTGACAATCACATTTTGTGTATTTCAGGTGGATTCCTGTATATATCTTTTTATCACAACCATCATAGAAGACAATTGTTAAAGCGAGTGAGATGGAGAGTTAGCATAAGGAACCTTACTATATTCCTTCCGAAGAGTTGGATGAGATTTAAGCATTTTGTGCAAGTAGCTTGATATCATAAATGGATTGGAAATCCATCTAAAATTTTAAGACTTATATATTCATTGGAGAGACCATTAGTATCTAGGGCATTGATTGTGTGCTAAAAGAGTCTTGGGTCATTGTAAATAGCAGGGCATCAAGCCCCTGGGAAGATGTGCTCAAGCTAATTGATTTGTGATTGAACATACTCTGCGATTTTGCCTGAAAGGCACTTGACTTGGACAACTTTCGATTCTTCTCAGTGAAGAAGATTCTTCTGTATCAGAAAAACACAGAAATAAAATAAAAGCCAACTGGTGGGACTCCATTAGGACTGCATTGGCAATCCCACAGCAGTGCCAGCAGTGCAAAGAACTTAAGTTACTTATTTTGTCATAACCAGCATCTGATTTTTGTCTTTGACTTGAATTTGTGATTGCGGGGCAATCATATACCTCACATAACACAATTTAGCCCCAGGCAATGTAAACCATTCTTTCTTTTACCAGTAACGTTTTCTGGTGCCACTACTAGATACTGCATAGCAGTCTCTCAATCAAAGACCCCTGATGAGCAGTGTGCCCGACACTGAAACTACCCTAAATAAACAGAAAAACCACCAAACCACCAAACAGGCTTTTTGAATTTAACTTTCCAGCTCTTTTCAAAGTAAAAGTTTCCAAAAAGTGCGTAATAATTACCCTCCGTGACTATATATACAGATGTATGTGCATATATGAAAGAAAGCCTTTACGTTTCACACTTACCATGATCCCCAGGGATCTTTAAAAATCTTACCGGTAGTCTTTCTAGAAATCATTGGTGAATGTTACTAAGTTTATCATATATAAAACACTCAAGATGCATTACCATTCTCAGTCCTACATCAGTTAGAAGAACCAAACTATTTTCATTTTATATCACAATGGAAGTGATTAGGTATGGGCATCTGTACCTTTTCACTGTATCATTTCCCCCATTCCTCCCTTAACTGGCTCCATATACAGATTCTTCCATCACTACAATTATCTTGTAATATTATATACCTTTATGATTCATATATATGTAGCATACATCAGATGGGAATCAAAGAAGTTGATTTGATATTCCAAACAACAAATCTTTGTTATCATTTTACCAACTTGTAGGTATTTTATGTGCAGTGGGTGAAAATGCACATAAAATACACCTGTACTATCTTGGCTATTTGATTGCTTGTGGGTCTTTTTGATACTCCCAGATCTAAGTTTAGTGATGCAAGCCATGGTGTCATGGGCCAGTTCTTCCTCTCTCTTGCACTTTTGGGAATCCCTCTGAAGCATTTTCTACATTCTTCGAACCCCCACCCCCCTTCTTAAATCACTATTTCTCTCCTCATTCCCACATACCTGATCCAACGAAGCCTTCCATCTCAGCATAATCTTCACTAGCTCAACTCTACATCTTCCTACTGCCCCCTCACATGTGACTGTCTTCCGCCATGTGACTCAGCATTCTTCAATGATTCACTTTCAAAGTATTCTCCATATAGTATGGGAGTGTCTATGCCAATCTCTCAGTTTAGCCCCCTGATAAGCAGTGGGAGTGTCTATGCCTCTGCTCATATTGCAGGCCTTGTCTGAATTGAGCCTTACATTAGGTACATGAGTATTGCACTGTTTTGACAGATGATTTTTGGTCCAGCAGAAGTGCTTCCATATTTGCAGGGCTGGTATCATACCATGGTCAAAGAAAAGGGCTTTCTTTCAGGATGGCTGATTGGTTGCTTACTGGTTCCCTTGCTATTTCAAGGCCCATGCCTGTCTGATTATTCCAATACTTTATTCATAAACATTGGTGTATGAGAAGTGCTATCGCCAAAACTTTAAAAATTTGATTCATTTTAGTTAATGATTTTCATATCACAGAAACATATCATTCTCCTTCAAAAGTAAATCTATTAATCCCCAAGAATTTTATACCATCCTCAAAATTGTAGTGGGAGTTATCATCGCCATAGTTATCATCTCAGTTTAGCAGTCATCACAAAGTCAATTCAACATCATAACCATCAGCACAGAAAGTTCACAACATTACACAAATAGATAGTTATTTGTGTTTGGGTGTATTATTTAACTTCTATCTGTCTGTAACCAGGTAAGAAAATTACTCATGCAAAGTTTACCATTAGAAGTTTAGTGTTAAGCTTTGATATGAGGGTATAGTCCAATGATAGTTTCCCAGCCATTGTAATGGTCACATTCTCTCACCTCTTAATCATACAAATCACTATATCAAAAACGGGTGATATTTCAGCCTTTAAAAGTTCATAACTTTTTTTGTTACTAAACGTATATAAATGATTAAGGTAGCATAGCACTTCTCACTTCCACAGCTGTTACGCCCTATTGTTCTTGGGGAAATAGAAAATGGCAAACACGTGCTTCATTTCGGAGATTCGATCGCACGTCGTAAGTTTCACTGGATCGTTTTTGTGATGAGTAGCCCACTGGATAACCTAAAAGATCAAGAACAAAAGAAAGGATTACTTCATCTATCCAAGAGAGCACGTAGCCACCTTTTTAAACTGGACATTAACATCTAGTTCCCGTCACGAACGCTCAATTCGAACAATGTGGGGTGCACGTTTAATTCATCTGTATGACAAGAAATCTGTCTTGCTTGAACCAAAGTCATTGATCTGCCTAATTGAGTAAACCGAGCCGTTTTGAAACAATGTCTGATACATTCTGCGATCGTAACTACCGCTATGGAAAAACAAGGTTCATAAACTCAGTTAATACAACTAGTTATTAGAAGTATCCACTATTCTCTTTTGCTTTATTTCAACTTATATACATAACTAACAGAAATAACCGAGGTTGCAATGGTACAAAAATCATATGTTGGAGTACATGTGCATGGGCCTGTTCGTGGGCGTGTTCGTGGACGTGTTTGTGGACGTGTTTATGTACGTGTGCGTGCACTTGTTTCATTCAATGTTCATTTTAAACAAATGTGTAAATCTCGAATGCGGCCTCCTTCCCACCTCTTTCCCACCAAAATTAATTTTTAAAGTTTGTGTTTACCTCCCAAATGCTAGGATACTACTAGTGTCCCGACTGACCAATGCTAGGGGCGCCTGCCATTTTTGGATAAATATGTAAACCTCAAATTTGGCATTTTTCATTCCGAAAATCGCATTAAACCATTCTAATGTTCCCAGCATGTACCCCGAGAGGATAGGATGATCTAGCGGGTGGGGTCTAAAACTTGGCAATAGGTCTCAACTATTTTCAATTATTTTGGCTGAAATTGTTGCATGGGTTTGGGAGAACACGAGCTATATAATCATACCAAGAGACACATTGACGCTTATATTATAGATAATATGTTCAAACTAAGACGTGGTCACTCTATGACATGGACGTTGGTTTTGAAGAAACTTTCTATCGATGACCGTTATGCACGAGAATGTATTTACGTCAAAATATTTTCATATTTGGTGGAAAAACCCAAAACATTCAGATTGAATCTATTGTCCTCTGCTGTCTTCTGGTAGATTCCCTTACATTCTGAACTTCATTTGTATTAGGGAACTAATCGCTGAATGTTATTCACTATCAAACCACCCACTATCTGAGATTCCCAGTCTCTCCGTTGTTCACAGCCATTTCATAATGGAGAGGCTGAACGAATCTAAAGCATTGGTTGGATAACATATTCACTGTCTAAGACTGACCATCAGTGTCTGAGTGGCGACAAACCTGCATTATGTGGATTGCGAAAAAGGAAATTGTACGAATTTTACAAATATACCATAATCATAGTTCTGCTTTTCCAGTTACATGAGCTACCTTCCGTAAGTTAAAATCGAAAATCAATCAAACTAGAGAAATTAATGCTGACTGTAACTAACCCCACATAAGATAGGTATCATCCAATTCAGTAGCGTGGTCACCAACTTTATAAAATACCCCAGCAGAAAAACAACATCACGAACGATACCGAAAAAGCCGAAAAAAAAGGGTGAATTTGGAACTGAAATGGTGGGGGAAGGCAGATGGTGGGGAGTATATTTATTCAGCAAATGGGGTGTGTGTGCAATTTTCTGGCCATCTAGAACTGCCGATTTTCCAAAATTATGCCTTCGGCACAAACCATGGCGGTGCCTCATTGAAAGAATAAAATCGAGAAATACTTAACACAGTTTGGTTCTGAAAGCTAACTAATCATTATGCCAAAACGCATACTACTACTCTTGCCTTGCTTCAATCTTTCAAACTGTGTACCTCACTGTGTACAATACATGAAAGTTAAGTTAATCTATTAAAAAGATTTGACATATCTTGCCTGATACTTACGATAGTGTAGACATTTTTACAGCGGCGTTAAGAAAACACTGTATTAAGAATGTCGTTGCCACCACGTAACCAAGGTCTTGATTGCATAACAAGAGTTTCCGATTTATGTGCTGCTCCCAGTGTCGTTTCGTAGCAGAGAGATGTCTCTGCTATTTGCACGGAGGATTGAAATCGCTTTCAAGTGAGAAAGTGTAGCCTGTTTGATTTTATTCTTTCCTCGCATGCAAACCCTCGTAAGGCTAAAGCGATTTACACGAAAAAGCTTGCAAAACCAATGGTTGATCTCAAGCTAATAGCATTACAAGAGATTAGGTTGCAGGTGATCAAAAAAGGCTGGCTTTTTGGTTACTGATATTTATTTCGATTGGCGAATTTCATCGAGTTTATTATCTCTCAATGGTCAAGAAGTCTGAGTGGCCGCTAGTGCCGTAGGCGGATGTGTCAGTGAGGGATGGAGTGCATTTCAGAAGAAGCACGTTGTAATTTTTTCTATATCACGAACAAGAACTCCTGGTGAAATTGCAAACCTTTATCGATTACGTTAAAGATCAGTTAGTCACATCAAAGCGTATAATCAACACCCCGATGTAGGCACCAGAAAAATTTTATACGCCCCTTTCTGGTTACCAAAAATGATATTAGCGCCCCGAGCGTTAATCAGACGTTTCTCCGTACACTGATTCTAGATATATAAGCACGCGTTTTGCTTCCTGTCATAGGGTTTTGCGATAAGTAAGGGTGAGGTTTTCAATTTATACCGTATTAACTGATCTTTTTTTCCTTTTCAGAGCTGTAACAGCATACCTCAGAGCATTAACCATCAGCCCAAACCATGCTGTCGTCCATGGCAACTTAGCCTGCGTTTACTATGAGCAGGGGTAAGTGGATTTCATGTGTTATGATGTTTAAAAACGCCCATTTATCGCCACTTAACCTGCCCAAATTTATCGAGTCTTACCGTACCTTTTTGAAAAGTTTCTATACTTCTGAGACAGTAGTCAAAGATTTTCAGTGGCTTGTTAACTAAAAGTAAAATATCTTTCAGACGTCGATGAGTCCTACCAACTCCTTTCACTTTCCTCAGTAGACCCTAGTTTGCTACCCGCTATTTTTGCGGATGTGTCAATAGAGTACTAAAGTGATGACGTTACAAAACCCTTCTTCGAGGAATCGCAATTATAACTATATCACAGTGTTAACCTTGCCACCAAATGCCCGTAAACAAAATATCACGTTCAAATCTCATATCAACTGTAAGAAACGGCTGTTTGAATCTGGAAAAGGCCTTAAGGAAACACTTTTAATTTTGCTCAGTTCATAACATTATGAACTGGGTTCATTTCACAAGGTTTTGGTAGGCATGGTTTAAAGTTTGAAAGGGCGTATCTAATCGATTGCTCAAGGTATGGTTCTCAAATTTGGACAGGTTGTCTATCTCAACAAGGAGAAAGCAACGAGCCGAAAAAAATATCAAATTTCTGATATTCATTAAATCGTGACGCCACACCTTAGTACCTTGCTATATGCTTATCATGAAGGAGTGTACTCAACTCAGCGAATCTGTTAAAACTGTTGGAGGCTACAGCGGTGGTTACATTAGTGGCTACAGCAGTGGTTAAAATACCCTAGTTTTTCTTATAGATGTAGTCAGGTCAATCAGTAACTGTCTACTTTGAAAGACAAGGGGATAGTAAAGCTTTGGTACAAGTCGCCCTTTGCCCTTTATGGCAATGGTCGAAAGATAACACTGCAACACGTAGTTCACAATCATTGGATTGATGTTGGTTGAGGAGTTGATGGATAACTGATGATTGATTGGTCGATTGGCTATATGACTGGTTGATTGATTGATTGATTAATTGATATAATGATTGATTGATTGATTAATTGATTGATTGATTGATTGACTGATTAATTGATTGATTGATTGATTCATATTTATTCATTGATTGATTCATTGGTTCATTGATTGATTCATTGGTTCATTGATTGATTGATTGATTAATTAATTGATTGATTGATTCGTTCATTGATTCATTTTTTCATTGATTGATTGATTGATTGATTGATTAATTGACAAACTGCATGGATCACTGGTCAATCGGTTGTTTGATCGATTGGTTCATGTTGATTGATGAGTGAATGTATAGATAGATTGTATTATTAGTTAACTGACTGACTGACTGATTGATTGATTGATTGATTGATTGATTGATTGATTGATTGATTGATTGATTGATTGTTCGATCGATTGACCAACTGCTGGATGGGTGAGTTAGTTGATCAATGGATTGATGTTGGTTGATGAGTGAATGGCGAGATGAATTATGTGACTGGTTGATTATTTGAGTGACTGATTGATTAAATGATGCCTGGGTTTGCTAATTGACTGATCAGTTGATTAATTGAATTCTGAGAAGTAAATATCAAACAGGACTTACTTTGCAAATCTTCAATGCATCTTCTGAACACTTTCTGGTATTATTGAACAATCGGTTTATGCCTTTCAGGTGAAAGTCGGCGACATCCGAAGATGCCTTTTGTTGAGTTATGATACGAATTCTAAAACTATCCAGCTAAGGCACTAGTAAGTAACTAGAAATCATGTTTTTTGTTTTCAATATACTTCTGGCTATTTATATATAAACGGAATGCTATTGACTAACTTTGGATATTCTTACAGAGGATGGCCACAATACACTTCTAACAAAGAAATGTAGCTACTTCACCCAGCGGACAGTGTTATTTCCCAATCAAATTTTATTTTAGCTAATACATCTACTTTGAATAACGTCCTAAGGGTGTAAGTATGTGTAGGTATGTGTGTAGGTATGTGTAGGATGAGGAAGGTATTATTGTTCAGGAGGATACTTTTTGCTAGAGAGGTCGACCAAAGTCAAGAATAACAGCAGCTGATAGTAGTAGGGCTCGTCACGTTTCTTTTTTCATATCAAGTAGGACAATTGGGGGATCACTGACTATGTATGGGAAATACTGACAGGTTATCTCATGCAACTTCAAATCAGCTTTTATTATTCTCCTATCCTATCATGAGATACACTAAATGACCCTTATCTCCTCACCCACAGCGAACCTTTATCTGTATGTGTTTGTCACGTACATGTAGACACATGCAAGTGGAAAGAAGACTGTATGACGATACTACATGGTCAGCCGTTTCTTTGATGATGCAAATTAAACGATATGGCACATACATTCACATGATTCTGCCCATGACTGGTGCATCATCCGATGCATCCATGTGATACGCATCCTGCGTAGGTCCTGGAGAACAGTGCCATAGAATGCATTCGGTTTTTCTGTTTATTTAAGGTACTTTCAATAGCGGACCCACTGCTCATCAGGCATCTTTGATTGAGAGACTGCCTTGGAGTATAATTATAGACCTTGTTTCTAAACGATGATAATTTTACCGACCAAGGTATTTTCTACTACCGTCCGAGTACCGCAAGTAGATATATCGAGTGGGTGCCTTACTGGTCCTCCAGCATAACGCTCATACTGGTTTCAAGGAAGCCCTAGCCAGCCGAGTTATTGTCTGGGCAGGAGATTCTATCAGTAGCAATTTTATCAGGATAACTAAGTAATAGGTAAATTACTTTTGCCAGAAAATTCGAAAGTTCTATTTGGAAAAAAGTATATTCAAACGACACAAGATACTAAGATTCGAAAATGTAAAAAACCAGCATAATTGACCTTGAAGAGTGATTGATAAGAGTGACTGTTAACCTTTGAACAAGTGTGACTCGGTAGCAGCGGTTGTACTCCAACATGGCGGAATTGTTGTTGTCACGTGACTGACAATCGCCATTGGGAATAAAGAATAGCTGTTTGGCCGTGAAATGTAACTCAGCTAACACCTGTGAATGAAATTTCTCAGGTAACACCACATGGCATCCCCAGATCAAACAGTTCTCTTCAATAGTCTTTTACAAACCCAAAACGCTTGTAATGCAGGGCTAGGGCAAGAATTTGGCTAGCCAGACAAAGTAAAATCATAAACTCAGACTGCAGTTGATTCTTTTGAGTATATTTACCTACCTGTGTACCTGTAACAGGCCGAGAATCAACAAGAGTGTGATTCACAAAATTTTTATTCAGGATCAATTGGGTCTGCAGCGGTAACCTGCTAAGCATATCAGCATTAGCATTGGCTGTTGATGACCAATATACAATACATCAAAATTATAGCCAGATAACAACAGTGCGCATTGCTGCATACGTGCAGCAGCCAAGGCAGGAATGCCTGCTTTGCTACCAAAAATTCTACTTAGTGGGCGATGATCAGTCACTAAGGTAAGATTGATGATACAAAAACATGTAAAACTTTGTTACCCCCTCAAATTATTGCCAAGCCTTCGTGCTCAATCTGAGCATAGTTGCGTTGTGGTGCACTTAAGGTGTAAGATGCATATGCTATAGGTCTTTCTGTACCATCTGCCATATGGTGCCTCAAAACTGCCCCTATTCCAAATGGTGAGGCGTCAACACTTAAGACCAAGGGCTGTTGGGGATCATAATGAACTAAGAGCTTATAACTAGCAAGTTCAAGCTTAGCCTTGGTAAATGCTTGATCATAAACTGAGGTCAGGTGGCACTTGGTATTATTCTGCAACAATTTGTACAGGAGACTGAGAGTAATGGCAAGATTAGGCAAAAAATTTGCCATATAAATTTACCATGCCCAGGAATGATTTGAGTTCAGAGACATTGCTGGGCCTTGGGGCCTTCTGAACAGCTGCTACCTTAGACTGTAAGGGATGAACATCCTCTGTACATAGCAAGTGCCCAAGATACTGTAATTCCGAATGCAAAAACGAGAGAAACGTACATATACTGTCTGTAACACCTTAATATTTTCGTCAACAGTGGCAGTTGCTACCAATGTAACAAAAGACGCTTTTCATACCTGACAGGATTTTGACCATAGTTGCTTGAAAGATGGATGGCGCAGTCTTCGCCCCAAAACACAAACGTGTGGCAGCCATCAAACCCTTATGCGTGTTAAGTGTTAAGAAATTATCATCGTCATTGCAACTTATGTCATCGGTTGAACAGACAGATTCACACTCAGTATTTGTGTACTCGCTGCTACGATCATATGCTGTTGCAGGTTGTACTGGAAGGTTTACTGCAGGCTATTGGGCACCAGTTTTGCTTTGTGATCCTGTTCTTCTTGCTTTAAGCGTTTGCAGATATCTTCATTTGTCAGGATCTCACCTGTTTTTGCTTGAACTCTCTTCCATTTCTGCCGTTTTATTTTTCAGTGCAGGTTTGGTTTCAGCTGATAAGGATTGTGAAATAGTCGTGACAACTGCATCTCTCAACAGCTTTCGAGGAGAGTGCAAGGCACCAGCACCTGACACACTCGTCAATGGTGTATTCGGGATTTAAAAGAATTTTAAAAGAACTTGAAGTTTTAAGAAGTAATCGCACCTATATATATATATGTTTTTTTGTAAACTTAAAGTTTATGACAATCATGTTTTCTTTGTAGCTAAACAGAAATCCGGAACTGAACACCAGGGGGATAATTCTACAAATGAGGAAGTCAGTTCAAACAAGAATAAGAAAGAAGATCATCCACTCATAGAATATATTGATGGTAAGTAAAATATGAAAATAAGACAGTTATGTGTTGTAAATGCATATCATTAAAGATTACAATCTTAAGTAGTTAGTGAGGGAAATATTTTTGGCTACAACCTTTCTTGCAGGGGAGGGGGGGCACATCACCCTTTGGGTCATATTAGTATTGATTCTTAAACAAGCTTCAATGTCTGTAGTTAAGTCCAGTGTTCTAGTAACAATACCAATAATAAATTGTCTCATGATATTGTCATTGTCATTTAGTACTGGTAACACAATGTTTCAATTACTTCTAGTCTTTGTCAGGCAATTTGCCAACTTCATGTGTGTTACCATTTATGCTTAACGTTAATTGTCCATGATTGGTGTATCTTTGATCCTTGTATTTTTGCAGTAAGCTGTTGGATGTCTACCCTAAAATTGGTCTTCTGTTGTGTTCCTTGCTTTGTTTCTTTATTGTGACAGTATCACGAAACAAATGATTATCTTTATTGTTATTGTATATATTACCATGCAGAGCAATATTTTTGATAAAATCATCTACTTTTTAGTTTTATTTTTCTAGGTTTCTCCTTCCCATTTGGTATTCTGTCTTAAAGAGGTGACATTACTCTCTAGTCTCAAATAAACAATTTTTGTTACTTTTTTGGCAAATCAGCTTTGATACTGTAGAAAGAAACATTTTTACAAATTTATTTGATGATGATTTTAAAGTGATGTAAAGATTTCTGAGGCTAAAATGTGTCTTATAATGTTGATATCTTTTGTTTTATTTTCATTCTGCAACTATCAGAAATTATTGTCAAAATCTTCCCATTTATTCCAACCCCCTATTTATCAATTTTTGATATTGTTTCCAGTCCCCTGTTTATTTATCACCTCTACCCCTCCTTGGTTGTTAAAGATGAAAGAGTTCCAACATTTGCAGGCATTTCCAGTTGACTATACCATTTTACTGTTTTCTGTTCCAGAGGGTTGGGGTTTGATTTCTCCAAAGTGCCATTGGTGATATTAGGCAGGGCACCCAATGCAAGTGCTCTATGCTTTGATAAAAGACCAATGCATGTGGACCCTGCTCTAGCCCTTCCTTAAGGGTAGTGGACAGGATGCAATGGTGTCGTTAATAAGGCAATAACCTATCTGGACCTAATGACTCCTTGTCATGATTGGCTGATGGAAAATTAGACTGGTTATTCTTTTTTCTCTTTTTTTCTCTTTTTTTCTCTTTTTTTTTCTTTTTTTTTCTCTTTTTTTCTCTTTTTTTCTCTTTTTTTTCATCAGGTTTTATACCTTGTAGTCCAATTAAGAGGGGCTAGGGTGGTGGTCATATATATGGGGCTTTTGCTGAAGCTTAGAGCACTTTAAGTCTGGCTGCCCTTTCTGTCATCACCAATGGCCCTTCAGGGAATTGAACCTGTAGTCCCTAGCATAGGAAGCATGTGAACCAACCACTGGACCAGGATGGCAATTCCTATCCTTATTCCTACTACTAGTCCTTCAATCCAATAAATTTTATATTACCTTATCTCAAGTAATGTAATGTTTCTGGTGTTCTCTCGTAAGACTATAGGCCCATTTAAAAAGCACATATATTCTAAAGGGGCTTTTAGGGCTCTATGAAACCCTCCCAAAAAGGATATAATGACGAGAATCTACCCTACCTACCGAATTGCAATCTAATAAAGAGATGGTAAAAGGGGGATAAATGAAGAAGGCGTGTATTGTTGAAGAGAAACATGTACGACGTTCACGTAAGGAGAAACTGACCAAGTAGTCTTTGTAAAACGTTTACCTCACGGGCGCCTCATTTATTACTTTCTTCCTGTCAAATTGCAACTACTTTTTCAGTGTTGCTGATATTTATTTTTGCCAATCCCCAAAGGATGACAGGACCAGGGACTCCAGGTATTTTACGATGAACCAAGGCAGATCTGATGAAGACATTTCAAGGGTAATACCACGATACGGCTGTTTAGTCCAAAGTGTGCAAGCTCAACTGCAAGAATCTCATTACCATTCCAAATATATATGCAGCCAAAATTAAAACAGAGTGCGATGGCTGCGAGGTCAACCGATTTTAACAAAGCTAATAGCCTCCTGACAAGAGACGCCAATTTCTATTAAAAAACACCTCCCCTTGTCTAATATGCAATGTGCCCTTTTTGGAACTAAACATTAAGTGCGTTCAATCTTGATATAGTAGCAAGATTTGAAGCTTTGAATTCTTTAATTGTCAAGACTATTGAAGGCAGTGCAGGTTGCTGAGGTGGTGAAGAAAAGGAAGTTTAAGTACTTTGGTCATCGCATAAGTGCAGGAGGAACAGCAAGAGGAGTCATAGAAGGAGGAAAGGAGAGAAGACGTGAGAGAGGCCGACCTCAGGATAATTGGATGGGAAATTTGAAAGAATGGAGTGGCGGTAAAGGAAAAGTCGAGCTGAGCAGGCTTACAAAGGATCAGGATGCATGGAAAAAGGCTGTCAACGAATGGGTGCACCCACGGCTGCTTCGGCTAAGGAAAAAATGATGATGATAGGTTGCTGGTTGCAGGCAGTGCAGGCAGTGCAACCACTTAGTAGCGTAGGGTCATACGCAAATAAATCAAAGTCCACTATATGGTAAAGAAAACATGGACATCATGTTTTGAGGACTACAGTGAACACAATGCTGTAACTACAATTGTAGTTTCCAAGCTTAATACTGCAATATATTTAATAAAACACAATGGTATTTTATACCAAATTAAAGTAAAATGTAACTGCCTCACTTGGGCCTTTTCTTGGCCGGTAAAAGCTTTGCATCATCATAGATTATGGAGATCGATTGCTGACGGATGGTTGAAATATCTGAGATGTTACATCTCTAAATAAGACAAAGAAACAGTTGGTGGGAAGGAAGAGGAGTCAAGTAAAAATAAAAACGGAGGCAAAAGTCACCAACTTTACCTGTATATGCAAATTAATTCCTAAGACAATATTAATATCTGCAGTACAGAGAAAAGTTGCAATTTTAGATAGGAGGTACTTGACAACGTTGAAATTAGTCAGAAATTCGTCTGTAGTCAAAAATTGTAATTTTGGGGGCTTTATTTGTTTATCTAATTTTGTTTTATTTCTGGCAATATCAATCTCCCTTGCTCTTATAATCTATATAAGTAATAACTTAAATCCTTTACTTCAAAAATCAATTTGCCATACCACAATTCTCGTGGAATTGCCATGTGTAATAACAATTAGTGTGCACTTGTTTAGAATTCAATGTATCTGTTTGACTACAAAACAGTTAACTAACATTATTTCAACCTGACGGCATTAGAGAGATTTAACAAGTTTAAAATATTTTGTGCTTTAAATTAACATAACTGCAAGGTAGATCATTGACAACAAAGAATGCTCTGATCATATTGGTTGTTGATACACTGTTTTAATGTCCCTACTGTTTCAGCCGTCACTCTTGATTACCTTAGAGGTAAAAACTTAGTCGGTAAAAAGTAACTAATTTTTTTGCAAGTGACTAAAGTTTTTACCGACCAAAAGTTTTTACCGACTAGCTTTCTACCGACTAATACTTTTTACCGACTAATATATTTTACCGACTCAAACTTTTACTGACTTTTTTTACCGACGAAAATTTCCATCATCAAAATCTTTTATACGTAATACAGACCAACCATTTTATCATGTTCATTATTTTATGCGTAATGTAAACCCGTGTAATCCCTCCCATGTTCTTTTATTAGGATTACCCATCAAATAAATAAGGGATCCTTCATATATAACATAAACAGGTAGGGAGTAGAGTTTTCAAAGATGCCTACTCTTGATTACCTTAGAGGTAAAAACTTAGTCGGTAAAAAGTAACTAATTTTTTTGCAAGTGACTAAAGTTTTTACAGACCAAAAGTTTTTACCGACTAACTTTTTATCGACTAATATTTTTTACCGGTACCGACTAAAGTTTTTACCGACTTATTTTTTACCGACGAAAATTTCCATCATCAAAATCTTTTATACGTTTTACAAACCAATCGTTTTTCATCTTTATTATTTTGTGCGTAATGTAAACCCGTATAACCCCTCCCCTGTTCTTTTATTGTGATACTTCAATTTTTTAAGATTTTGGTCGGTAAAAAGTGACTAAATTATGGCTTATTGACCAAAGTTTTTACCGACCAAAAGTTTTTACCGACTAACTTTTTACCGACTAATATATTTTACCGACTAATATATTTTACCGACTAAAATTTTTTACCGACTAAAATTTTTACTTTTTTTTTTTACCGACCAAAGTTGTTGCCGACTAAGTTTTTAGCTCTAAGGTACCTGGGGCGTGACCGCAACAAGAATGACGATCTGTAAATAAAACGCCAAGTAGAAAAGTGCCGTTTAGACAACGTTTCGTCGAATTACAAGACTTTCTCAGGTCTTCATATCGAAAGTTATAGCACTAATAAACCTCTGACACAAACGTACAAAGAATGTCAGTCCTGATACGCGAGAAGCATTGTGGGAAATAACCAAGATGGTATGTTACGGCGATAAAATTGAAACGAGCTTTATACGATGAGGATAAAAGTTGCTGAGGGCACAAAGTGAATAAATGAGACGAGTGTTTGGTTACTCTGGAGTGCCGAATAAACGGGGGGTGTCTGAATAATCGGGGATCATCTTTACGGTCTAAAGTTAACAAACGAGGGGTCTAAATAAACGGGGGGTCTGAACTCCAGTCTCAATTTTATGAAAGTTTTAAATAAGGCTGACACGTATGAGGACAAAAATCGTACTTATTGACTGATAAGTAACTGTTTCAGGGTCAAATGTTGCATGGGAAGTTATTCAAGTGTTTTCAGATATCATTTACATTTTGAAGACTGGGGAAATTCCTTAAAATTAATAAACAGGGGGGTCTTAATAAGGCGGGGTGGTTGATAAATTTTTTCAAAAATTAATAAGCGGAGAGTACGATTATTTGGCACTTAAGGGTACCGAAAAAGCCAGGAACTAAGGAGCTACCTAAATCCTAAAATATTCTCCATTCTCAATACTAAAACTTATTGATAAGTAGCATAGCAAATTCTACCTATTCCACCTATTAACAAATAATATCAACCAAAGAAATACCCATATAAGAATGAAGATGTTGGCAGAGTAAAGATACTAATAGGCTGTTTTCGTCAAGTTATCTTCACGATTTTATAATTCCTGGAGAACATACGAAACAGAGAACAGCAAAAGACTGACGAAGCAACAGCAACAACAACAACAAGACAAATTAAAAAGTTCCATCTGAGGCAAACTCTATTCTTTAGTTCATAAAGGATTACTAAACTCTCAAAAGATTCTCTGAACACGTTCCTAAACATATTCTCAATTCTCATTCTCAATCACAAGGTTTTCACATTGCTTACATCGGGGACGTAACTTGTAACACGTGACTAATGCCCAGACTTCTTGCAAGACAGCCTGTTTAAAAATGTCAACAGCGAAAGAGCAATCTCGTGGTTCACAAAAGCATGCGAACTCCTGTCTTTGAAACAGCTTTTCCACTTATTTACATATTAAAAAATTTGCCAGCCACATTTTCAATTCTTATTTTCGGCGTGTTTTGTCTTTGTCTAAATTTAATATGTGTTTCTTTGGCGTTGTGATTGATGTTCTTTGAATTTGACTTTGTTTGCCAGCTGTCCTGACCAAATCTGTAAGGCTGGTGGTTTTCTCGCCGAGTTTTGGCTTCATTTCGAGACAACTACTGTTTTTGCTCTACTGTTCACAGATAGTAAGCTTTTTTTCGCGATTTGGAATGATGTTTTTGGAGTTTAGGAGTTGGGCATGGGGAGTGGGGGACAAGGAGGGTGACTACCCGGTTTGCTATTGAAATCTGATTGGTTACCGATTTTTAATAACATGACCCAGAATCAAAATCTTGTTGATGTGGCTGTGAGGTCACTTAGAACAAATGACATCCTAATTTTCCCTGTGTCGATGGTACAGGGACATTGGTGTAATGAGTAGCACATTGGAGTTGCAACGATGAAGGCCTAGGTTCGATTCCTCGTGGTCTTTTGTTTTCACCATGACGATTTTAACATATGTCACCCTACAATTACGTAAATGTGATACAGGGTCAGGACTTATTCGATGTTGGACGAAAGGGATCTTCATTATGATTTTCACAAAACTTAATAACAACCTTGATGTGATTGGACGATAATACAGGATGAAAAGCTCAATGGTGAAAACTTAGGACCACAAGGAATCGAACCCCGTCCTTCAGTGTTGCAACGTGATGTGCTACACCATGGTTTCTTGCCATTGAAGCGTGGAAATTTAGGATGTCATTTGTTTCGACTGATGTCACTACAGCCTCTTTCCAAAGCCTCACCAAATTCCTCTAGTTACGTAACGCGATGGCCCGATCCAGGCTTCCAGGAATTTTTTTGTGTCATACATGTGGAAAATAGTCTTTTGTAACGTAAGTACAGATTTGAAGTGGAAATTAAGTTACATACATCATTACCTTCATATTCAGAAATACGTATCTCCCTTGTCAGAGGAAACATGAAGATTGATCAAAAGTCAGTTTAAAGAACCCTTAACGGCTCTTGAAAAAACCTGAATTAAATTTTTACCACATAAAATCGAATTTCAGGTATTATTACAAGAAATATAGAAAGAGTAGAGAAGGACTGGCGAAGCGACAGAAGGAGCTGCGCACAAACCCTGCGTATTCTGAACACAGGATCCTGATCGAAGCGTGCCTCGACTTGGTTTGTGAATCCGCCTTTTTCTGGTCACAGATTATTGACGAATGTTGAAGTTCTGGTAATGGCATGCGAAGTGATTCTTTATGGGTCAGCTTTGGAATTGTGATCTGGGGGAGTGAATAGTTATTGAAGAGGAAGGGGAGGGGCTTAGGCAATCTCTCAATCAAAGACCCTTGATGAGCAGTGGGTCCGACATTGAAACTACCCTAAATAAACAGGAAAACCACCAAACAGGCTAACTAATAACTAAAGGGCCGCTGGGGCGTCCAAGGGCGACGCCCCTCAATTTGTGCTACCGGGCAGAGAAGCAAGCCATGAAGCAGGCTCAACTGCTTTCTGATGATGACGGTGATGATGATGATGATGATGACAATAATCATCACCATAATGATGACAATGATAATGACAACGGTCTCATTGATAAATCTTTATTATACACTGAAGGTCTGCCTTCATATTAAATCTAAAAACACAAGAGGTTAGCTTTTTTAGATTTACAAGACTTGAGAACAGGAAATTAACTTGTTATAGAAAACTTCAATATATATTTGATTAAAAACTGTTAGCATTTTTGAGCTGAACTCTGAAATTTGAGGACACAATCAAGAGCCTTATTAAAGAAAAAGCATTTCAAAGTAAGGGGGGAAATGTGACGTTAAAATATTTTCTCATTGTCAAAATTTTAGATTCCCTCTTTGAGTTTCAACCACAATTTGTTAGTGCTCACCACAATATTTACATTTTCAGCAGATTGGCAATATGCCAAACAGTAGCACCACCAATGCAATTTTCATCCTATACCACCTGCAAGACAAACACCTAGCCCAGAAGAAGCCCCTCTACTTCACCTTCAGTAATCTGGAGAAAGAATTCCACTGTGTCCCATGAGAAGTGCTGTGGTGTTCAATGAGGAAGACAGGAGTGGAAGAATGGCTAGTGAGGGTGGTCAAGTCAATGAACTCTAAGGCCAAGAGCAAGGCCAGAGTGGGAGACTCATAAAGTGAAGCCTTTCATGTGAAAGTCGGTGTCCATCAAGAATCAGTATTTTGTCCTCTCCTGTTCATAATTGTGCAGGAGGCTGTCTCTCAGGAGTTAAGCAACAGTATCACTTGGAAAGTGCTGTACATGGATGACACTGTGGAACTCATCACTAGGGCAAATGCTTGGAGGGAAAATCTAGAGAGCAAGTGACTAAGAGTAAATATGAACAAGAGCAATGTATTGTGCAGTGGCAGGGGCATTGACATTCTTGTGGACTAAGGAAAGAAGTCTTGTTGAGAGTTGCAGAGAAGTGGCTGAAGAAACTCCATCCTTTATCAAGGTTGCCAACATTGGATGCACAACATTGCAGTGGTATTAGTAGTCATCTGACTTATGACCCATTGTACAGACACCCCCACTGCTGTGGCTCAGCCAAACTAATTGATGGATGTCCTATATGACACATGACAGTGGATGGCCATTGTCAGTGAGCTGCAGGTAGGTTCTGCTATCTAGGCTGCTCTACTAGCATCACCACTAGGTGCAGGAGTTCCTGGGGAAAGTTCAGTGTGCTTCCCATTGTTACCAACACATGTTACCCTTTCCTTTCACACCCAAGTATGGATATCGTCTGCATGTGTGTGCAGTGTGATGTAGTCACCAGTGTATGTTGGGCTTCAAGATGGGATGATTATGCACATTTAGAGTGCAATGACAAGGCCATCATGACATGGATATGTGGTGTGAAAGCACAGGGCCAAGTCAGTAAAAACATATCTCTATATCATATCTCGGGTTCGATCCCCGGTGGCGACATACTTTTCTATTTCTCTAGTGTTCTATTCAAAACTTACATTTCAAATCCTCTCTTCTCAATGAAACATATCTCTGACTGACTGGATATACCACTCACTGATCCAATTACTAGACAGCAAAGACTCAGCTGGGCTTCTTATGTACACAGGTGTAACTTGTCATATACCTGGTCTAACCAGTGGCAGTAACAGCAAAGGCCACCCTAGGAAGACATGGATTGAGATGATGATGGGGGATTAGTGTGCCTGGCACATAACCATATAAGATGGATGATAGGTACTCATGAAGAAGTAGGTTATGTGAAGGCAACAGACAGTCCAACACCATGTAAAGGGTCCAGTAATACTTCAGGACATAGAGCAATAGTTAGTACCCCTCTGGCCCTTCTTACTCTACGACCTTTTGTGCTTCTTTCTAGAGACCTGGGGACAAAGCCTATTGTTTTCAGCATGAGTCAGCTGGGTTTAAAGCTGGGTTCGCTTCTGGGTTCAGCTGGGTTCAGGTTTTCAGCTGGGTTCAGGTTTTCAGCTGGGTTCAGCTGGGTTTCAGCTGGGTTCAGCTGGGTTCAGCTAGGTTCAGCTGGGTTCAGCTGGGTTTAACTTTTATAAATTACGGTTGTCATGGTAAACAAGAGACTTTTGTTGTAGTTGCCGTTGTCATCTTACTGTTGATTAAGTTTCTTTATGAATAAAATTTTGGAACAAGTGCTTTGTACATAAATTTTGTTTTACTCCCCCCCCCCTCCCCCCTTTGACATCATTATGTTATTCTTTCCCCTTGTTACCTCCATTGCAGCGCACAGTCTCAGCAGTATTGAATGCCATGATCAACCCTGATTGGCCATTTGTGTTAGTCAAATCTGGGGAAGACGAAAAGCGTGAAAAGGCTTGGCAAACGGATCCAAATCTCCCAATCCGGTATCATTTCTTCTACCAAATCCTTGATCAAGATCAACATGGACAAGCACCGAAATTACAGCCAGATAGACAGGTTCCCCTTCTAACAGACAATCCGGATTTTAACCATAGATCAATGTCAGGTCTGAAAGCATTGTCGGAAGGGCCGATGCGAAAGGTTTGTTATGTGGAACACCGTCTTTTTCACTATCTTACTATAACCAACACTGTAACCATCACAGTGCAAATTTATTGTTAGCAAGATTTTATTGTACATAAATGTTTTATTTAAGGACTAGGTTTTCAACTGTTCAGGGCCTGATGAAGGAAACTAGTTTTCCGAAAGCTCGCAAGAGCCAGAGTTTGGTGTTTTATTATATATATGTATATATATGCATAAGACTAAAAACTATAGAAAGGCATATTAAAATATATATAAAACTAAAATGCCTGATGACTATACGCGAGCTTTTTGATAAGTAAAATCCTTTGTCGAGCTTACAGAGGGTGGAGTTGCCATGGGTTTATATAAAGTAGCCTATATAAGAAATACCAAATGTATGATATAGCA
This sequence comes from Alatinidae sp. Z8VKAUB7J3, assembly GCA_010016025.2. NCBI lineage: Eukaryota > Metazoa > Cnidaria > Cubozoa > Carybdeida > Alatinidae > Alatinidae sp. Z8VKAUB7J3. The sequence continues at coordinate 21,488,043 of JAAAKM020073195.1, forward strand.
AATAGGAAGCTATTTCTAATGCTTGTTGCTATAAATGTAAACAAAGAAAAGTTTTTTGCCCAATACAGTTGTTGGCAAGGTAAGAATAGTTTTAAGGAAGATATTCTATCAAAACACCACATAATAAAGATTTGGTAGTTAATTGCTGTAAATATGATAGGGTCTATCATGTTGCTCTTGATTGTTTACACTAACAACATGGTCTTGGAGACTCATACAAACTTTTGTCATCCTTGTAATGAGCTACTTGTTATTTAGTTTGTGCTGTTCTATTTCAGTATCCTCCCTCAACGAGGTCAGTGGTTTCAGACGATTTTATGATCACATCCCCTAAGTAGCTTTCATATTTTCTCTCACCCCAATGACCAAGGTAATAATTTATTTCACAATGAAAATAAAAGTAACCTAAAAAATCTTTATAGTCATTTGTTATTGGTATCTTAACAGAAAACTTGCAGAACTGAAAGAAAACATCATCAAATTAAGTATGCATAAACAATACAAAAACTGTGTGTGTGTATATATATATATATATATATATATATATATATATATATATGCAAATTTCTTAAAAATGAAGAAACTACATTTATATTTTGATAAACCAATTTAAGTAAAAATTACTTTTGGTTGCAATTACTGGCCGTGCGTTCAAACAATTTTGAGATTTTGTCTTGGTTGTCAACAGAGTGCTAACTCCTAACATGCATTGTTAAAAGATAAGTTAAAATATTTAAAATATCTATGTATGTCCGGGTAGTGAAAACACTGAAGAGCTGACTCCACTGTCCTCGTCCTTTCCACAATTTTTGTTTTCTGCAATAAACTTCTCGTGGTCGTAATGTTTTTAAATTTCCCGCTGTTGATTGTCACTCCCAGGCCCCTAGAATATTCGGGGATCTATCAATTAGATTGATCAGCGATGATGCTTCACCAAGTGGCGAAAAGAACAGGAAAATGGTTACTTTCGGATTCGTATAAAAGATCCGTAAGAGAATTACCCCGTTTTAATTTGTTGCTTGGGTACAGTAGGAGGTTTTATGCGGCCTCGTCACAGGAGATGACTCGTGTAGAAAGAGGGAAAGTGTTTGTCTCCAGGGAACTGCCGGAGCCTGCTTTGGATCTCGTTCGAAGTTCAAGGTATGAATATTCGAGTTTGTGATCAAACAACTGCATGAAGACGAACACTTACTGCACGCTTGACAGTATTTTGTTGTCGTATTTAGGTCCCCTTTCATTTAATGTTGACGAGAAGTCTCATGCACTTGTGCATATCAGTTCATTTGAAAGGGTATCAAGACAGCCAAGCGTGACCAAGTTTAGTATAAACAAGCCTATTGCCGATACTTTGGTAGTGGGTCTTAATGAAAACGACAGTAGTGTGTGTGGTGCTTTTAAAATAATGATAATTATTAATAGCAACTCCAATGGTGATAAAGATTGTGTACGTTCGTGAGGACAACGATGATAATGGTGATGATGATGTTGATGTGGATTAGGAATCTTAAGATGATGATGATGATTTTAATATAATGATGATGATGATAATGTAACAACGATGATCGTGATGATAACGATGATGATAGTCATGATTTTGACGATAATGATACTCACTGATGATGATGATGTTGATATAAAGAGATGCTGGTGGTACTCATGAAGTATGATGACAACCCAGCCAGGATGTGTGCAGCACTGCTCACGAACACCACTTGGTATTGATGATGTGATGTTGCATTGGATATGGCATAAACTGTGTACCGATATATGTGGATTATTGGTATAAATCAATTGTCAGTGTATTCCCATAGCATGGTGATAATGATGACAGTGATTGCCACCACCATGTCATCATCATCACCTTACACACATTATTATCACCACCCCAGCAACCAGCACCACCATCATGGTCATTGTCTGCATATGTCATATTTATTATATATATATATGTAGTATTTACACCATCATCATCATCCTTACTGTCATGATCATAATCATCATCATCTTCATCATTGTTATCATCATCATTATCACCATCATCATTATTAATGTTATTATTATTATTATTATCATCATCATCATCGTCATCATTATCATCATCATTATCATCATCATCTTCATTGTCATCAACATCAGCATAATTGTTATGGATACTGTGATGGGTAGTTTGTTCTACATCAATACTTTTTATTATATCAACATAATCAAGTTCACAAAATAGTCAGATCATCATCATCATCATCATCATCATCATCAAGATGATATTCAAATCAGATGACCAAGTTACTATGGTATACAGATAGAATTGAAGACCATATATATTACTAACATGTTACTGTTATCTTCATTATCTTTAACAACATCAACATTGCTATTATCAAAACAGCAACAACATAAAACAACAATAGCAGTTTCTATTTACATTGCCATCATCAGCCCTATTGGAGGCTCATTGTGATGACTATATGTTGATAATCATGATTTTGTTTGATGTTATGATGACCATGGAATCAGTCAAGAATGCTGATGGTTGACATATGTTTATCGGTCCCCTTTTTAATCATAACAAGGGCTTCGATAACAACAGGAACAGTTATTGCCCTTAGATTTATTTTTTTAAACTTGTATTGACTTTGCGTCTTTGGTTATGGCCATCATCGATCTTGTTGCTATTGTTATTATCGTTGTTATTGTTATTATCCACTTCTATAAAATCTCACTGTCCCGGGTGAAAACAGTGAGAATTTTTATATCTCGTAAACGTTATTACTGTAACTGTAATTTTTACAGAAAAAATAAATGGCAATGAAGTTTTTTAAAAAAATTATTATTATCATAATAACTTTTTTCTCCCGTATCTATTTTTTTCTTTTCTTTGGTTTTATTGTTGCTATTGTATTCTTAAAAATACTAATTAAACACTCCTGTATCAAATCCTGCTTTACCATGTGCCATGCCAGGAGAAAACAGCAGGAAATGTTATGGTATCATAACGCTTACCAATTAACGCATTGAGTTTAAAAAAATTATTATTATTAATTATTGGAGGTGAGTGTAGTAGTATTGTCAAAACAATATGCATTGTATAGACTTCTCCTTTTTGAATTCAAAAATCTGCTTAAATTTTACATATATAGTCATTGTTACTGAATACCAAAAAAAGGAACAAAACACTGTTTTGGAAAAGAGAAGATTTGTCAAAGACTACCACAGTAGAAATGTAAACCTACTAGTAACAAGCATTCTTAGGTGACACAAATCTTTTGGGGCAGGTTTAGGATTGCATCATCGAAAAGAGAGGGTTTGAAATTTTCATTTAACAAAGACACTAGAGAAACAGAAAATATGTCACCACCGGGGCTCGAACCCACGACCACCGCTATTGCAGCGTGTCCTATACCAACTGAGGCCTTTTAAATTACACTTTTAAAGGGCTTTGGCAGAAAGAAGGGCCGGATAGCAGTCCTTCCTTGGTCAAATCACAAGGTGCAGAGAGGCTGGTCTCTATTTGTGTAAGAGCTGGATGTAGATGTCCACCGGTGGATGATTGGGAGCTAATGTGGCAACTAGAAAAATAGAGCATGTTAACATTGAAGGTCATGTAGCTCAGCTGCTAGAGCACACACCGTACGATAGCATGGCAATCTCTCCATCAAAGACCCCTGATGAGAAGTGGGCCCGACATTGAAACAACCCGAAATAAACAGAAAAACCACCAAACAGGCTAACTAATAAATAAAGGGCAGCTGGGGCGTCCAAGGGCAATGCCCCTCAATTTAGGTTACTGGGCAGAGAAGCAAGCCATGTAGCAGGCTCAACCATCCAGTAGGACCGCCTCTCGTGGACCTTGGAACGCACCTTCCATCATTCTATCATCAATGAGAACAAATACTACATCCATTCCTTGCCAAAAGGCCGAGAAGCGATCGCCTGGCTCACGGGTTTGTACCCCGTTGCTGACATTTTCCCCCGTATTTATTCTGAATTGGCATTCAAATCCCCTCTTCTCGATGATACTTTCTACTTTTCGATAGGCTTTGGACAGATGGTCGGGTCTGATGGCCGTCTTTCCTTTCTCAAGTCACATGGCGCAGAGAGGCTGATCTCTAACTGCGTGGAAGTTGGCTGTCGATATCCACTAGGGGATGACCAGGAGCTAATGTGATGACTAGAGAAATAGAGCATGTTCATAAGAGATTATATTTTAAATACTATGGTGACAAGTACACCGACAAACTATAGGGAGAATGCCAAGAAGGAAACTACAATTGTGACAATGTTTCATCTTTTCTTAAAGACTTCGTCAGGTCCTTGTACATTGGAGGTATTAACGTGAATACCTCCTTTTCACCTTAATACCTATATTAAATATGGTAGACATTTTGTTTGCTTAGAAAAGCCGAGATAGAAAGTGTAATTGAACTCGGGAAGGAAGGGGGCTTAATAGGTTCCCGCCTGTTTATATGGTTAAATAGCTCCGAATATCTCTTGTTGAGCAACGTTTTCAAGCTTTTGTTAAGATAACTTTTCTGCAAAAAAAATGAGCGTTACTCCCTGTGGACTGTGGGTCATAAACGAGTAGACTTTATGCTTTTTTATGTACGCTTGATTGTATTTCTAGTCATTGTACGACATACCTATTGGATCTCTTATTTTTATTCAGACATCAATGAGTGCAAGGAACAAACTCATAATTGTGACATTAATGCCTTTTGCACAAATAACAATGGTTCTTTTGTCTGCCAGTGCAATACTGGGTACAGTGGAGATGGTGTAAATTGCCAAGGTGATTATCAAGTTTATTAAAATCTCTTTTTAAATATTTGATACATCAATACAATGGTTTGACTCTTTTTAATAAGAATTAAGACTAATTTAAACATGGCGTTATAGAATAGCTGTTTAGAGTTTGCTTCAGGCACGCAGCTAAGGTGGGATCTGTGCCCGCCCAATAGGTAAAAGTTGCCGACGTTTTACCCCCCCCCCCCCCCACAACCCTTACCGGCCCGTCAAAAATTGATCCAAATCCGCATTCCATTCACATGAAA
>JAAAKM020073195.1:21493100-21526195 GCA_010016025.2 Alatinidae sp. Z8VKAUB7J3
AGTGGCGGGGGTTCTACCCTCCCCCCCCCGCAAAATCCTTACGGGCAGTTAATAGATGGTTCACATGCGTATTTCAATTCACTGAAGCAATGAGATAAGAACGACGAGAAGTCTAAGTCTCTCAAATGCAATTTTGAGCCTTCTAGGGACAGTAAAAATTTCCCATACCAATAAACCATGGTGGGCTGGCTTGGAAGGTAGGAGGGAAGGGAAGAGGTTTTGTTTTCAATTTGCCACTCCCCCCTCCCCAACAAAATACAAAATTCGACTGGCTACATGGCTAGTTTGCTTTTATTGTTAAGGGGTACAAAGATGACCACCAGTGTGCTAACAATACTTTGGACTAAATATCCTTGACGTTTGTTAGGGTATTAGGACAGCTTTGATTGTGAATACGTGCTCAAACAATTCTGTTGCAATGCGCTTCTGGTAATAGATTTTTGTATAACAGAACCCGTAAAAACATGATCTTAAACATTATAAACCTAAAAACTGCCAACTTTAATCGCCTGATTACCCTAATCATAATAGCACTCCAATGACATTGCGGTGTTAGACGATGTTATACAATGGGACCTATTTTCTATATTGTTTTCGCTTTCCACAGTCGAGCAAAAGTGCGCATAGTCTATTGTTTGTACGGAAAAATACACGTAATAATACAAATAAACCTATGCACTTACAACCCGATTAAAAACTGACCAAATTTTAAAGAAACGCAAACCAAAGGCTCCTATCGGAGATGTTTAATAACGGAGGCTCATATGTCTTTGGCAAAATTTGTCACCGCAGTCTCTACACATTACTTTTTTGCCAACGCTTTTTTGTTATAAACTTCTCCTTACTTTATTATAATTACTAGCTGTTTCTTAGTCCTACAGTATCCAACATCTACAAATGATTAGATCTAAGGATATATGATATGTGAACCTGTTGTGCGCATTGATGATTGCTCGTAATGACACCAAAGGTGTGATTACATTAGCTGCAGTCACACTGCCACTTTTAACTGCAGCGAAACAGCGGGTTTTGATTAGGGAAAGGACTTCTTGTGTGTGACCGCAAATCCCACTTCAGATCTGACGATGTTGAGTTTCCATAGCAACGTCAAAAAGAACAAAAGAGTGGCAAAAGTTTACAGCTTGAGCTCTCCAAAGTGGAAAGATGTAACCGGGGAATAAAATTCATAACAACCATGACTGTGGCTACTGCATAAGGGTGTTGGCTCTTTAAGCCTCTTTCTCAGTCTTGTAGGAAATGTGGTACAGTCTGCTACTAACTCATCAAATGTGACAGTCAACTCTCTGTTTTGTCTCCGTCTTCAATAGTTGTTGCTTTTAACATACTTTTCATTTTCATTAACTTTTTTGATCACTTTCATAACATGCCCAAGAATACTGCCCCTTTTCAAGAATTCTACTAGCTTATTTCTCTGCCCTACTTTCTCCAGAGAGTCTCCATTTGCGCTCTTCTGTGCACAGGCTACCCTCACCATCCAACTGAGAATTCATACCTCTTTGGTATTTTGTGTGTGCCACCTGCTTTAACACAAGCACCAAACTACCTTATAAAAGTTGTCAAACCCTTTATGAATTTAGAGAAAGTCCAATTAATGCAATAATTTTGGTTGCTTTAAAAAAAACAGTCCAAAAACTGCAACCTCCAAAGCAGTGGTTCTAAAAATTCTAATGTCACCAACCCCTCGGTTCCTGAGACACATCCATAGCATCCCAAGACATTCAAATAAATCAGGAATACAACTTTAGCTTGGCATTTATGAGATACAAATAAAAGACAGTAGAGAACAAAACAACATAAGCAGGATTACGTAGCTCATAAACAAAACTGTAACATAAATTTACACTTCCTATCTAATCATGAGCATTTCATGTGACCCGCGGGGGATATGACTGCCAATGTTCACCACTGCTTAAAAGCATTGCCAAAGATATTGCTACCGTTCCTTAGTCACTATTAATTCTCATTGGTTAGAAATGAAATTGCATTCCATTTGTTCTTAGTGCTCTTTTTGATACACAAATTGAAGAAGGAAATTTTGACAGTAAAATTTTCAACTAAAGAAGTGCAGACTCTGTCTTAAAATATGTTACATCTACTATCTTTTTATTCATCATAGAACCTTTAGCACATCCAATAAGCAGGAAATTTGGACTCATATTCACCCTGCAGGAAAGATGATATTTGTACCTGATAACTTTACAAAAAACTTTGGATATGACAATGCTTGAAATGTCTAGAAATAAAATAATCAAATATGCCTACATAACAACAACCAACAATTTTTTGTCAATGGTGCAAATTTTTATTCTGTTCAAACAGATTTAACAAAAGGATACGCAGTTCCACGTATTCGTTTGATTTTCCCTTCATCAGTAAATTGCACTGGTTTCATAGTCCTTGCCACTGGACATTGAAGAAAAATCTCACCACCACCATCTGGAGGTGCCCCTCTTCTGTTTATCTAAATAAAATTAAAGATCAAGACATCATACCAAAAAACATTAATGGCTAAATAACAGTGTAGCAAAGAGTCAACTATACAAAAATGAGTCCAAACGAATAGTCCAACACTATTTCGTGCAATATTCTTGTTTTGTACCACTAACAAACTATTTGATTATTGTTTTCTATGTCACCTCAGCTACCATAGGAATGATTAGAATGTTGTATTATTACATTCCTTAAGTTGGCAATGTCCTTCCAGAAATGGTACTTTTCTATCATGATATCAATAGCCTACATTTACCTGACAGATGATAGCCTTTCCACTTCTCCATAGAAAGGTTTACATAAGGATGAGAAAAGCATGCAGTGATTGCAAATGTAATAAACCCAAATGTTGTTATTTGGGGGGGGGGGGGGGCCCCAATTATTCCATTTCCAATGGGGACAATAAAAGGTTGGGGAAAAAACCAAAAAGAAAAAAGACGTATAACGAATTGCAGCTTGACAGATATTGGGGTTACAAAAAGCAGAGAAATCAAGCTAGGGGAGAATATGTAAAATTTTAAATAGTGTGGTGGAACAGCACCAACAAACTATAAATAAAACTCTCCGAAGGAATCTACTAATTTTCCAACGTTTTATCTTAGTATGGCAAGAGTTGTACACAAGAAAAAATTAAGGGTATGAAAAGACCTGAGTTTCATAGAAAGTCGTAAATTTGCACAATTTATCAGTGGGAGCGTATTCACTGGTTCTATATAGTTTGCATTAATCTATCAGTAGTGCGTGAATATCAAACTTTTACCCGTGAAAAACGCAATAAAAGACCAAAGGAGACTCTTGTGACTATGTCAGTTGCGAAAGAAAGATGCCACAACCTAAATAATGTAATCGTATAGCTGCACACTAAAGAAACAGGGTACGCAGACGAGGTTTGAACTTCCATCTTGACATCCGTCGGACGAAGATGCCCTGAGAATATATTTGGAACTCGTCTGCTTAACTCATATGGATTCCCGAAAGGGAGCAAGAAACAATGGGGAGGGGAGAAACTGCCCCTTTTTGTTGGTGCCCAAATAATGCAGTTTTACACTTTTCATGTGCCGCTTAAACGGCTTCTGTACAAACAAGCGTGATCTTGAAGAGTGCAGCTTTCTGGGACGGAGAGGCGGTCGCTGGAGCATCGTGTAGCTTTGTAGGGCCTTAGTCCTTGCGTGTTGTCACCATTAGTGTTTCGGGGAGGTATTTGTTTGTTTGTTTCTTATGTGTGCGTGGCGGGCTTTAGTGCATGTGCATTATTGCCTGTTTAACGTGTAGTATGAAATGGTTACAATTCGCGTTTTCCCAAATTTCTCAGGAACTTCTATATCCATTGTCTGCTCCTTATACTAACAGCTCTACCTCTCCCCTCTCTAAAGGTTAAATTCTGTACAATTCAATGATGAGTCCACCATGCTGTGTGGTGGCTTTGCGGATTCATCCGTTCGTTTGTGGAGCCTAACGCAGAAAAAACTCAGGACTTTAAAACCAACATCTGAGCTAGCTAGGATAGACAAAGAAGCGGGTAGGTTCTTAACGACTCTTTGCCAACAAATTATGCCCATTTACGAAGAATACATGTGATTACGTATCATTTAAATGAGCTACGCTATACGGACAAATTACATTTACGTTAGAAACTGTTACGTCATATGCATCAATTACGCGTACATGTCACATTTTGGTTTTAGTTACTTGTAATCGGTATATTTCACGTAATCCTGATAGCGACTGCAAAGTTACACAGACTTTGTGTAAGAATATTATGATGTATCATAGTTGAAGAAACGCCACATAAACATGCCTGTTAGAGTATTTTCGTACTATTGTCCGTACATTCGTGCATTTATAGGAATCTTCGTGTAAGTGTTTATAGGAATCTAATCCATGTTGTTTGAAAATACATGATAAGACGTCTTAAACTTGAAAAAAGCATTAGTTCAAGGCCATAATTTTTTGGCTTGATTCTGATTTCGAATATCTCAGCTTAGTCATTAGTTGTGCCACTTTTCCCAGGGTTACCATATGTCTACATACTTTACATGAAACAGAATTAAGTGCTTCATCTTCAGTGAATGGTCATAAAACAAATAAAAAGCAAACCAGGTTTTTTATTAAGCTCTTCTTGTATATTTTAGGAGCATCAAAATGAAAAAACCCTAGTAATTTCGTTTTCTTTCTATTATATACGCGTGTAGCGTGGTTTCATTACATTAGTCGTGCTATGACATCTATAATTACATCATCAAACCAGATAATATGAAATTGTTGGTCTTCTAAAAAAGGGCTATTCTACTACAAACTTACTTACCCCGAATTGGTAAACTGAGTCTTTAAGCTGAGGCCAGACATTTTGGTAATCAATAAGAAGAACAGAACGTCAAATTTCAAACCAACACAATTAAATTTAAATGATAAGAATGAATTAGAGAAGGCATCATTAAACAACACCTTCGTGTTCCTTTCTTTTAAAATAATGTTTGTTGGTGTTGGGTGATAGTTGAACCTTCCTTACTCCCCGCAATATGTATATATTCCCATTATATTGCCCCTTCCTCCATTCTTGTATTGCCTGTGTCCTGGTAGGCTATCGGCAGGCTATCGGTGCCCCTGTCTCGCATTATTCGCTGCTTGTCGTTTGAGCAAATCTGTCGACCCCTGTCCAAATGCATGAGAGACCCCGAATATGGATAAAGCGACCTTGTCAAAGACATGAGCCGCCCTCTCGTGTTTGAATAGTTGAGTGCAGAATGGGTATTTAGAATTGAATGGCAGGTAGGGTATATTGTCGATGATTTAAGAGTGGGAGGGGGATACCCAAGTGAAGCAGAGCCTGGGATACTGTAGAATAACATCATGTAAACATAGATGGAATTTTTTGTCGATAACCCCAACTAAGGAGTATCAATGCAAGCCCTCAAACAAACGGTAAGTGAAGTTGTGGCAAAGTATGTCGAGCAGTGAATGATTTGATCAATATAATCTTCAATGTACTTAAATTGTAATCTATTGTGTGTGTTAAAGATCTATCTCCTTGCTTAAAATCGTTTGAGAGTGGATTTTTGAATGACAGTCCACATGCAAATAATACCTTAATACACAAAATTAACGTGTACACGAATTAACACGGCTTTAATTAACGTTGATCTAATTAACGTTTTTTCAGACTAAAAATGCATTTTGACTGACATTAGTTAAAGTTTTATCAGCAACTGAATGCTTGTGTGACATTAATTAACGTTTTTGCAAACGATCAAACAATAATAAGTGCCATCGTTAACTAATGCATGTATTAATAAATGACTAAAACCAAGTACTTTAAAAAGACACTTTTCGCCGAAGTGTTTTCCTATTTCCCTAAAATTATGTAATGCTTACCCAAAGGAGGCTTAAAGGGAACCGTTACCGAACATTCACTGAAAAAAGTTTGAAAGGTAAACACCAAACATAAAACTATCAAGCTGGAGATCTTAGATTGTGTTCTAACGCACCGTGGTCTTATCAGGTGCTCGTCTTCACTGCACTTTCTCCCCTGATAGTTGTTTTCGAATTATGAAAGAAAAAGTTTAAAATCGCGCAGTTCGACTTGTATCCCCAGTTGTTATTTTCCTCCAAATTACATATACCTCCGATCCTGTCAATAGCCAGTCACGCAACGCTTTGGTATCGTGGTATACTTGTAAAACAAAGAGGCTCAAGTTTATGAACAAAATCTATAGACGCTGCAAAATAATCCGAGTTCTTTTTGACATCTAAACATATTGCCGCCCAGGAATACTTTGCAGGAGCCCATACTTTTTATAAGCCTTGGCACAAATCAACGTTTCAAATATTAGCGCTACGTTGAAATGAACGTTTCAAATATTAACGTCAACCATTAATTAAAGTTGATTTAATTAACGTTTTTTAATTGTAAAAATGTTATTTAATATTAACGTTAATTTTGTGTATTAAGGTAAACTTTCTTATAGACATACATACATGCATAATAATATTTAAAAACTTCATTGCCTTTTATTCTTTCTGTAAATTTACAGTTACAGCAATAACGTTTACAAGATATAAAAATTCTCACTGTTTTCACCCGGCAATACATATAAGTCATATGCTTAAATCTTAACATGTGAGGGGGGCTCATCGCAATCGGAGACGGCTGATTGCTCCATAACTCTCCTGTGTCTACGGGGCTACAATCGTGGACAAAAATAATGCAAAAGTTTACTAAATCTCGATGAAAATGACCGGAATGATGGAAAACACTTGGTAAAGCAAAGGGGCTCCCATTTGTGGTATTACACACTATCTGCCCCTCGCCTCCTATAAAAAGTAAGGTGTAACATGCAAGTCACAGAAATAAAAATTTTCAAAATACATCGTTAGGCGGAAGAGGGGTTAGGCCAGTTTTCATAAATTTTTGTTCGAGATTGTAGGTACGTCGTAGTCATGCCTAGTATAGAAAGTATAAGTATACCAGAACTGGTGGCTGCTTTGGAACATTTCATGGGCCCGTCGAGAACTCTTAAAAAACGAATATATATTTTACAAGTCTACAGCTCCCATCGCCGACAATAAAGACACAAGAGAAATAAAGACTTTCCACAAGGTCAACAATAGAGTGAATGGTGCCAAACCGGCGACTTTAAATTACCGAATTGGCCGTCCAGTGATTTTAGTTGGTATGTATCAATCGGTCCATCGTTCACAGCCCTGAAGAGATAACACAGAAAATAAACTTTATCACTTGAGACTACTAAAACCAAAGCATCGTTTCAGCTTAACATTACGATGTAAACTGAATAACACTGATAAGGGCAGATAACTCTTAACTCTTGTATAATAGCATTTACAAAGATATCTCACAATTTACCTTTTTCAAGAACACTATCCAGTACAATAGGTAGTTTCGCGTTTCGAGTTATAAGTGTATACAAATAACTTTGAGCATGGAAGCTTGGCATTGAAAGGCGAGTAAAAAAGTAAAGTATAATAATAATAATTTGAAGATTGTAAAGAGAAACGGTGCGCCACTAAGGTACAAGCTATATGTGGCAAACATAGTATCTTTGTGGGTTACAGGTTTCCTTAATTTTCATGCCGACACCTTTTCTTCTATTTCTATATACTATTTAGACAAATATTATGTTATACTTTTATTGCGAAAATGAGGAATCCTTTTAATGGAAACCATGAAACAACATCTGATCACTTTATTGTATTGTATTTGTTTCACATTCCCCTACTTAAAAACCTAGCCCTCTTATTTCTCTCATATTTTAGCCTCCCCTCAAATTTACTTGGTTTCTTCTAAGAAAAGACAGGGGAAACCTTTATGCCACCTTTAACTAAGGGGATAGACATTATCGCAAACCCTTGTTCCAGTGAACGAGTTAGCTGTATGACGGCGAATGTGTAGGGTGACTCATATAATTAGCTTTGAGGAGACCAACTGACTGAGAAGGTTAGTTAATCATTTCAATAAAAGAATTATTAGACAAAATGTAAGTAGCCTCTCTGCGCATGCGATACAAATGTATGTACCGAAACCATCCTCCCACTCCTCCTGCACAATCAACTCTAATCCAATTGACTGCATTCTCATGAACATTTAGAGCAACTAACATTGCTGTGTATACAAAGGCTTTTGGTTATTTTTCCTCTGTTTGTTGAACTAGAGCCATGAAAGCGTATGGAACTGAAAGGAAATTTACCCGCTGTCCACTTAAAGCGTTCTACGTACCACAATTAGCCCCCAAACAACCAAACTGAATAAGTATGATTGGGCGGAAAATTAACAAGAGGAGTATGCCAATATCTGTTCTAGTAAACAATACACACCATTAAAATAGCTATGAATCTTATTAATTTGAACAAAGACTCAAAATAGTTAGCTGCATGACTGTGAAAGAGTACGTTTTCTCCTTCATTGTAGTATGTTGCCTAGGAGTGCAAGTAACTTTTTACTAGCGATTCTATAACCCTTGTCGACGTATTTTTCGCACTTTAGCTACTACTGGCACATAACCGTAGTATCATAATCCAATATCGTACTTATTGTATATATAGGCATGTTGTCCTTAGCCTGCGTGCAGACTATCTCAGCTGAAGTGGATAGTCTGCACGCAGGCTATGTTTTCCTACGATTTTAGTCAGTTGAACAGAATAATAAAAAACCAGCAATATTTGTATGCTGTTATGAAGAGTTGCTCTACCTGGCGCCGCCCGTGACCATTCCGCTACACAATTATACATTTAGAAAAGAACACTAGAGAAATAGAAAAGCATGGCACTACCGGGGAACGAACCCGTGATGATGATAATTATACATTTACATAAAAACCAGCTAATTCAAAGCTGATGTTACACTCCAGTATCTACTTAATCCTAGGACATTGCTAAGGCTACTGCACCTAATCACAGAATTAGATACATTTTTTATCACATTCCAATTCCTCTTGAAGGAAAACTTTGGTTTATCACATGATCTTTAAAGCGCTTCCCAGTCTTTTTTGTTTACAAAACTCTCTGAGGCCTGGGGCACGTACAAACCTGTAATTGTATTTGGAGCACCGTTGGCCCATGTCCATCAACCTATTTCTTGGTTCTATTGCTTTGAGAATTGAACTGCTTTCATTGGATACGAAAGCCAGAAGTTCTATCGGTTAAAAAAAGTTTTATTTTAAAGCGATGGCTTTTATGCCAGTGAGCGATATGAATGAAAGCGTTTTCATTCTATTTTTCCTAGATTTAATTTCTATCGCCTCAGTCAAAGGAATTCCTTAGTTCGACGACAATTCGTGAGTCATACCACGCCATTCGCAAGTCCGGGCTGTCTACAGTTTAAGTTTGTGTACAGAGTACAGGCAAATGAATCTGATAGTGAAACATCGATTGTGATAAACACGGCCAAGGAGAAGGATGAAGCCTATACACAGCTTCAAGCGACGAGGAAGTCACTGAAATAATTCTCAAACAAAGTTACCATAATTCCCAAATAATTCTGATGATTCTCATAGTTCTCAATCAACTGCCACAATTCCCGATAACTCTAAATAATCCCCAATAATTCGATAACTCTGAATAATTCCCAATAATTCTCAATAACTCTGAATAATTCCCAATAATTCTCAATAACTCTGAATAATTTCCAATAATTCTCAATAACTCTGAATTGTTCCCAACAATTCTCAATAACTCTGAATAATTCCCAATAATTCTCAATAACTCTGAATTGTTCCCAATAATTCTCAATAACTCTGAATAATTCGCAATAACTCTTAAAACTATATAATGCTCATAACTCTCAATATTTCTTGATAATTCCTAATAATTCTCAATAATTCTTAGTAATTCTCAATAATTGTTAATAACTCTTAAATATTCCATAATTCCCAATAATTCTCAATAATTCTGATAATTCTTTATTCTCAAACACTTTTGTTGAAGTGATTTACCCCTCGGCTCCAAGGGTCATAAATCGTATTTGAAAATATGACTTTAAGTTTTACTACCTCTTTTCATCAACCAGACGTTTAATCATGAATCTTCGCCTGCTTTTGCAAAAGTAAACCTTTTTAAATGTTATTTTCTGTTTCCTGTGCGGTGGCACTGCCTCTGAACATATCTTAAAATCGTCTTCGTTCAAAAAAGATTTTTTTAAATGAACTTTGTTAGCGAGCCGAGCTCTATATTGGCAATTATAGCGACAGAAGAGTCCTTGGTGGATACGCAAAAGAGATTATATATAATTATATATTTATATAATTATATAAAATATAATATATATATATTATATATAACAATTATAATATATATATATATAATATATATAACAAATACATTAGCATATAAAGTTATAACAGAAGCTCTTAGAGTAATTACCTTCTTGATTTTTTCATCTCTTTGGTTGATCATATTCTGACTTCGTTCTTCAACCTTGAACGGTTGAAAAGTTGTCAGGGGCCTCTTTGTTGGATTAGAAGAAGAACTCGAGCCGCTGCTTCCAACAGAGCATGATGAACCAAAATGTCGATGCAAGTTTCGATCAACGCTCTTTGATCTTTGCAGTCGATTCGGAATGGAAGGCTCATTCTATACAGAAAAAAGTTAAAAAAAAATGAAATGGAATACTGAAAAGAACATAAAAAGCGAAGAATAAATAATAGAATGAAACTTTGAATACTAAGATGGCTAACGTTTCCAACATTCAAGAGTTTCCAACGTTAAGCATTCTAAACGTCAAGGAGTTTTAGGGGGAGCTTCAGGGGGAGTTTTAGGGATGGTTTTACGCCCAAATTTTCTCCATTTTTCTATAGTCTGTGGAGTAGCTGCTGAGGGGACGGGTTTTCCTTCACCCTTCTTAGCGCAGGTAAAAAAAAGACCCTATTTTAATTCGTGTTTTTCCTTTCCTTTCTCAAAAAGTATAGAACCCCTGCTGTATTTTTTCATGTTTTGTGAACATTTTGCTAAATGAGGCATTAAATGAGCCCAATGGGCTAGAACAAGTCTTTTGATTACTTTATTATAGGTCAGAAATCAGAAACTATTAGAAGAACAAATTATCTTGAAAACGTTAAGTATGCATATTAATTTCAGGTACAAATACGATTCTATGACCCTTTATACATTTGATTAGTCAGTTTCTTAGGCTGAGGGGGGTTGTGGTTGCATAGAATGAAGGAATACATCAGGACAGGCTTAAATACATATATATAAAAACATAAATCAGAGGTTTGTTCTACGAAAAAGTTTTTCATTTATTCTTTCTTGTTTATCCCACAGGAGGCAACACATATATGCTTGTAAATATGCCCGATAAGAGTATGTCCGCACCCTGGGACAACCCAGAGAGTTTTTGAGACTTTTAGGAAATGGAGAATAATGTGAGGTACTTGTATGATCTACGCCCTACCGCTCTAGTTGTTCGTTAATTGACGCATTGCAGAACCGGTTTTTGTTAGTTTCTTTCAGCTTAGTGTGAGACAAGACACAGAGAAGTCACAGAATAGATGGAAAATATTTAATTTGGGCTAAATATTTGCATATTAAGGGTGGGAGTGTTGGTAGAGTATTGGACAATGTGAACTCAGAAAACAATTCTTACTACATAATATGCAGAATAATTGTACCTAACACATTAGGCATGCAAACCTGCTATACTTTACCCCCCTCCCCCTAATGTGCAAATATATAGCCCAAATTTGTTTCTAAAATATTATAGTTTTATCTTATGTGGGTATGTTTCATTAGGATTGAGCATCAGAGAAATATATTAGAAGAATATTGGATAGGGGGTATATAATACAAGTACCGGGTATGCTTCTGAACAAACTGTGTGAAAATTAAAATCAACCACTCTCCCACTAGTTGTGATAGCCCACATATTGATATACTGAGGGGTACCTATTATGACTTATCTTTAATATCGCTTATCGTTGAATTTTATCTTTAATGTTTACTTAGGCGCTAGGTTGTTTGGAAACTCGACGCTTTTTATGGCACTTGGTATTAACCAAGTGACATATAGCAATCGCCAATTCTGTCGGTCTGTCTGTCTGTCGGTGTACCAATGATACCGTTGCAAGAGTCCTCAATCCTGCAAGGTAAAGCCTAATACTGATAAGGAAAGGTAATAATAGGTATATCAGATTACTTCAGTTACCTTAGGTCTCGCGTCCCGCGACGCTTCATCAAACTCCAGACTTGGCTCAAAATAATCCAGAATTTTATTACCTTTGCCTATTAGTATGTGTATATTTCCTGTTGACAAGGAGGATCAAAGATTTTTAATTATAATCGTGTTTGAGTGTCGTTGGTGACATGCTTGATATTTTACTAGTGTCTTTTCAAAACAAAGATTCTGTACACTTTGTCTGTATGGAAAGAACGGTACAGATATTTAACGTTATTTCAAATCCAAGTTTACTCTAAACCGTATGCCCCGGGTTTCCTATAAAAGACGTGCAGTCATTTTACTCTAACATACAAGGTATCGAGGAATTGTATTTCTGTGCTCTGTAGCCGCAAGGAGATGTCATCGTATTCAGATGCAGCACTAATGTTGCCCAGATTTTTGAAGTAATTGGTTCAGTGGAGGTATCTTAGAACGTTTTATTAAAGATTTCCCTTCAGTTTTAAGAAAGGGTGTTAGCAAGACGTGAATGTACAGTCGACAGTAGTCTTTGTAAGGCAGTCATTCTCGAGCTTTTAACGCCATCACCAACTTGTCTACCGAGGTACATCCTTATGGCCCTAAATACATTCATATCAAACAATCGAACGGTTGTGAGTGGTGGGATTGAAATTTTAGTATCAAACGATGAAGCACTGTAGGTATAAAATAATGTATCTTAACCTCATCTGTAATATAAGTCTAATTTTTTCCCATTTGTGCATCACTTTGAATTTTGAAATTGCTGTTGTAACATACCAAAAATGCAAACAAAAGAGAGCTCACACAGACACAGAGAAATGTAAGCGAATGCCTTTTTGAAATAGCCTCTTCCTGATCTAAAGAATTCAAAAGCTGACGATGACAGAAATGTAAGATGGCGCTGCTTTCCTTCCGTAGAATACTTGTTCAGGCTTGACTAGCAACTGAGTCTGTTTCGCGTATCAGAGCTGGAGAGACTGACTGAGGGTGGAGAAGGGGAAGATAGGTACGACTTGTGTTAGCGAGGGGACTTCCCCCGTCTGAAAAGAGCGCGTATCTCTGGAGCGAGTGCCCAGAAAGCGCCAATCGTGGAACAGAATCTGCTTTTTCTTCGGCTAGGCTAAAATCTTATAAGTTTAGCCACTGCCTGAAAAGATAAGAGCTTTGTCGCTTTACCAGAAAAGTGCTTCGTAGGATTTCGAGGTAAAATAGAGGTAAAATAGAGTAGTTTGAATTTTGTTGCTCACTAACCCCTTTATAAATTCAGTTATATTGCATGAAATAGCGAAAACATTGTGTAATGAAAAGCATTTTTCGTCAGACACTCCTCATAGTACTAACGTCAGAATGGCCGAAATGAAATAAGTGAAAGAGTATACCCAGCTGTATTTTGAAAGAGCCAATCGGAATTTGGAGTGCCGGAATGGCTTTTGTTTTTGGACTAATCAGCGTCCATTACAACAAGATTATTTGAATAGGCCTAGCGAGAAAACGAACTCTTTTGTCTTCATAGCAAAGGTTTTCTTGCTTTTATGTAGACTGACTCCAGAACTGCCAAATGAAATGCAGACCTTGCCTTTCCTATGATACGGAAGTAATCGTCTGTGTACACTTTGGCACAGTCAGATTCAGTTAAAAGCTACGTGTGCCTTCCCGAAAATACGTTCAGCAACTTTTCATTTAATATATGTACTGTATTATACTGAAACGTGATTGGTGTCTACGGTAATTATATCCGTACTGTTGGCATTTTCTCATCTGTTATAATTTGTAATACAGCCAAATCTGCTACTGGGTCAATATCAATAATGTTGACTTTATAAACCTTAAAGAGAAAACTGCAAATTAATTACTGAATCACAATGGGGTATGTGATATATGGGCTGGCTAATTATTCTGGCTTTCTCTAGAAAGATTGAATTCTAACATGGGCAATTTGGGCATTTGATAATACATTTTCCTCCAAAATATTGTATACATATACTAACTTACGTTTAGTCACTTGTATGACATATCTTCAAGATATTGTGCTGGAGTTCTAGCCTAATTCCTAGATCTTTGTATAGAGATGTTTGGGTTGTATGAAGATATTCATTGCTGGGTTGGTATCGTTTGAAGTTTCCAAAAACAGTATTAGCTTCTACAGGTGATACAGCCACTTCAGGTGGTCATGAGAAGGGGTTAAGACTGGGGTATCATGTCATGTAGTGTACATGGAGTATGGGACTACATTTCACATTTGGAAAGGGTCCTCTCTTTACCTATAAGCTCTTTGCAAAACATTTTACTCCATCACTTCACTTTTGCATATGGTTGAGCTGGGCAAATAGATGAAATATATATGTAGTTAGTTGTTTATAATCTAACTTTTCCCATCACCTATAGCCATGCGAATGTTTGAGGTCATGCCCCCTTTAGCAATAACTGTTATGGTATTGCAAATGCTCCTTGTACCACAAACCTACTTTGAAAAATACTTATACAGTACGTTTGTAAAAGAATGGTAAGAACCAAGTTCCAAATCATACCAAAATTTGTTTTCAATGCATTCCTGATATTTCTACCATTGTAAATATCAAACAGCACCTTTTACCCTTTCTCAGACTTTGTTATGGCCACAGTGACATAAGTTGCCAAGAATAGGCCTAACCTGGAAGCCAGATCAAAAGCCGACAGTGTCAGAATCGTTTCTATCACATGCTATGTTCCATGCACCTAAAATAGTACTATATAAAGTCATGGGAAATTATTTCTGTCATAGAGGCATATTATTACGCATTGAAACTAATTGAATGGGTTCCTGTTATTGAAATCTTTCTCTCCATTGCATGAACTATTTCTTCATTAGTGCTCTACTTGTAAAAATATGCCAGGTATTGCATTTAGTATACTGGTTATTTACGTATTCCAAGAAGTGCTACTGCCCAGTGACATATACTGCAATTAATTGTAGGGGGATTTCTAGGGACCAGTTTCATCACTTGACAAGGTTGCTCTCATGGATTTTCTCTGCTATATTCTTTCCAGTCACTCAAGTCACTTCCATATTGTAAACAATCATCTTTACCAAACATTCTGAAACCAAACTACCCAATGGACCTATCCTAAGTAAGAACAACAAACCTCAAAATTATGGGAGATGCTTGGTATGGAGGCCTGGCCCCTAGTATCCATCACTGCTGTTCAAGCCTGTTGTCCCACTGAACATTGAACACCAACTGCAAACGAAAATTAACATATCTTATCTAACAGTATTCTTAAATTTTTCTATGCTAAATCATGGAACCATGCCATATTCATAAATAACTAATATGTAGCAGCAGCAACATATGCACATTTTTTTTACAAACAAGTTGGGCACTAAAATGTGTAAGTGCCACAGCCCACTGGAGTCGATGTACATGTGATGTATCGCTAAAATTTCTTGATACCTTTGCTTTATCCGTCACTGAAAACCTAAGGAAACAGTTACAACTTTAGTGAGGTCATGGTATTGATGACATAACATACCGCTGCTAATTAATACAGTATCCCCCCCCCCCCCCTATTGTTTCCTAAACCCTTCAACCCCTTGCATGATTTCTCCTACAAGTTATCGTAATAATGTCTCCACAGTTTAGAAGTTTATTTACACGATATCATATAATTTTGAAGGCGGTGTGATTGATAGAGGCCTATTATGATTTGTAGACCGTATGCGGGACTCCTATTTGTAACAAAGATTTACAGAAACAATAGACATTGAAAGTCACGTGATTTTTCTGGAGAAACGAAAAATCCAGCAAACGGTGAAAATGGCATAACAAAGTCATTGGATGATCTTTAAATAGGACACATTTTGCTGGTAAAGTTAAAACGTTTTTTAAGGTAAAGGACCTCACTGTTTCTTGTGGCAAAATCTTAGGGGAAAGGATTTAAGGAGAAGCTAAAAGTAAGTGAAAACCATGGAGGAGAAAAACTGACATTCCAATATTGAACAGAGGTGGATATTGGCGTTGAAAGAGTAAGGTTGCCGGTTCCTGGTATTTGAAAAGTATTTATTATTTATTCAAAGAAAAACACAACAACCTTGAAACATCCTGTAAGTCAGCATTATCGTTGAATTTTTTGTCTCAAGCGACAATATTACGAAGGGCGTTCTTGATATGTTGCTATGTCAAATTTTCCACTGACTATTTGCCTTATGCTAGATTGAAATTATAGGAATTTTTATTGTTTGGAAGAAAACTTACTGCTGTTCTCCAATTATCTTGAAAACTACTTTGTCTAGAGTTTCTAATATTAAATTGCCATCTTTAAAAATATCAAAGATTGGGTTGATTGGAGTTTGGTAAGTGTGAGTAAATATTGATTACCACTTACATTTTACAAAAGTACTGGAAAAATTTTGGAATTATTGGAGCTGGTATTGATCAGAAAAATTCTGGACAGTCCTGAATTTTAAATTGAAATTCACCTAAAAGGTCTAAGTGTTGTGCCAATTTGAGCAAAGAGTGTTTCTCATCGGATAGCCAAAGCAAAGACCGTAGAGTAGCGCCTAAGATAGCACCTCTACATCAATGATTACAACCTACATTTATTGCGTCTGACCTTACATCAACGTTTCCTCGAATTAAATTAATAAAAACCCAAACGAGTGAATATATTAACTAGTCATATTTGAGTAAGGAAAAAGTGTGTTCATGTAATGTAATGCCCATTTTTCATGTACTTTGCAAACCAACTAAACCCTAGAAAACTTTTTGTAACTATTTATCATAAAAGCGACTTAATGCTTGAATTTTGTTAAGTTTCACCACAAATTGTAGAACCACTTACACGAGAAACTGGCCAACATTTCTTTAAAAATTCAACAAGTATGAACAAACTGAATCCTGGAAATGACCAAACCTGATCTTTCTCTTGTTATTGACTCCTGACCTTTGACGCATTGGAACCGATTCTTAAATCTCACCTTAGCAATTTGCATTCTTGCGTTTATGTAAGTTGTGCAGCCCCTGATTCCAGTTTTTGACCAGTCTAGATGGCTAACTTCGCTCACTCTCTGCTCATTCATTATCTATCTCTTTACGTTGGCTACCATAAAATAATTCTACAAATAATTAGATCACTCTTACCAGAGTTTATCTTCAAGCATTTTTTTATTTCGTGCATGGTAGAATTTATACGTAAGCATAGGTTATTATACATAATAATCTATCTACTAACCTCTGTATGGAACAAGAAACTTTAGCATCCTTGTATTTAAAGTATGTTCAAATACACATTTTTTATATAAGCAATTCGATTTTCTGGGCCAGGGCTAAGGTTGCTAAGGGTATAATATACTTCCAAGGCTAAATTTGCTTAACAGGTTGCTCGGGTTATTTATTCTGTGATTTCAAAAGTTTTAGTTTTCGAGGGTAAGAGCTACGTATGTTGAAAAAATGAAGATATTAGACTATTTTATGATTAAATAATGTGCTTAAAGGCTCTTTTCCTACTCCTCAATCGTGATGATATTGGTTTCTGTCGAATTGATTTCTTTAAGACAACCATAAAGGGTCGTCGTTTTTCCTGAGCCGGTAGGACCTGTCACTAAAATAATGCCATGGGCATAGCGGATAAATTTTTCTAAAAGTTCGAGATGTTCCTCGCTCAAACCTATTTTTTGCAAATCATAGATATCCGTTGATTTATCCTGGATTCGAAAGACGACTCTTTCGCCAAAAAAAGTGGGAACAGTTGAAATCCGCAAATCAACATCGCGATTACCTACTCGAATAGAAGCTCCTCCATCTTGTGGGACTCGCCGCTCTGCAATATCCATCCGTCCCATGACCTTGATTCTCGAAACAATAGCATCCTGAAGTTTCTTGGGGGGAGAAGCCATATCATAAAGAACTCCGTCAATACGATAGCGAATTTGAAGTTTTTCTTCATAAGGCTGAATATGTACGTCACTGGCACGAACTTTAATGGCATTAAATAAAATCATATTGACGAGCTTGATAATCGGAGCCTTATTAGCAATATCTAAAAGATCTTCACTGAGCTCCACTTCATTAACAATATTGCCAAAAGAGTCTTCATCGAGGCCATCGAGCATTTCATCAACGGCTTCATTATCACTGGCATAAGATCGGTTGATCATTGAGATGATTTCATCTCGAGTGGCCAAAACAATTTCAACTTCCATAGAAAGCATACGCGCCACTTCATCAATTGCATAAATTTCCAACGGGTTACACACGGCCACTCGCATCACTCCATTGATTTCTTCAAAACCACATAATGAATTTAAGCGACACCAGGTAGCGGCCACCCGATCTAGAAATCTTTGGGGAACCTTGCGCCTGCCCAAATCAGCATGAAATTCAATACCAAAAACCTCTCCATAACACTCAAGGTGTTGGTTTTCTGAAATAAGCCCTTTATCTAAAAAGATTTTTTCGAGACTTTGCCCTGTTTTTTCTTGAACCATTCTGGCATCGACAACATCTTTTTTGGCGATACGTCCATCGGCCAAATGCTGCAAAAGAACATCGGGGTGCATTAGCGTAAAGTTCCCATTTCAAGATCACTGTCAATCCCTAGACCACCGGGTGCCCGGTTGGCCCCAAAGCTCCGAATAACAGGTTTTTCATTACGCAGAAGATAATAGTATTGGCCTCCCCAAGGATCGAGCAAACGTGATGTCAGCAAGGGAGCGAGACCGTCAGAGGATTGGTAAAGAGGATTCAACCCTTGCTCAATAGAGGGGTATTCATCGTGGCGTACCTTGTAATTTTCAAGGGCTCTGAGCAAAATAAACATGTCTTCACGACAACGACGAGTGGTGGTGATTTCCCATTCGATATCATCTTCGTCTAAATTAGCCGCTTCTCCACGTCGGCGAATATCATCTCCTTCTTGATCCCAGCGACGACGGAGATACTCTAGTTGTCGCTTTTCTTCTTTAAATAATCGCCGGCTGTTTTTTTCGATATTTTTTTGCTTTTCTTCAGCTTCTTCTTCCTGGCGCTGCTTTTCAATCTCAGTCACCAAATTATAATCTTCTTTCAACTGGTCAATTTCTTCATTGGTAATCAAGCGCTCTTGAAGCGCTGCCAAGCTTTCAAAATTCGGAATGATATGGGGGGTCACAAACATATAAAGGGTGGACTTTTCAGAAGTGTTCCGTTCATTTTTTAAAAGAACTTCGAGAATAGGCCCAAGGACATCATCCCATTCCGCCAGACGCCCTGCCATGCCCGCCCGAACCACCAGGGCCGCCACCTTGTCTTGAATCAGGGCCAGACTCTTTTCTGCACGAAATGTGGTTTGCCGCAACTGTTCAATTTCCGCACGATTGAGCGAGGCATTCTTTCGGCTGGTTTCTTCGGCAAGTTCTTTCCGCAAGCGAGCATATTCAAAATCGTCGCGTGCGCTGGCGACCTCATCGGCGGAAACCAGATCGCTTTTCACCAAAGCCGCGGCCCGATCAAATTTGCGGCGGTCTCTTTTTAATAAGTATGCCCGTTCTGCGAGCAGTGTCTGGGCTTCCAACTCAATTCGGTCTGCGCGGATACGGGCGTTTTCCAGGCGATCTTTGGCTTCATCCAATCGATTTTCGGCTGCAGCCAGCTCCAGCGCCAAATCGTCATTGGACAGTTTGAGCAAAGGATCTCCGACGCGAACCATATCCCCTTCACGCGCATACACCTCAATGACCCGGCCACCTTGAACAGCATCGAGAAAAAAGGTCTTTTTGGGTGTAACCACGGCGGGTATCGCGAGGTATTCTTGGAAATCACCTTTTTCGACGCGGCCTATTTGAAGAGATTCTGCCCGTACTCTATAGGTTGGCACGGCATAAATCGCCCCATGGACCATGTAACCTGCAAAGGCGATCAGCATCGTTACGCCGGCGATGGTCAACCAGCCTTTTCGGGTTTTCTTAGCCAGTACACGATCCATTTCCGCTCCTTGATCACTTCAATGCTCACTGACCCATAGAGCAATGCGAATGCCAACAAACCAAAACCACATAACTTATTGAAAATATTAGCCTTAACCAATCTAACCAAAATTCATTCTATTGAGGGCAAAGATTTGCCTTCGGTTCTCTGCGCGCGCAGGTGTACGATAACGGCACAGAAAGTGTCCGAATTCGTACACCTCACCCCGCCACCATGGGCAAAAGTCGGCTTGGCACAGCGAGTTCGCGGCTGGTCCAGGTTTTGCTCAGTGGACATCGAGGCAATGTAGCATGATGAAAGATGGAAAAATTCTTGTGGTCGACGACGACCCCGATATTTGTTTTGCGGCTCGCTTGCTGTTGAAAATGAATTTTTCCGTAGTTCACACAGAACAAGAGCCCAAGCACATCCCACAACTTCTCCAAAATGAAGCCTATGATGTCATTCTTTTAGATATGAACTTCAACGGCGACAGCGACGATGGCAGCGAAGGCTTTTTCTGGCTGAAAACCATCCTGACCCAGGACCCCAATGCCGTCGTCGTCATGATTACCGCCTATGGCGACGTGTCCCAGGCGGTCCGCGCCATCAAAGAAGGTGCGGCGGATTTTGTGTTGAAACCCTGGCAAAATGAAAAACTCATCGCAACCCTGTCTTCAGCACTCGATTTACGCACCTCGCGCAAACAAATCGCCACGCTCAGCACCCAAAACCGTCAACTAAGGGATGACCTGGACCGGCCGTTCCAGAGTTTTATCGGCGAATCTGTGGCCATGCAGTCGGTGACCACCACGGTACGAAAAGTGGCTGGAACCGAGGCGAACGTCCTCATACTCGGCGAGAACGGTACGGGCAAAGAATTGGTGGCGCGCATGCTCCACCGACTCTCTCATCGATCAAACAAGCCTTTTGTTTCCATAGACCTCGGTTCATTAAGCGAATCCCTTTTCGAAAGTGAATTGTTTGGCCATAAAAAAGGTTCCTTTACCGATGCACATGAAGATCGGCCCGGCCGTTTTGAAGTGGCCTCCGGAGGCACGCTTTTTTTGGATGAGGTCGGCAACTTGCCGCTCTCTCAACAGGTCTGACGTCAAATTGTCCCGACAAATGGGTGCTGTAGTCTTCAAAGCTCAGGGTACCCCGTTCGTGCTCGCGGTACGCATCGTCCATCTGCCAGCGCTGATAAAAATGTTGTGGGTCCACCCCTGCAGCGGCTGCCCAGGACTGGAATACCCGGCGAAAGTCCACCCCGACAACCACGTTACCCAGATCCAGCAGTAGCGCTTGTGTGGTCATAGTGTGTACCGGCGAGACGAGACTATTCGAGCGAAGCTGGTCCGGGTGGAGATAATTGCACCTGTCGTGTGATTGTTCAGTTTCGGTTCAGTTGGCTTCATTAAAGTAACAACCATGGCGCTGAGCAAGCTAAGTTGTCTGCTCGGCGTCTGGCCTTTCGCAGCCGCTCGCTCCCTCACGGGTTGTTAGCTCCCTCCCGTCCCCGGCTGCGTTAGGTCGCTTCCCCTCTTTCTCACTCGTTCCCCGTATTTTTGGTGGCTCCTGATTCATTCAGGCCAGCGTCTAGTACCCGGCCGCACCGCTGCGTATGGTGCCGACGTAGGCATCATCCAGTGGTGTATAAGCCTGTTCACCGGCGCGCATGACGAAGGCCGGATCAGCGTATTTCTCGATGTTGTAACCTTCTTCACGCAGGTCGCCCTTCAGCATTTTAAACGTGCCGGTGACATCAATATCAGGTTGCACACGCAAGAATACCGGCACAGCGTAAGCGGGCAGCTCGTTGCGCACAAATTCGCTGAAGGCCTGCAGGTCCAGGTCTTCCTCGCCATCCTCCAGGGTGATGGCGGCCATCCCCGCGCGCCCGTCAGTACCTGGAATTTCCACACCATAAATGTTGCAGAATTTGATCTGGCGGTAGCCGTTGATGATCTCGCCTACCTCGTTGGTGGAGACGTTCTCCGATTTCCATCTGAACGTATCGCCGACACGGTCGACAAACTGAAAATGATCGTAGCCCAGGTTGTAGCCCACATCGACAGTGCGCATCAGGTCGCCGGTGTTGAACCAGGCGTCGCCGTCGTCCAGCGCGTTACGCAGAATTTTCTTTTCCGTGGCTTCCGGGTCCGTATAACCTTCGAACACCGTGTCCTCGGTAATCTTGCCTAGCAGCAGGCCGGGTTCTCCGGGCGCCACCTCAATGCAGCGCCCTTCGTTGTCGCGCACTATTTCATCGTCATGCACGTTGTACTGCACCAACGCCATGGGTGCAGAGGTCATGCCCACGGTGCAGTCTTTGTTCAGCAGATTGGCGAAGGCGACGTTGCCCTCGGAGGAGCCGTAAAACTCGATAATGCGCTTTACGCCATAACGCTTTTTGAAATCCATCCACACATCCGGTCGTAAACCGTTGCCCATCATCGCGCGCAAGGGATTTTTGTGGTCGTCTGTTTTGGCCTCGCTGTTAATCAGGTAACGGCATAACTCGCCGATGTAGATCAGGCAGGTACAGCCGTGCTCGCGTATTTCCGGTAAAAAGTTGCTGGCGGAAAATTTGCGCCGGACAAATATGCTGGTGCCGGTTGTGGTAGCGGCAAATGCGCCGATCATCAAACCGGTGGCGTGATACAGCGGCAGGCACAGGTACAGGCGATCTTTGGGAGTACATTTGAAACCCGCTTTGGCCGCCATGTCACAACTCATGAGGCAGCGTCGGTTGGATAAGATGGCCGCTTTCGGCAACCCCGTGGTGCCTGAGGTGAATATGTACAGGGCGGTCTCGCCAATTGTTGTCTGTGCGGTGTCCGGAGGGTTGGCGGCGTCCGCGTTCTCGCTGGCAGCCTGCAGGTCTATTGCCCAGTCCTGGCCCTCATAGCGGGTGTCGCCGTCGGGTGCGCGCGGGGCACAGGCTTTCCCGGACTTTACCCGCATCCCAAGGCGGGGCTATCTCTGGACCCGGAACTAACGGACAAGGACCCGCCATGCTGCGCCTGATTGCATCCCTCGCCGCCCTGGCCCTGCTTGCCGCCTGCGGCGAGACGCCCGACCCCGACGCGGGCGTGCTCTGCTTCCGCCACGAGGCGAAGCCGCACTACTCGCCTCGCTGGGGCGGCGACTACGTGCAGGTGTACGAGGTCGTGCTGTTTCCGAACGGGCGCTACGGGTCCTTCGCCACGATCCCCCCGGGGCCCTCCGCGATGGGCCCGAGCTTCGGCGCCGGTCGCTGGGCGGCCAAGGACGGCAAGATCACCTTCGTGCCGGACATCTGGACCAACGCGTTCATGGGCCGGCGCTACGAGTGGACCGACTACGTGCCGGGGAAGAGCATCGCCTGGATGCCCTACCCGCCGCGCGAGGAGCCGGAGGAGGACGCGCCGCCGCCCGAGACCGTGCTGCTCGAGGCCGTGCCGCCGGGTGACCTGCCGGCGCGGGCGCGCCGCGAGGAGGCCCGGCGGTGGAGGAACTTCCTCCCCATCCACCGCGGCTCGCCGTTCGAGTACGTGGACTACGAGGACGAGGACGTGGAGATCGAGGAAGGCCGGTAGGGGCGACCTAGCCGGCACGCGTAGCGTGCCGGCTGATGGTCGCCCTTCGAATCGCGAGGGACGTCCGGCATCGAAGGGCGACCATTCGGCTCCGGCCTTCGGCCTCCGCCTAGGTCGCCCCTACGGGCTAGGCCGCGTGCCGCGGCCTATCCGAACTTCGAGCCGGCCAGCTCCGCGAGGGCCTCGACGTCGCGGTTGGCCACGATCGCCGCGGCGAGATCCTTGTCGATGCCGTCGGCGCGCTCGAGCAGACCCGCCGCACGCTCCCAGAGACGCTCCGCCTTCTTGCCGCCCTGCGCGAGGTAGATCTCGGTCACGAGCTCCTGCAGGCGCTGCGTGTCGATCGCGTCGCGGTTCTCGTAGTACCGCTTGATGAGCTTCTTCTGGTACGCGCTGTACTCGCGCTTCTTGCCGGCCATGCGTCAGCTCCGGGGCTCGCGGTCGTAGGGGAGGGGCGGCTCGGCCGCCCGCTAGGACAAATTCTCGCGCACGTAGCGCGCACGCACCGCGTCGCGCGCGGGCGGGTCGATGTTCTCGCCGCGCATCTTCTGGATGTGCGCGGGCTGGATGAGCACGAAGAGCTCGTTCACGCGCTCCACGTCGACGCCGGAGAGCACGCCCGTCACGATGCCAAGGCGCACGGTCGAGAGGTTCGCCATGGCCTCGTCGCTGCTGAGGATCCGCGCGGAGCGCAGCAGCGCGAGCGCGCGGTGGCAGCGGTCCTCGACCTGCAGCTTGCGGCGATCGGTGAGCAGCTCGTCGCGGCACTTGCGCTCGTAGTCGAGCATGGTCGGCAGGATGTCCTGCAGGCCGTCGAGGATCTGCTCCTCGGCGATGCCCAGGGTGACCTGGTTGCTGATCTGGTAGAGATCGCCCGAGGCCATCGTGCCCTCGCCGTAGAACCCACGGACGGCGAGCCCCGTGCGGTGGGCGGCGTTGAAGAGCTTCTCGATCTGCTTCATCTGCACCATCGCGGGCAGATGCAGCATGACGCTCGCGCGCAGGCCGGTGCCGACGTTCGTCGGGCAGGCGGTGAGGTAGCCGTAGCGGCTCGAGGCCGCGAAGTCGAGCTCGCTCTCGACCCTCGCCGATCCGTCCGGTTGAACGACGAGACGCCCGCGCGCGCCGTCGTAGAGGACGAGCGGCACGTAGACGCGCTTCTCGGGCCGGATACGTCATGGACAATTTCGAAGATTCAGTTTTGATCTATGAGGCGGATGGTACCGCCGCGGGTTCTTTCGCATTTGATAGTCCGAGCGCTCTTACCGTGACGGCTGTGCCAGAGCCGACTGAATCCATTTTTGTCGTCGCGATGGTGCTGCTTCTGATGCGTATTCTCTGGCGGAGGCAAAATCGGCACTCCAATGCTAACTCTCTGATCTAGCATTGATTTGATATTCTGATTCTGAAAAGAGTGATGGAGTAGCGTTTGCCTATCGGGAAAGGGGGTAGAAGTTGGTTTCTTTTTCAACGAGCAGGACGAGTCGTCAAAGACAGTCCAGGCGTTGGCTGCGGGTTCGAGGTCGGCGGTGGAGGCGCGTCGGGGCTTTGCTGGTTGTGGGAGGGGCGGTGTTGGTTTTGGTCCCGCTGCTATTCGCAAAGTTGCTGTTATCAACGCCGGAAGGTTTCGAACCTCGGATTCATGTCAGTGTCTTCGATCGATTGCAGGCGGTGTCTTTTCGACGGACCGCGAGGAAGTATGCTTCCCGTGGGGACTACGAAAATGCGAGGGTGCGGTGGCGTCAGGCTAGCGGCAATCATCCCGGAGATTTGGGGCTCTTGCGAGCTTACTTGAGTACGCTGCTGAAGTTGTCGCCGACTCCATCCGGCCTGGCTGAGGGTAAGCAGCTCAGCGCATGGTTGCTTTCTGTCTCCGATGAGGCGCCTCAAGATCGTCTGCTTATGCTTCAGTTTTTGGAGCACTCGGGTGATTATTATGAGATCCTTCGCGTTCTCGCCAGGCAGAAAGACATGTTCGACCAAGAAGAGCTGGCTTTCTTCCTGCGTGCCCTCTTCCACACCGGGCAGTTCCGGAATTTTCAAGAAGTCTGGGGGAAACGGGGACTTGATACAGAGGATGATCCTTTGTTCGTGTTCTTTCGATTAGCGAACTCAGTCTGTTTAGATGCGAAGCGGGCTGACTTGGAAGCCTTCCGGTCTTCACTGGATGCCCTGATTGTGGAGTCCGGTTACAAGGTCGTGGGGCTAAGAGCGGCGGTCCGGGTTTTCGCTGAGTCTCATACCCTTGTAGACGGGTTGAAGATCCTTTCGGAACTGGAGAAGATCGAGCAGGTTACCTTGAGGGATGTTCTCCCGGTGTGGAGGACGGCAGTCTACCTCGGCCAACCCGAGATCGTTCAGACACAGTTCACGACCGATCTCAAGCCGGTTACGGAACAAGAGTTGCTAGCGTGTTCGCGGCTTTTGCGGCTAGCCGGGATGAATTCGAAGGGAGTGGGCTTGTTGGAGTCCGGGCTGGAGGTCGCAACTCTGTTCTCGCCGACTCTTGTGCTTGAGTTGGGGAATGTCTTGAGTGCGGCTCACGATTGGCACGCGTTGAACCAGTTGGTGGCGCGAGTTGAGCCCGTCGGTGGACCGGTCCAAGGTTTGCAATCGGTTTTCCAGTATTGGCGTGGTCTGATTGCTGAAGCTCAAGGCAAAGAAGAACGGGTGAAGGAAGTTTACCGGTCTTTTTCTGAGCTAGATGCCCTTTCCATGGAAACCGTGATCCCCATTGCGTCGCGGTTGCATCTGCAGGGACGTGAAGCAGAAGCCTTAGAGCTCTTTGCTCGGGGGGGTTATTCCGTCGACGCGGATGCGCTACGGCATCTCTCGTTGATTAGCAAAGCGAAGCGAGACGGTGATGTCACGGGTTGGATCGCGGCGGCAGAAGCTGCTCATGAGGCGGATCCAGACAATGCGATCTTTTTGCATAGCTTGGCTGAGGCGCTCTTGTGTGGCGGAGAGCAGCCGAACCGGGCACTCGGACTCGCCGTGGCTGCCATTATTCCACGATATGGGTCTGATTGGTGGTGTGTTGCAATCGCTGTATGTGGGTGCATCCTGTTACCTGATGGCGCCCGCCGCTTTTTTGCAGAAACCGGTACGCTGGCTCCAGGCCATTTCCCGCTTTAAAGCAAGCTACAGCATGTCACCCAATTTCGGCTATGAACTATGCGCTCGCCGGGTAACCGCTGGCAACAAGGCAGAGCTTGACCTGAGTTGCTGGACTCACGCCCTGAATGGAGCTGAACCCATTCGCGCTGCCACCCTGGATCTCTTTTGCAGACATTTCGAACCTTGCGGTTTTCGCAGGCAAGCCTTTTATCCCGCTTATGGTTTGGCGGAGGCGACCTTGGCGGTGACGGTCGCTGGCCGTAGCGAGGGTCCGGTGACCGCTCGTTTCGAACGAGAAGCTCTGAGCCGGGGTATTGCCAAACCCTTGAGAGAAAACAATCAGGAACACCGGACCTTGGTCAGTTCGGGCCGTATTTTGGGTGGCCAGTCGTTGGCAATTGTTCAACCCGAATCGCGGGTTCTTCTTCCCGAAGGCCAGGTGGGTGAAGTTTGGGTCAATGGCCCGAGCGTGGCCGCGGGTTATTTCAACCATGAAGAGATTACCAAGGACACATTCGCGGCCCATCCGGAAGGGAGCCAAGCCGGTCCTTTCCTGCGCACCGGTGATTTGGCTTTTCTTTGGGATGGTGAGCTTTTCATCACTGGACGCCGGAAAGAGCTGATCATCATCTACGGAAAGAACCACTATCCCCAGGACATCGAGCAAACAGTGCAGGTATGTCATCCGGCATTGCGCCGCGACCATGGCGCCGCCTTCGCGGTGGAGGTGGAGGATGAGGAGCGCCTGGTTGTGGTGCAGGAGGTGGAGCGCACCTACCGCAAACACATCGACGCTGATCTGCTGAACACCATCGTTCGGGCCATTGTCGAGGAGCACGAACTCGAGATTCACGAGGTAGTGCTCATCAGGCCCAACACCTTGCCAAAAACCTCAAGCGGCAAAATTCAACGGGGCCGCTGCAGGGAACAATACCTGGGAAATGATCTGGTCATACTGGCCCGCGGAGGATTTACCCTCCCATCAGTTGGGGAAGTATCATGTGAAGAAGGTAAGACGGCTGCCGGGGCGGAGCCGTTCTTGACCCACCTCATCGACCTGCTCGCGCCCATGCTGCGGGTGACGCCGAAAGTTTTTCGGCCGGACCTGGGTTTTGCTCACTACGGATTGAGCTCCCGGCAGATGGTGAGCATCTCCGGTGAGCTGGGAGAGGCCCTGGGCAGAGACCTGCCGGACACCTTGCTCTACGACTATCCCACACCCATCGCCCTGGCCCGTTTTCTGGAAAAAGGTGAGGCGGCGGTCGAGCCCACGGATGCCGGTTTGGCCTCAGGCCGGGATGAACCGATTGCCGTGATTGGAGTGGGTTGCCGCTTGCCGGGAGGAATCGATAACCTGGATGACCTTTGGACGTTGCTCGCCGATGGTCGGGACACGATCACAGATATCCCAGCGGCCCGCTGGGATCCCATGATGGATTACTACCCACAGCCGGGTACACCGGGTAAGTCGAACATGCGGATGGGCAGCTTCCTTGAAGCGGTAGACCATTTCGACGCCGAGTTCTTCGCGATCTCGGGCTTCGAGGCCGAGCGTATGGATCCGCAGCAGCGCATGGTACTGGAGGTTGGCTGGCACGCGCTGGAGGACGCGGGCATCCGGCCTTCGCGTCTGGCGGGTACGGCCAGCGGCGTTTTTTTGGGCATCAGTGACAACGACTACTGTGAAGTCCATGCAGATCGGCGATTCGACTCAAGCGCTCTCCGTTTCGTGATCCCGAGAAACGGCGTCAGTGGACGGCCACGTTTCGAGCCCGAGCCCAGGGGCGGCGAGAGCAGCGGCGAGAGGCTTTGATGAAACGGGCCCGTGAGTGGGTGCACGAGAGTCAGGATGCGGTGGGTCGTCGTTGTGTGGGGTGTCAACACCGGTTCCCGCTAGCGGCTCCTTTTTTTCGTGTGACTCGCAATAAAGGCCGGTCCTACTTCTCGCATCTCTGCGTCGTCTGTAGCTGTGAACGATCCGGTCGGCAGGCCGAGAATTCGGAGAATCTGATGGTCCAACGAAATCGGGATCGTCTGTTGGGGTTGCGGGGGCGGATTTTGGAGAAGTCTCCGGGTGTTGAAGAGCGGATTTGCTGGAAGTGCTCGCGGTCTTGGCCGATCGATGCTCGGTTTTTCAAATACTCGACTTCGCGCGCGTCGGGGAAGCTTCTTTTCGAACACGTGTGTCGACTCTGTCGTGCCGCCCGGCGTCGGGAGTTGGCCCAGGCGCCATCTTCGAAGACGACCTAGCCCCATTTGCGTTCGTGGGGCAGATTATGGTGACGTCGGTTGGAGGATGGTGGCTTCAATTGCCTGCCGGTCGGTGAGGTCGATCTGATTGTCTAGATTGGTGTCGGCATAGGCCGTGCGATCGGCGGCAATGCTAGTGCCAACGTTTCGGAGGTGATCCAGTATGCGGACCAGATCCAAGAGCGTCACCGCTCCATCGCCGTCGATATCACCCGCTCGCCCCACGCTGTTTCCGTCTGTGGCGAGAGTGTTGCGGAGGAACTCGGCTAGGTTACTAGCGTTATCATTGTCAAAGTCGTCAGTGGGCGAGACATCGGCGAGGGTTTGGATGGCATCATTGGGGTCATGATCGATGATCCGTTGTTCGAATCGATCATCGAGATTGTCGCCGTCGGTATCGATGATGCGTTGCGGTCGAAAGGTTACGGAAAGTCCGGGTTGTTGGGCGAAGGTATCGATCAGGAGGCGTTGAGTGGATCCAGGTCCGATCTCAAGGAGATTGTTTTCAAGGCGGAGTCCGGGGGTAGCCCCGTCTTGCAGGGTGGCAAGAGAGGCAATCGGGGAGAGATCGATGACGTTGTTGCCGATGAGATTGAGGCTGGTGAGTGCTGTGGCGTGTTCGAGGCCCGCGAGGCTGATGATGCCGAGGTTTGCAAGATCGAGGGTGGTGAGGGATTGGAGCTGGTGAATCTTGATCAAGCCCGCGGGTAAACTGTGTGCGGTCCGGACGGCTTGTTCTAAGGTGCTGTCGGTAAAGAGGACCCGATTGTCGACCACGAGTGAAAATTGGTGGAAAGTCCAAGCCCCGGAGCCGGCTGCCGGGAGGGGATTGGCGCGGAGTCGGATTCCTAAACTGGTTCGTGCGGCGGCGATCTCTTGATTGTAGAGGTTCGTGATATCGAATTCGAGTGTGCTGCCCGCGCTGAGAGTGGCGGTGGCGAGGTTTCCGATGGGGCTCCGCGTGGCGGATTGGAACGCGGTCAAGGCGGGCGTGGTGGGACTTGCCGGGGTGTAGGCTTCGATCGCAATGGTGCCCTGGAAGGGCGAGTCGTTGACTCCATTGAATTCGCCTCCCGCGCGGAGGACTTGAAACTGAAGGGTTGCGATGCGGGCGATTTGGTTGCCGGCCAGGTTAAACTCCGCGTGTCCCTGCACGGCTTCGGCAGCGAAGCGTCCGACCTCTGCGACGCTGGGCACATCCAGGTCGGGCACGGACTGGAAATGGTCTCCGGTGTTGGGGTTCGATATGTCCGACGCCACCGTGAAGGTGAGTTTGTTCAAGATTTTACTAGACAGGTTTGTAAAGCTAATTTTCAATTTCCCAGCCATGGTTAAACCCAGACAGTTACAGATAAGTTCTCAGGTATGCTAGCTGTTGATCGTTTTCAATTATCAATGATTATTAAATTTTCATTCCTGTATATTTATTATGTTTGGAGATTTGCGTGAGACTTTTGTGTCTGATTTATTGTTGGATTCTTTGTTTACGAATGCTTGATTTCTTACGAATGCGAGTTTAAAAGCTCAGTTTATTTGCCTAGTTTTTTTTACTTGTTCGTGATGTGTTATGGTGTATGTGTACAAGTTTAATCTTATTCTGTATGGAAACACTCTGTAGAGTCTTATTACTGGTCATTTTTGTCTCCCGTTGTGCTTATTTGGACCTACTGTGGCTTCAAACTTCACAACATCTATTTGCAAATCTGTTTATGTATCTAAGCAGTAACAATTCCCCCTCCCCATGAAAAAGCCATTTCGTCTTTTTACGAAAATGTAGTATTTAAGCTGATTCTGATATGTTTTATGGTTAGTAATAATGCTGAATTACGATTATTCGTCCTGTAAAGATGGTCTCAAAAAAGCTTTTTCTGCTTAAAATGGACTTTACTTTTTTATTTTCTGTCAACCAGTTTTGTCACTTTTAAATGCAATAGGTTTATAAGCCAACGCTATATTACTTTGTTTCAAACACCTATTGTTTATTTGTCATCTACTTAGTTGTAAACTGAATTTGATTCTATGTCTAAGAGAGTGACTGCC
The DNA here is from genome assembly GCA_010016025.2 of Alatinidae sp. Z8VKAUB7J3. NCBI lineage: Eukaryota > Metazoa > Cnidaria > Cubozoa > Carybdeida > Alatinidae > Alatinidae sp. Z8VKAUB7J3. Next base: position 21,524,162 of record JAAAKM020073195.1, read on the forward strand.
GAATTGCGAAACTACGTCAATGCGTTGTATTGTTATTTATAGTCGTGCGTAGCCGCTTACATAATGACAAATCGCTTCACCTTGAAATTCATTGAAGACAAATATGGTAGACTAGTGGCGCAAGTGTGAAATTACAAGTGAATCTGGAAACTTTAGTGGGGAAGGTAGGTGGGGTTCACGAGCGATATATACCTCTCAAATGCATCCCCTTGTCCTCTTGGCCCAAATTCCTTGCTCCATAAATTTCAAGGAGACCCGCACACCATGTCATATTGACCCAAAGTACTTGTCCTATGAATTTCAAGCCGATTGGTGAAAAGAAATCCGGTGCTGCTGCTTGAAGCAACGAGTTTTTTGGCCTTAGCTGCGACTTGGTGGGAAGGGCTGCAGTGGTTCCAATTAAGGGGAGGGGGTTCCCCAATCATACAGATAGAAAATTATTCCGCTCTAATTCTGTTCGAAACAATGCCTACCTTTCTAAATAAAAGAAAAGATGTTGGTGATTAGAGGGGCGGGGAATTGGAGGGTCACGGATACAATTTTTCTCTTCAGTTATACAGATTGTATGCTTCCATGATTATTCGAGGCTGTGACGTTCGATCATTGTTGCACCCTCAGACTTAACTTCTGGCCGTGCCATCAGAAGCAAGTGAATAACGAACGTTTAGCCCATTGTAACCGGAAATAAAAAAAGATAAAAAATAAAAAAAACTCAAATGAGGAAGAATCGCCAGTTGAAGCCGATTTAGAAATGGTAACTGTTATTTTAAGCCATCTTATTGGTAAAGGTTTATTAGGGAAAGACATTTATGGGAATTTCATACGCACTTTACGTATTTTTAGTACACACCTCGTGTGTCTTAATTTTCTTTCCTTCTTTCTCCATGAAAACCTTCTCTGAAGAAAGCTAGAAAGTTTTCTTTTTTCTTTTCACCATTTAAATCAATTTAATTTACATTGGTTCTTACTCTTTTTATGTGATTTAACGTCATCAGAATTTATTGCTTCATTTTATGATTCTCTTTAAACAAACAACTTTATGCTATTCAGTCGGAGGTAGGCGTCCGGCACGTCGAACGGGACGCGTGGGACGACGACGTCCCCCGTAGGAATCGCGACCGTGAACAGATCGCAGGGGGTCGACATATCTCCGAAGGATTCGGGGAAATCTGGCAGATCGATCGGCCAGGTTCCGATCTCCTCGTTGAACGCAGTGCCGCTAAGCGAGGCGTTGAAGTTCTCGGGGTACCAACGTTTGTTTCTGAGGCGAAAGGTTCCCTCGATCGAAGCAACGAGCTCGGACGTCAGCTCGTTGCCCGCGATGGTGACCGTGTTGCCGACGCGGCCGTTGTGGCGCATGTCGTGCCCGTTGCCGAAGTCGTCGCTGATGGCGGCGGACTTCGTGAGGCGCCAGTCGTCGAGCACCCGCTACGTTCCGAGCGAATCGGCTGCATCAGCCGCCGGGAAGTCCGGCGACGTGTTGCCAGCCAGGATCGCACGGGACGCAGCTTCCGCTTCATGGGCAAACAGCATGCGAGGGTCTTCCAGGGTCTCGATGCTGGTCTTGCCATCGACCGTTACCTCGATCACGGCATCGGACGGGCCCTCGTTCCGGCCTGGTGTCCAGGGATCGGGGAGGCGGATGGTGCCTTTCGAACCGGCGATCACCGCATCATTCGCCATCTCCTGCGTCACCGCCGTCGACACTTCGGCCGTGATGTCGCCGTCGAACAGAAGATGCGCACGAGCGACCTCGTCGACGCCTGTCGACCCGATGACGCCGAGACCGGCCACACGGATCGGATCGGCGGGACCGGAGCCGGAAGCGACACCGGCAACCAACCGGGCGAGAGAGACCGGATAAATGCCCACATCAAGAATGGCGCCACCGGCGAGTGCGGGATTGAAAAGCCGGGACGTGGCATCAACCGATGCGGCAAAGCCGAAGCTCGCCGCGATATGCCGCACTGAGCCTATTGTGCCGGCACGCAGGAGCTCGACAAGGCGAGCGATCTGCGGGTGCGTGCGATACAT
>JAAAKM020073195.1:21526205-21752149 GCA_010016025.2 Alatinidae sp. Z8VKAUB7J3
CACCAGCCCTTCCATGTAGAACACACTTTCCTGGGCGGCGGCTTCCGTCACGGCAACCAGCTCACCAGCACAAAGCCCGCCGGGCTTTTCGCACAAAACCGCCTTGCCGGTGCGGATCGCGTCGATCGAAAGCTGGGCATGGAAGGGGTGGGGCGTGGCGATATAGATCGCCTGGACGTCCTTGTCGGCCAGAAGCGCCGCATGGCTGCCATAGCGTCGAGCCGGATCGACGCCGAATTTGTCGCCGAAGGCATCACGGCGCTCGGCCGATCGGCTGGCAATGGCGAAAAGCTCACCACTTTCGCTTTCGCTGAGCCCCTGCGCAAAATTTCCGGCGATCGCGCCGGGACCGATGATTCCCCATTTGACCCTTGCCATGTATCCGCCCTTGGTATGCCGGAGTGATTTTGGCGCGATCCTAGGTCAGTCTCGTCACGACACAATGGCAAAATTGACATCATCGGTGTTTGAATGTGTTGCCGCGCTTGTCGAGCAACAAATCCCGGGCCTGCTCGCCAATATCCAGTCGAAGCAGGTATCGGCCGTGTGGAACCACCGGATCCGGGGTTTCGAGTCCGGCAACGGTCAATGCCTGTCGCAGATGGGTTCCGGACATCGGCAGGTATTGCGGGTCTTCACCCGCCATCCAATTGTAAAAACGGCCTCCAAACCATCGGCTCCGCCGATTGGCAATCCTCGCAGACTGCACCCGATAATGGAGCACTCTCAACAATCCCTGTTCATCATGCGGATAAAGCTCGGCCGCCTTGCTTCCCGCTTGAAGCAGCGGAGCAAGCCCGACGGACATTGCCTTTGAAAAGGCGTCACCCAGCAAATTCCTGACGAGTTCGTATTCGTTAGTTCCCTTCTCCATAAAGGATTTTGCATTGATATCCATCTTGAAGAAGTGATGAACAGTTTCGCCTCCAATAAGATAAGCTGCTACTCCAGTTGTTGCTAGCTTTCTCGATGCTAGTTGGTGTGTTTGCAACGCATTCTCTACCAATGCTTTCAATAAGTAAGACTTGCCAGTACCAGCAGGTCCGATGATAGAGATTAGCATCTGTTGTCCACTTTCTAGCATTGTTGACACAATGTCATACGCCTTTCGCTGTGATACAGTCAGGGTTGTGATGTACGCAGCTAGATTGATGTGTTCGTGATTCATGCGTAAGTCAGCCATGTCGCCGTCTTCCAAATCGTCGTCGATATCAGCGACTCGTTCGGTTCGCTCTGCTATGCGAGCATTCTCTGCAACGCTGACTTCGTCTATGAATACATTGAACTCGTCTTGGCCAATCCACTCTGAATTCAGTAGTTGCTGTGCCATTGATCTCAAACGAGTGAATGAAAAGCCTCGTCTGTGTGCATCATGAAGTGAGTGCATGGCATCGTCTTCTCTGCTTAGCAGGTTGCGAATTGCACATTCTTCCATGAAAGTTTTCGAGACATTTTCTTCGGAAATTACCGTTTCAACATCTTGGATCGGCACATTTAGTACTAGCTTTTGCATGTAGTACTTCTCCTGATCATCGCCGTTCGGTAGAAAGAACTTCCATCGTGGTATTGCCAGTCTAGTTCTCTTCTTCCAGCGTCTGCCTTTAGAATCAGTGACTGCATTGGGAAGTACAGGGATGTCAGGATCAAAGTCATCATCTACCTCTTCCTCGTCGGCATCCTCTGCACCAGCTCCATATGCTGTAGTCGGCATGTACGTGCTTGCCCACTTTGGATACAGTTGGTCTTTTAGTGATGCTGGTCTGCTTAGATACTTTTCCAAGAAGTTGTCGTAGAAGACATCTGTACTTTCTGGATCTTCAGGTAGATGTGCTTTTCTTTTCAGAAATCCATGATCAGGATTTAAGTCTGTGGGTAGGTAGATACTTTTTCGACTCGAGTTGCATAAATGGTAACCGAGGTTCATTTGGTCGACTTCGAGCCTTCCAAGTATTCTAGAACGAAGGTATTTTTCAGGTTCTGAGGCGTCCTTTGGGATTGGTATGCTGTACGATGGTTCAGTTTTTGCCACGTATTTTGCAAGGTACATTTCCCAGCCTGTTTCTGTTACCTCTTGAACGTTCATGTGAGCACACCACAGTAACAATGTGTCCATGTTGTAGGGCACAATTTTTGCATCTTCTTCACATCTGCGAGCAGGAAGATGTCTGTTGCCAGCTTCGTTCATTCTCGCTTCTGCTTGTATGCTGTTCGGAAAGCCATATTTGCATTTCTTCAAGCTTTTTCCATGCGAATTGATCAAGCAGCGATCCTTTCTGCAGTTGTGAGTTTGCAACCGCTTCACGAATGTTCGTAGTGCATGAGTCAATGGTTCTTCCATGTCTCCTCTCGGCATTTCGGCACAAACAACATTGTCAGGTATTGTATCTGGTTGACACCAAACTACCATATGGTTATGAATTGCGCCACGTCCTTGGTATTCCTTTCGGTCCCACCAGTCTGTAACTCTACCAAATGGGCCTTTTGGATTATGCAAGATTTTCTTGTAAAACAGCTGAAGTCGTTTGTTGTAGGCAGTGACGGCTTCCACTGAGTACTCCATGCAAGGTTGCCCAGCACCTTTGTCGTACTCTGCATCAATCTACAATGAAATCAATATGATTAAGCAAAGAAAATACATCATTTCGTAGATCAAAGAAACACTTTTCGTACAACCTACTGTTTGAAATACGGTCAGTCAGCCGGGTACCCAGAACAATCCGTAGGCAATTTCTCTGGAAAACATCTAGTAAATTTTCATCTGCCTTTCGGAGTGCCCATGCTTCAGAGCCATATTTGACCACTGTCATCACTGTAGCTTCCAATATTCTAATCTTTATAATGTTAATAACATAATTATTATATTAATAATAATAATATTATATTATATAAATTATTATATTTTATTAATTATTATATCAATAATAATAATATTCTAATCGTTATAATGTAATCTTTATAATGCTATACATTATAACACTTATATGAGATGTTAATATTTATAGAAATAAATGTATATTATATAGTAATATTTATGGAGATAAATATATATTATATATTAATACTTATAGAGATAAATGCATATTATATACTAACATTTATAGAGATAAGTAATGTTCATATCTTTCAATTGGAGAGACAACCTTAAATTCTAAACAATGAAGCAAAATAATGTTTTCATTATATAAAGATGCAATCTGTATGTGTTAAGAATAAGTAAAACTAAACCACGAAGAAACATAATTAAACTTAAAAGAGAACAACCTTTCTATGCAATTTAAATAAAGACCAATTTAATTGTAAAAAGGACTTGGTTAATGGTTTTCTTTTTAACCAAGTTTGGTTAAAGTTTGGTTAATGGTTTGTTTTCTCCTTGCTTTTTTGTATATTTGGGCAATGTTATCTGAGATCTTACTTTTTCTTTAATTATTAATCTTTCCTTACCCATGATATTTTCCTTTTACCAATTTGGTGATTTCATTTGCAGGCACGTAAATTTCAGAGACAACAAACTCACACATATCCTACGCAATTCGCTGGGTGGCAACGCAAGGACAGCCATCATATGTGCCATATCACCTGCATCGGTTGATGAAACTCTTTCTACCTTAAGGTAAGCGAAAAAAAAAGTTTTCGGAGGTGTGCTGTATCATGGTTTATTGAATTATCGCCAGTCGAAAACGAAAATATCGGATGTTCATTTTTGAAATCATACAGTAGAAATCATACAGTGGCTGAGTAGTTGGCGTGCTGGCGTGGGAATTCTGTGTCCAAATGGAACGGGTTCAATCCCAGTTGTGACCAATTATTTAGTTTGGGACGGGGGTCAGTGGCGGGACTCTGTAAGCTCAGCCAAAGTCGACTCAGCTCTAATTGGGTACCTGGAGAAATCTGGGGAAGGTAAGCAGGAAGGGTGTACGAAAGCACAGGATGGTTGGCCCCCAACTCCCCATTGCACTTCCTGGCTGAAGGGCCATGAAACGGAAATTAGCACCGCCGGTTTGTACCTTAAGGGTCTAGTGCCGTCTTACTTACTTGCTTACAGTAGAACTTAAATTCGAATAAATGCAAGAACTTGGACATGAGTCTTCAAATGAAAAACTTGAACGTAGACATTCGAGATACAGTATTGCCTAGGACCCTTGTTTTCACACGCTGCTTTTTGTGGAGAACGCAGCGATTCTGCAGATTACGAAAGATTTTTTACCAGCGTTTTGTGGGAATAACCCAGATCGGCATGCGTTCCATCACCTATGACAAGTCTTGCGAAAAATTAAAATAAATGTGCGAATTATTAAAAACAGATTATTTCTGTGAGATCTCTAACCAATTCCATGGGCTTGTTGATTATTTCGTTGTATCAATGAAAGTCTAACAGCTGCAAATATGTATAGAGTCAGATTAAACAAGGAAAGGTAAGGGTATTTGCGATTTCTATGCATTATGCCTGCAATTTTTAATCTTTTTGTGCTATTTTTCTGTAGCTGTCTGTCTAGCGATATGGTAGGTATAGTAAGGCATTGCCATGTAGGCCTACATTGATTTGGAAATGCCAGTAAGAAAGCATACCGTGCAGTCGTATATTTTAAGGCGAATTAGACAATGGAACGTAGTAGGAAACGTTTTCTCAGAAAACTTTCTTGTTGTTCTGATGTTCAGGTTTGTTCTTTATCCAAAGTGGGATACGGACAAAGACAAGCAAATCTTAAGGATAAGATATGATCAATCAAGATATGAAAATGGTCAATCTTGTCTCTGTGTCCTCCCTATTGTTTACCACGAGAAGTTGGGAATGAAGGATCACATTTTCCCCTCAGGAAAGTATTTCTTTTCCTACGCGAGGACTAGGCTTTGAGGGCAACATTTAATTCATTGAAATCTAAAATATCCAAACTGTCCTATAAGACGCAAACTGTTGTTTATTTAAAGATCGTTTTTGTAGAAGCTGGGAAGTTATGCTTGCCAAAGATAATTCAAGAGGAGGGCCTACAGCAACTTTGGCCAACAGTATGAACATTTTGTCATAAGAATTGCATTCGACCGACTAAGTTTCGGCATGCCCTTAGGATTTGGATGGCCTTGAGCCCCTTCACTATAGGCCTACAAGGTTTGGCGCCAATATTTTGATAGTTCTGACCAACAAACGTTGCATAAGAGGCTGTTAAAGCTAAAAGAGGAAGACCCTGTTGCTAGTGGGGTGCAAAAACGATTGCTTTGGGTCAATCCTTATTAATTTCTTATTGTTATAGCTCGAGTAAGGGGGTTGAATCTTAGATATAGTTTTTACAAAATGCTTTGTACAGGGTCTGAGATTTCAGATAGCCACTTAGCTGACTTATTGGAAAATAGGAAAGGAAGGCTCTGTCCTCCTTATGTGGTTTAGGTTACTTATACACGCAAGGTCGGTAGTAACTAATTTTGGCCTAAGCCGTACGTAAATTTCAGGCGTAAAGTGGGTTTCCCATACTAGGTTGAATAGACGTTTTAGCAATTTTTACCCAATTTTGCAGTGTTGTAGTGCTGAGAAAACGAGCTATGGCTCAGCTACTTTAAATTGAACATGTAAAACTTCCTCTTCAAGAACAACAGCAATTGAAAAGAAAACAACTTCAATGCATAGATAATGAAAGACCAATTCAGGTTACCATTCGATTAGCCTACTTAAGTCATTTGAAGGCAATAAATCATTCTCCTCTTCGCCTACGTTTTAAGAAGCAAAACAAGGTTATGCCTTGTCAGCTAACATAATTCTTGATATGTAGTTTTTGATTGGTCGGTTATGAATTTGAATTTCAAAAGTCCTATTCAGGTAGAAATTCCATAAATGCAGTGTAACACTCATTCCTATTTCAGTATCGGCATAACTGTCGATCGGTGTCATAACACTTTGGCATCATGCGTTGGTTAAATATAATCATCTTCTCTTGCCTGCTGATATCTGGTAAGTAAATATCTTGTTATATTACCTAGTATATATATAAATAAATTCGTAGTTTACTTTCCTTTTCATTAACACTGGCAGTTTAAAGTTAACTTTAGTGATCACGCCCACCGGAGGAAATCGGAACCACAGGGAACTCAGTGGGTTCTTGAAAGACCAGTGAACCTAGTACTAGAGCATACTTGCCATACGCAGAGGAATAGTCAAACTGTTTTAAGGGGGAGATAACATTTACAAGTGTAGGTCAGGGCACAGTTTAGTTGGTTGCTTCATAACCAAAGAATAACAGTAGGTTTGAGAGAAAGGGAAAGAACAAGGGTTACCTTATCATTTTGTTTGTGTGTTAACACTGAGATGTGTCCCTGAGCCAGAACTTAGCTTTTTGTTTAGCCATCTTCACTTTAGGATCAACTTTCCAAAAGGGATTGCGAGTACCCGTTCGTACGCGCTCAGAGGGAACAGCTTTTTAGCGGCAGACTTGAGACAGAACACTATTTGCTGAAAATACGAGTTGATATCTATCCGAGTTGAAGTTGTACATACAGATGTTTGCAATAAGTGGAAAGGCACTTTAATAGATGATAATAACTGGGACAATGTCAATACATAAAGTGGAACATTGGTATTTTCCCAATTTAACTTTGAGAACCACTTGGGAGAGTTACGTTGCACAAAGCTCGCCATGGAGCAGGATAGTTGGCACGTGATCGGTAAATGATCGTCGTCGATTTTACGAGTCGTCCACATGAACTATTGATGAAAGTAGAGCTGAATCTGACACAATTAAATGATAAATGTTGCAAGTAAGACCACCACGATTGTAAATATAAGTAAATAGAAGATCTTCTATTTAGAAGATCTGGAAGATCTGGAAGATATGGAATTCTCCGGGTAGTGAATCGAGAAAGATGTCAGATCGTCCAGATCTGACCAGATCATGGGAATCCTCCCATGTACCCCCCCCCCCTCCTCAGAAAAATCCCCCAGAATACGTCTGAATACTTCCCAATAACCAATGCTATATGTAAACAGTGGACAAAGTTCATAACTTACTGCCCATCCCCAAGGAACTCTAGAGAATTAAGTCATTGTCAAAGACATAGTTATTAGATTTTTGACTATGTTGAACAAAATGGCTATTTCAAAATTTTGATCGGGAGATTTTTTGAAAAACATGAGCGTGGGAGGGGGACTAGTTGCCCTCTAGTTTTTTTTTCATTTAAAAAGGGCACTAGAACTTATATTTCTGTTCAAATAAGCCCTCTTGTGACATTCTAGGACCAGTGGGTTGATACGATCTCCCTTAAAAAAAAGGAGCCTACAATAAACACGCATCCATGATCTTTCATCTGGCAAAAATACAAAGTTCTACTTTAGAATCTTAAAAAGGGCACTAGAACTTCTGATTTCGAATTAAATTAGCCCACTCTGAAGTTATGCGACAACCCCTTCTATATGAAGTGCCTCTCGTGATGAATAAGCCCTCTCGTGATATTTCAAGATGGGTTTATACTATCACCCTTGAAAAAATAAATAAATAAAATAAACACGCATCCGTGATCTTTCTTCTGGCAAAAATACAAAATTCCACGTATTTGCATATAGGAGCTAGAAACTTCTACAGCAAGGTTATCTGATAAACTAAATCTGACGGTGCGATTTTCATGAAGATTCTATGACTTCTAGAAATTTTTCCCTTTTTTTTCAAAAAGGCAAGTTTTTCAGGTTCGTAACTTTTGATGGGTAAGACTAAACTTGCCTTAAATGATTGCCTCTCAGTTAAATTGCCTTAACTGATTGAATACTAGATGCATTTTACTTTTGAAAATACTCTGTAATTATTAGATTCTTATTTTTAAGTTGAACTATGATTCGAATAAAATTGCTAAAGTTTAGGTTAAGTTTAAGAGGGTAGCTTTAAAAAGTAAAAAGGGCATTTTGACTAAATCAAAAGCTACCAAATATTTTGTCTCTTAGACTCTTTATCTTGTTTCTAGACACAATTTTTTGTATAAAGGGAGAACATGATTCAAGAAATAATGCTCAATCTGAAGTGCTGTGTAATTGTTTTTTCCAAATTGACATTTTATTGTCTTTTGTTTTCAAAACTAAATTTTCTATTTGTAATTGTCAAAACTATTTTATTGTCTCAAAACTAAAAATTAAGCAATTATTTAGCCGAGAACATTTTTGTTGCTTAAACGTATAGTGCAGATTTCAGATTTGTAACAGGTGTTTAGATTGGAATATTGATTGGTTTATGGTTTATAATTTGGTATTTTTAAATTAAGTATCTCTATGTTAAGCTACAGTTTTACAGGTGCATCTTATAATTGAGGGCAGCTTTCATTTTTCTGAACAGCATTTAGAAAACTACTCTGCAAGGCTACTCATATTCCTTTGTAACATGTTAGCCCCAGCACTGTGTCTAACAGTAAAGGTCAGTGTGGTGCAATAGATATGGTTGCAAGTAATTAAGGCCTTCCTTAGTGAAATGTCTTAATTGGAGATAAACATCAGATTTGGGGCTATAGGGCTGGAGGAATAAATACTTGAAACCTTCATTTATGCCTTTCTATGTATTCTCAATCATGACTGCTACTAGTTTAACAGAATCACTTGCTTGTGTGTTATATTGTAGCTATGTAAAAACAATCATGGCTGTTTGGAAGGAGGATATTTATAAAGGAAAGCCTGTAGTATTGCTGTTCATACTGTAGATTGCCATCAGAAAATATGATGGCCCCTTAAATGATGTTATTGTAAATGCTAGTTGGTGAAGAGTTGTTTGAATGTTATTTTAGGATGCCTTGACCTCCAAAACTTACTTGAGAAGCAGCACCAAAATATTGGGTGGGGTGGATGTTTCGACTTCTCAAACAGTTTAGTCTTGGAAATCTTTAATTAAAACCTTTGTCACTATTGGACCGTTCTGCAGGACAAAAGTTAACATAGTAGCATACACCATGAAACTAGGAAACAACATGGAAACATTGACATTATTTTCATTTCAAGTTGTGATAATATCTTACCAGTGTGTAGTTAGACTGTAGTATTTTAATGGTATGCTCATTAAAATGAAAAAAAAAAAAATTGGTGACCCCTTTTGGCGTAGGTGATTTGACATTGAATTATATATAGTGTAAGTTCGTAAGATTGTAAACTAGTACGACTTACAAGTAGTTTCACTGTAAACGAATCATTGGACCCTGACTCGGTTATTTTCAACTTTTCTGATCATAAACTCTCTGAATCTGAGAAAACAATTCTTGGTAAAGGACTTACATTCTCTATACCTCCGAAGAAACTAAACTACTGCAATTTTCTACTCCCATTTGAACTGTTGCACTGACAATTGAAAAAACAGTCTATCTATTCAAACTCTGGACATGACGGTGACTCTATAAAGACGAAACTTTTAAGGATATTGCACTTTCTGGATACCGAACCTACACTCCTCTGAAACACATTTTCACGGCCAATGAATACAAGTGTCTTAAGCAATTGCAGGATAAAGATGTTGTCATTTTGAAGCCTGATAAAGGAAGAGGAATTGTGATTTTAAACAAGAATGATTACACTGCAAAAGTTGAGGACATTCTATCGGATCAGACCAAATTTTGTAAACTGAAAGATTTCTACTAGACCTTAAGAACAGGAAAATTTTATCGGAGGAGTTATACCGAAACCTTCGTCTGGTTGGTTCTCGCCCAGGTATACTCTATGGTTTACCTAAAGTGCATAAACCTGGTGTTCCTATGCGTCCCATTCTTTCAGCTATTGGGACACATTCTTATAAAATGGCTAAATATCTCGTTACTATTCTTACACCTTTTTCTCTTAGTTCATTTTCTGTTAAAGACACGTTTTCTTTTATTACTGAGTTACATAGTTTTAATTTTAATTCCAATGATACCGTTATGACTAGCTTTGATATAAAATCGCTTTTTACCAATGTCCCTGTCAATGAAACGATTGAATTAATCCTAGATACCGTTTTTCGTAATTAGGTCAACTATTCGATGTAGTTTATGAAAATCGTAACTGTTTGTAAGTAATTTACTGGTACAAGATACGTCTTTTCACGGCTGCAGTTTGTTAGGTTAGGCTTAGAATTAAAGAAGCACTGTTATACTGTAATATGCAACATGCTGGTATTTATTGATTGCAATTAGAGGAACAATTTGGTGACTGATAAGAACAGAGGGAACCTGAATAATGGTAACAGAGATCTTTGTGACGCTAATTGTCAACTGTGATAAGGCAAACAATTCACTCAAGTATGGATAAATCACGAAGTCAAGACAATTATTGTTCTTACATTAGCAACTGCAACATCAACTCCGAAATGTCGCGTAGAAGAAACAGTTCATTCCCTGCCTATTTACTTATACCAAGTAAATCTTACCTACTTCGTTTAAGACAATAGCAATATTTACAATAGTGATACAGTAATCACAAGGATATAAGATTACCATCATTAAGTGAATGTGAAGAATGACACTGCGCCCTAGTGTTGGGCGTACAGAAACTTTGTATACTTAAGTTTATGTTAGCAACGGTTGCAAATGTCAAATTTTGTCCTAAGATGAATAAATTGTTACACCTATATTTCGGTTATCATGTGCCTTGTTAGCTTACAATAATAAAATTTGATGCCTGACGAAAATTCTGATCAGCGACAATTTGCTTCTACAAATCAATGACTCATTCATTTTCCCAAGTTGTCATGCCTTAAAGTTCATTTAGAAATATCCTTACTCAGAACTATATATAATATGCAACTTTCATCCTGAGTTTCAGAGAGAAAATTCTTAGAATATTTGCTGGTTTACACTCTTCCGGCTTATATGCCTAAGTTTTGGTTAAATCGGATCACTAATATCTAAAGTTTTGATTTAAAATTATTGTAAGCTTTCTTTTGATAGAATTTTTCATCATATAATATATTGATTATTAAATGTCATCTTGTCTCCTTTAGACTCAATACATGGTGGGTTGAGCAGAGCACTGTTTCCTTCTTTCGATCATTGGAAGGTTTCCCTTTACCATCTGTCATGGACTCAAACGATAGAAAGAAGATCAATGAGATTATGAGTGAAGTTGCTGGCAAAATGGCATGTAAGTGAACACTGGTGCGATATTTCTATACAGTTAAGCATGATCCTCTATCAAAGGACTCTCATGGGCACCGAGTATAATTTTCAATATGTCCTAAGTTATGAGGAGTCACTGACGGAACAAATGTTTACGTTGGTCTTCTTTAAATCTAATGTTCGTAAGAACTAGATACTCAACAAAACGTTGTCATAATTGTAGTTTCCTTCCTGGCGTTCTCCCTTTATACTAGATACGCAACTATTTTCTTTCACTTTGACAACTTTGATGTTCATAATTCGAAAGAGAAAAAATGTCACTGCCATGAAGCCATCTTATGTGATCAAGAAGTTGCTAGTTCATGCTAGTTAGAAAAATATGAAGTGCCGATACATAAGTACTACCTTATTGAAGTGATTTTCTTTGAAACTGTTCATTTGTGAAACATAGATCGTTCTTAAAAATCGTACTAAATTGAGCATCGTTCTGAAAATCAATATGGTGAAATTTATTCATGAATGCACTGTGCCGTTATTCTCAAACATGCAACATTGTCAAGCCGTTTTCTTACTACATTATTGATAATTTGCATCTAGCACATGCTTTTTACAGTCGCAATTGATCTCATCTGCATTTAGCTAAGCCTTTAATAAGTAGCAATGGGTTATTTATTCTCATCGCAAATTATTCTGCTTCTCTGAATTTTCAGGTCATTTTATTAGAATAAACAATGAAAAAACACGTAAAACGACCAGGGTGATAAAGAAAAACAACAAACAACAAAAAAGCATTTGCTTGTAGCTTCTATTTGACAGCCTGGCCTTAGTATGCTTAAAGATTTCCCAGAGGAGATAGCAATGTTAGTCACAACACTGTTACTTTTTGTGGTGAATCATAGTGTAACTGTAGAGTTGAAGTAATGGAACGTTTAGGGGCTCAAGATCTAACCGGGGGAAAAAACCGAGCAACAGCGGGACGCAAACAATACAATAAAAAAACACGTAAAACGACCAGGGTGATAAAGAAAAACAACAAACAACAAAAAAGCATTTGCTTGTAGCTTCTATTTGACAGCCTGGCCTTAGTATGCTTAAAGATTTCAGAGGAATTAGCAATGTTAATCTTCTCGTGTAGGATATTTTACAGCATCATAAGTATGTAATTCTGTGAGAACAGTTTTCCACACCGAATGTTAAGGACCTTTCAAACATAAATATTATTTTATCGGAAAGAAAATGGTAGTTTTAAGAACAAAATTTACTAGTATTTTTCTGTTCTTTCATCCACTCTGTAGATTACATATCAAAAGCCGCAGGTTCAGTAGTTTCTGAGGTTCAAAAGCAAAGCACACAGGTCAAGAGATCGGATAAAATCCCACGAAAGCGAATTCCGTCTGAACAAAAGTCGGAGCTGAGTAGGTCCATCTTTTACACACTTTTAAAAATCATTTTTTCATGCCAAGATTTCTGTTATTGTTGATATAATTAACTTAGGAAAACAACCAGCTGTATGTCTGTGTAAATTATTTGCAAGCGAAGGGCTCATAATAGTTTCTTGGACAGGGCTTTATATACGAAATTGTGGATTTTGAAGTCAAGTATGCGATGTGAGGTCATTGAAGTTTGTCACCTGTAATTTGTGGTTAATATGTCTAGAAACAATGAACAAGAAAAATACTTACTGCAGGCAGGCTAGTGTTATTTAATTCAGTTCTACTTTAATACTAATTTGGTCTTATGTTTTCCAGCTGAAATGGAATGGCAATATAGTTTTATATTAGATAACACTATTTTTTGATAAGATTGATATTTATTTGTCTGTATGCATACCTTGATGCCCATACCTATATTTTTGTTCCGTTATAATGAACGTATCAGATGCCGTGAGTCAAAAGCTCACTGAGTAGTGATTTGATCGTAGCTTCTTTCCATGATCGGTGAGAGGTGGTGATACTGGGCTGTTGATCCTGGCTTACTTCTCTGCCTGGTAGCCTAAATTGAGAAGCGTTGTCCTTCGACGCCCCAGCTTCCCTTTCTTTATTAATAAGCCTGATTATTTGTTTTATTGTGCATCTTCGTTAGTTTCAAAATCGGGCCCACTGCTCATTAGGGATCTTTGATTGAAAGATTGCCAAAGGAGGGATCGAATTTGAACAGCGGGGAAAGTTCTACAAATCAGCGCTCATTAGCAATATCTGTTCGTAATAGTTTATTTCAGTTTGGTCTAGTTTATATATGGGTGTACAATAAACCCTTGTCTAACTCCATTTTTTGGATAGTTCCATGGGGCCACCAAGAAGCATAAGCATTCATTTAAATGTTACAACGGATTTGGTTATATTACCAAATATAAAGTAGAGCAAGTGACTTAGTTAGGGACTCTTGCAATCTGTAGAGCTCAACAAACTCGCTGCAGTTGCTTCCTGAACCGTGAGCAGTGTTATTTGTGGTATCTGTATTGCAATTGGAGAAGAATGGATTTATTAACGGTGTCTGTGACAAGACCAAGACTTTATAGTCAAAACATTTACTGGTACTGAGAATCGTGAAGAATAACTATAAGGCGCAAGGAGCTTGTCTGTTCAACACAACTATCTCCCACTCTGGGAGAATAATGAGTTATGTATTAAAAGATGATTTACATAAATATTCTAATTGAATGTGTATATAGGCAAAGTGCTATACTTTAGAAAACTGAATACGACGTCTGTTTCCTCATACACATATTTAAAGGTTTCCTGTGAAATTAACTACCTAGACTATCGGTAAAGAAAATATCGAGAAACAAGATGGTAAGTATACCCTAAGTATCAGCTGAAGTCCCTGTTTACATTGATATGCACAAAGCACGACATCTATGAGATCAAATCTGTGAACGTAAGTAAGTCTTTCGATTCTACGCCTTTAAGTTCGTATAATAGTGCTTTTTACAGTGAATCTAATGAAAATGTGTAACTTTAGTTCATATATGCAAGTCCAATAGGTAAAACAGCACACACCATTCATCTGTTCCTCTTCGTCCGTGCATTGGAGATTCGTTCCGTCATATACTTGCTCTTTGAGATTTGAAAAAAATCCTTCGAGTATTGAAACCTCGTCTTACGCGTGTTTTGTGTTGGTCGAATGGTTTAACTGTATACTTGGTCCCTGCATTGGAGATCCGCTCTTCTGTATACTTGGTCTTTGAGATTTGAAGAAAATTCTCTGAGTAGTGACAAATCCTAATACGTGTATATGGCTATTGAGTGTGAGTCGAATGGTCCAAGTAGTTAGAAACAGTCGTTCAATCCAAAGAATACCTTTAGTCTCAAATAAAAGAAGAAAAATCTCACTCGACAGCCGATTTGTAGATTGATGATTCTCCTCGCGCTCAACAAACCGCTGTAGCTTTTCAGAGCAACCATTTTCTCTATACGATAACTTGATCCTGGAAGATAAAACAGAAGAAATGACTACATTGCCTTTGCAATTCTTGGTACGATCTCTTCTTGGAATTCTGTATTGCGATAACTGTTTACTCAGATATACTCCAGAGTTATTCATTTTTTCTTACATTTTCTTTCAAACGAAGGTCCTCTCTTTCGATAGAAAAATCCACAATGAGAAAGTATGTACCGAATACAGTTTTCGTTTTCCACAATCCAATAAGCTTCGAGGACGTTCCCGCCTTGTGTCTAGGCCCTTTAATAGTTCAAAAAGTACTGAGAATGAGGCGGGAAGGTGTAACAATCCTGATTGGATGTTCTTGTAAAGAAGCCTCTGTTCCTCACATACCAGCTCATTTTCAAATTGACATTGCCACGGTATGTTAGTCCGCACAGCAAGTACCATCAGGATACAAAATTAACTTCGTGGCGAAATTTGTCATGTTTAATCCTAATTAAGAGCTCGATGTATGGACTGCAGATAAAGCCAAGATTGTGTGATACAAACAGTTAAGGAAGTTTGAAAAAGTGGTGACGATTTTATCTGCTTCAATGTCAAGCATTTAGAAAGGATTAAGTATCAAGATGCTGATGAATGAACAGTGTATCGAAGAGAAGAAGTCTTGACTTCTCTCTACGCAAGAAGATCAATATTTTGTCAACCGTTTTGGGGCAGGAGTCTTCTCATGGTATTTATTGTTAATCTTTACCAAGAGCACGTATATTTGGAAGGAAGGAATGGGAAGGGATCTCAACCAAGCTGACGCAGTGAGGACGACGACGAATTTTCTTTTAACACCCTTTCGAGCGATGGATACGCGGGAAAAAGAATTTGATTACCCTAACGAATCAAGGTGTTTGCTTTGCATAACTTTGTGGACTTGAATTTATAGAACTCATTTACATTGCTAGGTTTAGCGATATAGTTCTTATTGTTTTAAGATGGCTTTCCTATTCAAAGATAATGGCAATTCATTACCCACATTGTAAGATAAACTTTTTAAAAAAGTAATGGCAATGCTACAGCCCTCTTAGCCACCCTTTTCCACTGTCCCTTCAGCTTGGTCTCTTGTAACAGAAGATCATAAGCATAACAGTACCCGGTACTATTAACTCCTAGCAATTTGCGTCCCCCCCTCTTCCCCATTTTTACCCTTAATATTTCTGAAACTACTGACTTCTATATTCATTGTTTGTCATCGATATTTGTATTTTTATATCAAAATAACATCAAATTCCATGTGACATGCTTTAGGAAATGTGGTAGCGAGGGCGAGAGACAGGAATATACACTATATCAATGTGCAATTTTCAGGTTTCAATTAGTAAACATTTTATTCTTTTTCTGAAAATCAAATAACTCATTTACGCAGGTAAATGCTCTTCAACATTTATTCTACTTTGAGAAAATAGTTTAATTTAAAGGACAAAACTATAAACTATATGCCTACAGACTTACAATAAAACGTCATGTGGACCGTTAGACCTGGCTCACGAAAATCCCTCTCCCTGGCAAACGGTAGCATTGGAAACCAGACTTTCCTTACTTTAGTGCTAATTAAAGTGAGAGTTCTCTATTATTTTAATCTTCGGCGAAGAATCATTTCCAGTAAATGACCTATCTCATTGATCTTGAGCTTGGTAAACCATTCCGCTACAGTCGCTGAGCTTTGAATGCAAAAGAGAAAATACACACGTGTCCTTTTTTATTCAACAGCAAAAGAATTTGATTGTACAAGATCAAATCAATGAACGTCGCCAGATGGTTGTCATGCCAACGAAATGCACCGAAGGCCAGTCCTTTTTGCGTGCGGTCTTTGTTTCGGCACTGTTTCCTGCTTTAAAGTATTGTTTGTCAACCCCTGACGTCCGCGACTAGCTGTGGCGGGCTGTTTGTCATTTAAGAATGTTGGATAGCAAGGACAAATTAATTTCCTAGATGCATAATCATAAAGCATTCAAACTCATAGCTAAAATATATCTTGGAAGAATTTGTTATTACAAATTTGAAACTAGGAGGCACTGCCACACTTTTTGCTCAGGCCTGTTAAGTTTTAGTACACGGTTTTACTCAGAATTGATAGATTGGTCAAGTAACAGAATAAATACCGTTAATAGTTTCAACATAGAACTGTATGTATAATTTTTTGCTCTGCCAAAACCTACCTGTCACGCTCAGTCGCACCTCAGCCTTTGGTTACGCCTATTCTTTCAGACACATGAACTTTGACCACCAGTCGAAACGGACTTGATGCGAATACCTCTTGAAGCTGTTAATGTCACCGCTGTAATTTATTATCAGATTTTTGATAAAATTTACATGCCACCTCGTGAAACTTTTAGTCCCCTGGTATTCTGTCCCAGATGTTGACATGATGTTGATGTTGATATATCTGCAACTGGTTAATGGCCTGTAGTGACGCTAATGAAAGCAAATTAAATCCCAGAATTATCTGTTTCAATGGTTTGAGACCTGATTTGGGTCTAAAGGCCAGCACATCGGAGTCGGAACGATGAAGAACAGGGTTCGATTCCTTTCAGTCCAACGATTTCACCGACGAGCTTTTCAATTGATGTCATGAGTCACTCTCGTTGGTAGTTAAGCGGAGAGTTTCGTTGATGGCCAGCAATTGCTTATTAAGACCACGAGGCACAAATGAATGAATAAATCTGCGTACTTTGATGAGCACAAATGATACTGTGTCGCTGTCCTGCGGAAGCAAATGATCTATATATCATAGCTTATTTAAGGAATCTCCAACGCAATATGACGCAATCCGAGCTGACCCTCGAACGATTGATAGCGTTGAATTTGGGGAGGATATTCTGCAAAGAGAGATCTTAAAAGTACCAGAAATTTCAGACAAAAAAAGTTTGACGTACATAAATCTCATTCAGGGTCAGTACAAGAGATGATTACGATGTCTTCAGTAGGCGATGTTGCATATATAAGGCATTAAACCATGACTGGTTTCAACTTCAGCAATGGCAATGTTTATTAAAATCACAAAACCTCGCCAGTTATTGCTTCTGACGACATGGTTAAGTCTTGTTAAAATCCAGATGCACTGAGCACAGTGCATACTGCACCATCTCGTTCAATTTTAGTATAAATGATAGTTGCTGCATCTTCAGTCTGTAATGCTGTAAGTATTGGGCGTCGAATCCATCCCTAGTTTTAACTACGGCCATAAAAAGGCTCATAGCATATCACGACATATAGTCGGTTGTTGTTCCTAATGACCCAGTGAAATGTTT
Organism: Alatinidae sp. Z8VKAUB7J3; assembly: GCA_010016025.2. Taxonomy (NCBI): domain Eukaryota; kingdom Metazoa; phylum Cnidaria; class Cubozoa; order Carybdeida; family Alatinidae; species Alatinidae sp. Z8VKAUB7J3. Next base: position 21,543,923 of record JAAAKM020073195.1, read on the forward strand.
GTCTATATCCTCCGATACGCACTGCATGTGAACTTGGTCAAACAACGTTCTTTAGCCTTGCTCGCTACTTTCCATGTTTTGGTTCCTATTTTGTCCATTCTCAAAACCCCAAATCTTTCTTTCTTGGTAGACCCAGCCAGCCAGACAGACCCAGCCAAAAATTGTTAAATTTCTACGTTATAAATGTGAAGAACATCTCGATCTTGTCGAACAATTTCCCGTGTCCTGGTAAGCTGCCTTCGCGACTAACTTTCGGTTTCATGGATTCCCGGTGTAGATCCAGCTTTGTTGCTACCAGCCACAGGTCCACTGATCTATACTTTACTTTTATCGCAAGAAGATGATACTCTAAACGCGAGATAAAAGGGACCATGGATCCTCAGTTGCTCACTGCGACCAAAACCTAATCTCCTCGCAGCTCAATCTTTCGTGTGAAGGGAGCCAGTTTTCATAGACCGGAAGAACACAACATCAGACTTTTTTCAGAACAAGGGAATCTATTGTCTGGATCTGGAGATACCAATCCATACGTCAAAGATCCCTGAGTGGATTAAGGGATTGTTAATTGATTGACTTATTCGGCGAACGCGTGCACACAGAATGTGCACGAAGAAAGCTACTTTCCGGGTAGTGGCGACGTTTTCCAGTTAGACCGAAGGGCCTACATTTGCAGACGACAGTATTAAGGCTGAAGAGCAATACTTCTGAGTCGCTAATTTCTGTTAGGATGCAAATTGCATAAATATTTCTCACAGTAATAGTCAATTACTTGCTTTGTTTGCTGTACGTCTTAGTTTAACCAAACCGGTGAAGTTGCTCATCGAAGCAGGCTCTCCATGTAACCAGCACGTCTTTTATTTGCCATTCCTTGTGACAATTTACGGAAAAGGGAATCGCAGCCGTTGTTTGATTTTGTTGTGGGCAATTTTGACCTACTCACTCTTTCAGCAACGCCTCATCATATACTCTATTGAGTTTATTCACTGTTTCCATAGTGCACTGCAAAAAAACCCCTCCAAAACAGTACCTAAGCGACATTCCCTCTCCACGACGGTCAGGCGCGTAACAGGCGTGGTTCAGGGAGTGCACGTCCTAGGGGTCCCGACCAGATTGTGATATCATGGGGCCCCCAGTACTTCTATATAATTTTTTATTTTGTGCGAAACTTGAAAAAAAATTGACGAAAAGATAGCGAACGTTGGTCGTGAAGGTATAAATGCGATTTTTCATATTTATCAAAAATCTTCAGGAGGGTGAGTCTAATGTCTTAAAATATATACTTTCTCTTAAAAGCTATATGTTTTAAAAGGGTAAAACTGCCCTAAAAAGGGCTCAAAATCCTCCATCTAAATTTGGCTAGCTGTATGGCTAGTGGCTGTGGATATGCTGCAAGAAACTTGCAGAGAGGGTACCAACTGAAGAATTAAGGATAAGACTTGACATCTACAATCTAGAGGATGTTTTAAGATACAGAGGGCTAGGTAGGTATGGCAAAGTACAGCGGATGGAAGAAGACTCCCGGCAGTAAAAAGTTTTGTCGCTCGATGTTGAAGGACGAAACCAAGCGAGGCCGACCAAAGAAGAAGTGGTGTGACAGTGATTGGGGATGACTTTCATAAGAGTAACCTGGTAGCTGTAGACTTACATAATCAAAAGGTATGGGGAAGAGCAGGCAGACTGGTTTGACGGCGGTCTACTGATATGGGAAACACAGGACATTTGACTATGGAGTTTGTAAGCAAGTAAGTTTTCGCTTTTTTTCCAAGCTGCTCGAATTTTCGTTTTACACCTATGAACCAAGTTAGGACGCTTTATTTAAAATCCATTGCATGTCGTATTTCTTTGATATGGATGGAGAAAAACATTGCATAAGCAGATGCTGCTTTTAATTTTTGATAGCGGGAGGGGATAATTTTTTCAGAGGTGGAGAAATCCTGCTCAAAGGGGGCTATTCCGAGGTTTGCCTCTTTTTAACAACTCTATGGTTTCAAAAAGAGGTTGACAGGGAAGCACAGGGAAGCCACACACCACTTTCCGGTCTGTTACTGTTTCTTGGTTTACATCAGAAGAGAGATACGAAAACAAGAAAATAAATTTGATATTTTACAGGTATGTACTGACGCCTTGTAGAGTAAACTACTTATCAGTAACCGAGCTTCTTTCTGATATGATATTTTCTTAACTTTGTAACAGGCTGGGGGTTTCTATTGTTGAGTTCCATAGTGTGTTCAACTTCCGAGAATCGTGTTACCTTACCTCGCCAAATACGATGAACTGACTGACACGAGATCGTAAATCTGGAGAAGCAGGAATGAGAGTGGATTTTTTACCACATTTTAAATAAACGATTACACTCCAACCAGTTCTTATCGTAAGCCTTTTCTTTCTGACTTTCTCTTCATTCACTAATTTTATTCTTATGGTTTTTTTTCCTGACCGTTTCAGAAACAGCAAAATGATGCCAATAGGCCTATACAACTTGTACAGATAGCCTGCACTAGAAGGTAAATGCTACATAACCGAAAAGACTATAGCCCAATTAATCTTAACACACGGAGGAACTCAGTGCAAAAGTCGATGTAACCAGCAAAATTGTGTGTAAAAGACAACTTGGGGACTTAAACTAATAGCTACTGCCCTACGACTTCTTTTTGCGAGCTTCTCCAAGGCACTGCAAGAGATGGCAAGATTACCTCGTACTGAAAGGTGATGTTTCGATAAAGAGCTACAGACAAGGATGGAAAGAGTAATAGATATCCTCAGGGGTCAAACCACGCAAGAAGAACCACTACAAACATCAACCTTCGCATCATTGTGTAAAAAGAACTACGTTCGTAAAGTTTCCCAGGAGGTAAGTAAACCCAGCTTAGTCCAACGAAAAATATGAATGTTGTCAAAACAATTACAAGTATTTTATTATGTATGTAGCTAATTTATACTATCTTCTGTTAATTTATCCCTTTAAAGCAAGTTTGAAATATAGTAATTAGATCTGGGGAGTCTAGCTAGGCATGTTGTTGGCTACTGCGATTTAATCACTTGAGCTCTTTATTTTCTGGAATTTTGCCAATTGACACTACTGTTCGTCCGTTCATGTTTTCACAATGCCATCATTTTGTTAGTGAGATTCTTCATTTGGTTTTAATGACAGTCTATTGTCTATACGTACTTGTACTGATCTCCGTACACGTAGTTCCACTTCCTTCGTATCCCGAGTTGCACTTACACGAAAAGCCTAGGTCAGTGTTTGTGCATGTGGCTTGACTATGGCACACACTACTGTCACATTCATTGTGATCTGAAATGTAGAGAACAAAATGTCAATATGAGACAACAAGATATGTTAATGTAGGAAACTGGATGTCGCAGATAACACCGGTTTGGAAATTGATTACTGAATAAGAAAAACAATAAGAGGTACCACAAATATCCAAATTGAGAGGAAAAAATAATTAACCGCATAAAGGTGGTCTGTAAGAAGAGTCATAAGAAATGCTTTGGAAGAATAGGCAAAGGAAAAAATAAAAACGATAAAATATGAGAAGCATGATCATAAACTTTAACTTTTTTGTATTTTTTACTCCCAACCTTTTTATCTAAAAAAATCCCAGTTGGTACAAAGGTAAGCATATCAAGACAAGTAATTTGTACTTGCCAAATACATTGTGAGGTTTAATTACAGAGTTTTTTAAAGGGAAGAACGTACCTGTAACTTTCAACGATGTTGCATTAACAGTAAACACGACATTAGGCTTTGTCACTGTATAGTTGCTATTCCTTAGAGTATTGCCTAATTTTGTATTGAAGTCGTTTACATTTCCTGTATACCCTGGAGAAAATCCGACTGTAAATCGCACCGTCAGCATTGGTTCCCTGTTTAAAGAACAGAAAATACATTATTGAAAGAATCATCGAGAGTCACGGGTTCGATCTCCGGTGGTGACATATTTTCTATTTCTCTACTGTTCTTTTCAAATACTTTATTGTAAGTGACAAGACGAAGATGTTGGCAAGCAATTCTTCAGCATGTACTCATCTGCAGGAAACGACATTCGGTAAATATTACCAAAAATGGAACCACGTATTAGCCGATATCATTAAAACATCTAAGAATTTCTTGATTAGGAATGCGATTTAAGGGAGAGGTCTTGTCATCTGTAACTGCGTTGTTTCTTTCTGTGATCCTCAAAGTCAGGTATCTCCTTATTGGCATTGTACCACAGGTTAGTTGTCGAAAGGCACGCCGACACTCAGATATGCTTTCCTTTACACATTCCAACCTTTACAATCCTTTCATAAGTATAGTGCAAATTACTATAGAAAACACTACTCTCAATGCCATCTTTCGAGCTCCACAATCTGAACTTTAGTCTTTCGTCCCAAAATTATTTGTCCATTTTGATATTCATACTGGCCTTCTAAAAAGTATAAACAGCCAAGTGTTCTCTTCATGCATATTTCTTAATTTTAATATGAGCTGTTTTTCAATAATAAAAGAACTACTTCTTTGTTGTCGTAATATAGAAACACTTACAGTATAGAAAAGACTCTTGGGAAATAGGATATATGTCATCACCGGAGCTCTTCTCGATGATACTTCAAAAACATTTACAAAATGTTACTTACTTTAAAGATTGAATCCTTATTTCCTGGACTTGAGCATCCGCTGACTTTGATACAGTGGTCAACTAAAGTATAGGACGTAGGCGAGAATCAAGAACTTTTTTAATTTGTAAAGATAGTGAATACAGTTACCAAGATTAACAAACACTGATAAGTGCTGTATATATTATACGGCCTCGGGGACTTTCCTACCTTGCTTTCGATTGAGAAGACCAATTATGAATTAAGGCAAATAAGGAAGACAGAGTTTTCTGGGACTGTAGTTGCCTAACTAGGAGATTGAGCGGTAGGGGTGTGGGGAGGTGATAATCGTTGTGTAAGTGGTAAGTTATGGGAGGGACATATGAGTGTAATAGGAAAAATGTTAAACATTTATTTAGCTACATGATGAATTTTGTTGGTAAACTTTGCGAGTAAAACGGATGCTCAGGCTATCAGGGTTTGCTATTGTTCGTTCCCGCTTAATGATGCTTGTGTCAACATCAGTGATACCCGGGGTTTTTAGAAATGGTCGAATCTGAACTCGAATGTTTTCAGCTTCAGGGGACTACCCCGTTTCTAGAGTATACATCGTCAAACTGTTCACTAGAGTCTCGTCGTATTGTAATGATCCCTCTTCTTTGGATGCTAGGCAGACTTTAGACGTTAAGTCGAATGCACGAAGAAGAAAGGAATGGGCGTCTTCTGTAGGACATGTTGGTAAGTTCTTGGTAAAGCTCCGTAGCAGACTTTTCGCGAAAGTGAGAGCGGATGAAATGCGCAGACGGTCTAGTGGAATGTTGGGGGTACATTCAAGATAAGAACGCAGTTGCAACCCTGGAATCATAGCGCGAATAATTGCTGATACGATCTCAGATTCACCATAGCCCTTCTCTTTACATTCATTTATTTGCCTCATCAAGCCTACGTAAGTAAGTTTGTCCATCTGCTTAGGGTTCCCTATTTGTCCAGATATCTTGCATTCGCGCCGCAAAAGACTGGTCCTTCCAATTGGGAGGGCGATCTCAGATTGCTGCATGTCCGAGGTGGAACACTTGCATAATAAAGGTGTCTTTCTTTGGTGACCTATCCACCCTTCTGTAAATGTCAGTTTTGAAGACTTCATTAGAAAAATAGAAAATATGTCACCAACGGGGATAGAACGTATGACCCACTTTATCGCGGCGTGTGTTCTACCAACTGAGATAGATCACCTCCGATATTAACATACTCTGATCCTCTAGTTGCCACATTAGCTCCCAATTATCCACCGGTGTACATCGCCATCCAGTTCATTGCAATTGGAGACCAACCTCTCTGCGCCATGTGACTTGACCAAGGAGGGACTGCCACCCGGCCTTTCATACTCTCCAAAGCCCATTGAAAATAGAAAGTATCAATCTCCGGTGGTGACGTATTTTTTATTGCTCTAGTGTTCTGTTCAAAACTGACATTTCAAATCCTCTCTTCCCGATGATACTTAGATGAATGTCTATGTTTATTACCAACATTAAGAACAAGAAATTCAACCTAGTAGGAAGACAAATTTGTAATAACAGTCGGTTATGGTCTTTCTAACCCTCTTTCAAAGGTCTGCGACATTGGACCTAAAAAGTTACAAGAGAAATAAGCAAAGATTCTGGTAAAATCAAATCGTTGGATTTCTGCAACCCTCTAAGCTAGATATAATCACCATGGTAACATCCTTTGGTTATCTATTATGGGTCAAAAAAGATGCTCTCGGGAGAATAAATTTTACCTTAATACACAAAATTAACATGTACAGGAATTAACACGGCTTTTATTAACGTTGATCCAATTAACGTTTTTTAGACTACCAATGCATTTTGACGGACATTAACGTTTTATCAGCTATTAAATATTTGCGTGACATTAATTAACGTTGTTCAAACGATCAAACAATAATTTGTGCCTTGTGTGTGTTAATAAATTATCAAATTCAAGTAACGTAAAAAAGATTTTTCGCCGAGGTGTTTTCTCTTTCCCCATAAAGTTACTTGATGATTACCTAAAATTGGCTTAAAGGGCATCATTACCGAACATTTATTTAAAACAGTTTAAAGGGTGAACAGCAAAAATAAAACCACCAGGTTAAAGATCTTAAGTTCTGTAACTAAGGACCGCGGTTTTATCAGGCGCCCGTCTTCACTATACTTTCTGCCTTGATATTTGTCTTCGAAATCCAAATCCTTTACAATGTTGGGGCAATACTAGCTACACAATCTGACGGATTATTCCTTGCTTATCGGCTAGAAACCAAAAATTTTTCTTGCCCAGTACTTTGCCTTGACAATTTGTAGTTTAATTAATTAGTTGAAACTGAAAAAAGTTTGCGTCGTTTTAAAGGAGACGACTTCTTTTTCAGTCATTTTTGCACTGTATACCTTGTCATCTCCGGCTTTTTGCCACAACTCCATTGTTTGGCGCGAAATTCAATTGTTGACATCTTTCGTAGTCTCGTTTCCATTCTAGTGTCTTCCTTGTATAAATTATATTTCTTTTCACTCAAAATGTCAAGATAGTGCGCATAAAGTCAAACACAACCCAAAATTTATTCTTTGAGAAGTCATATCACTAGTTTACTGAGACGCATGCTGTGTGTATTATAGCTAGAGAAGACAACAAATCTAGACGGTTTGAGAGAGGCGAATCAGAAAGGTTCCTTATAGAAAACATCAGAAAGAGGTAACCCATGTTACGGGAGCATCTCACAAAAAGACAAAAACTGGACCATCTTATTAGGGGGGGCAAAACGGAGCCAAAGGAATCAATAGGAAAAGGTCTTGAAAGTGTCGTCGACGGCCTCGCGAGATGGCTGGGGAAGGAGACAATAATCGAAATGCTCACGGCAGCACTAGGTTGTGGGCAGTTAAGGGACTTAATCGCCGACACTATGCAACACGTCACCTGTGTGTGATGACCCGAAGAATATTGAATACAACATCAGATATTATGTAGTTTTGAAATCATGTTTTCCATGATATGAATTAACCTTATCCATGATTCTCTTCCGCTTGCTATTGTTTATAGTCTAATTTGCTTTCTTTTCTTTGCCATGGCTATGCCGGCCTGCTTATTACGCATTAAGCATTCCCTTTTGTCTATTTGACAGTTTTATATTCGTTGTCAAAATTTTTCTGCTTATTCTGCTACAATATTTTGCTGTTACTCCAGCTTATTACCTTCGCAAATGGTTTAAACTTTTCTTCTCGGATCACTACTTTGTCTCTTTTCACTTCCAAAATATATTTTTACCCATAGCACAAACTAATGTCCGCGTGTTATTAATGAAAAAGTAAAGCCTAGCTTCATTATCTCGTTTAGCAGTATATTCATCTTTTATCACATCATGAAATTCATAATTTCATCTGAGGTTGTCTCGTCTTCGCTGTCATGTTTTCCGCTTTCTCATGGTAAATGTAGATTGCTGTTCATCTTTTCCCTATCTCCATTCCCTCATTTCCTTGGATGAAAAATCTCTTAAAAATCTGCGTAACAGCCAAAATTACTTTAAGACAAGAATTTCCTTAGCAAGGGAACACATAATTACATAAAACTCTTCAAAGTTTAGAACAGGCTTTCATCTTCGGATTGTTGATGTTCTTCTTTTTCTTTCAGATCCTTCCTTTTTGGGGTCGCCACAGCGGATCCTTTTTCTGCACACCAGTTTGTTGTTTGCTTCCTCCTCCGTCACGCCAACCACCCTCATGTCCTCCCTGACCACATCCCTGAACCTTCTCTTTGGCCTCCCTCCCCTCCTCCTACCCGGTATTCGCATCTCCATGTTGTCTAACAGTAAATCCAGCTCATTTACACATTCCAGTTTACCGTTCTCTATATACTTTTGCGAAAATGAAGCAGTTCATTTTTATGATGTTGCTGTTGTTCTACATTCCATGAAGCTGCCTGTGGAATGTTATAACATATAATAGAATCTACACATGAGGATATAAGGTTGTCATCTATTAATCCTCACCTCGAATGTACTCTTTATAAGAAACACTTTTTCACAAAAGAACCCCCAAATGACGACTCATGACTTTAAACTCAGCGAATTTCTCTACACCTTGGTTTCACAAATACAGCAATATAATAATCAGAACAAGAAAAAAAAACAAACCTCAAATTCAAAACTGAATTATCTCAAAAGGAACAGCTAAGACTACTAGTTTTCAACGATGCCCCAATAAACCGAGCACTAGTTTACGCCCAACGTTATGTTTTCACAAAAGAACCCCCAAATGACGACTCATGACTTTAAACTCAGCGAATTTCTCTACACCTTGGTTTCACAAATACAGCAATATAATAATCAGAACAAGAAAAAAAAAACACCTCAAATTCATAACTGAATTATCACAAAAGGAACAGCTAAGACTACTAGTTTTCAACGATGCCCCAATAAAGCAAGCGCCGTTCAAAGTTTACGTTTTTCACAAAGGAAATCCGTAAGTGTCGACTCATGACCTTAAACTTCCAATAACTTCACCGTGGGATAACTAAGCGAATTTCTCTACACCTTGGTTTTACAAATAGCGCAATCAAACTATCAGCACAGAAGAACAAGAATATAATATATCTAAAATTCAAAATCGAGTTATCACGAATTCAAGCCAATGAAACAAAGATTGATCGTAAGGAAAGAGAAGGCGAGCAGTTACCACAATACGCTGATAAAAAGTGGTTTATCTTTAGTTGTGTTACGTCGATTAGCGAATGGAAAATCTGCCCTCCGAAAGCTAGAGAAAGTCGCAAATGAGCTCATCAAAATTAAGAGCCATATTAATTTTAACGAACTTTCTAACAGAACTGATAAAAAAGTAGGCTTACAGTCAAATTGCGAATAAATTCCTTATTTATCAAGCTGCCACGTCTTTGGGTCTCGCAGAGCTATGAACATTTAGAGAAAGCGATGCCTACATATTCCAGAATTCACGACTACCGATATCTGCCTAGCTTAGTTGATCTTGTGGTCAATGGAAATGACGATCGGTTTTAGATATCCGATAATGTTGCATAGATGCTATATTGGTCTGGTATTAAATTCAGGATTTTGGAGGAATATCACTAGGCCTTGAAGTTCTGGTTTATCGCATTGAAATAAGAAGATCTGCTTCTGAGGAGAAAGGAAGCCTTGTGATATACGCTACTAATCCACAAAGTGGAACGGCCTTGGTTACGCGGTGGCAACGACATACTCAGCACAGTACTCTCTACGAATTATACCTCAAAGTTATTTTATCTGTCAAAAATCTATAACACATATTGTCTAATACCTCTTACAGTGTGGACATTTTAGCAGCGGCATGAAGAAAACACGGTATTAAAAACATCGTTGCTACCACGTAACCAAGGTCATTATGGCCTGACGAGCGTGTCCGGTTTAGTCGCGTATAGTCTGCACTTACATTTCCCTTATGCTATTGAATATAACTCGAGAAAGAAAATATGTGCGTGCAACAACTAGCAGTAGGTTCAATAAATTACTTAAAATGCAGAGAAAAATCAGGTGGTCTCCATCAGAAACTTAGAAACGTAGAACTGTAGAAACTTTCTGCTTGGAGAAAATAGATTTTGTCTGACGGTTGTGTTGATTTCTCGGTCTATAATTTTTTCCCCATTCCCAATTCCAAAGGGCACACCTTTGACCGGGAAAAGATACATTATAGATCACACAAAGACAGACATCGTGATAATGATGATGTTGATGATGATTATGATGATGATGATGATGATGATGATGATGATGATGACGATGATGAAGATGATCATGATCATGATGATCATGATGATCATGATAATACTGATGAAGATAATGATAGTGATAAAACAAAAATTGAGAGAATAAGTAGGGCTTTCATGCCATTTTGAATCACTGATGGGGAAGATTAAAAGCGTTGATTTTGATGATCGTTGCCCTTCATTTGATTTTCTTGCAAAAATTCACATTAAATTTGTGAAATTTGTAGATACGTCATTCCAAACTTGAAGTCCCAAATATGAATACGTTTCCGACCCTGGTAGTTGTTTTTTTTGAAATGTTGCAGGCAGCTTATTTGTGTAGATCAATTTCGAAACAATTTCAAAACAAAATTTAGTCGAAATTTTTAGTTATTCAAAAAAAATTAATTTAATTCTTTTATGCAGCAACTATAAGAAATGTGCAATATGTAAAGTATAATGATGGTCAGAAGACTTATTAAACTATATTATTTTTCAGCTTTTTAACACAAATTTGAAGGCACATCTCTTCAACATCACGGGAAAATGCTATCTACAATCGTGTTAACCAGGAAGCCCTCATGGATCCTTAAACCAAAATTGAATCCTTCTACGCCAAAATTCAACACGAAGAAACACGTTTATCATACTAGAAAGCAGATATTTTCAGACATTTTAAGCTGTGATAAACAAACCATACATTAAAAATTTTTATCAAGTCTGAGTATTCCGATGTCGAGGCGGTTCCTTGGATAATATTGTAACCAAAACCATGCGCCTTTTAGTGCTCAACTCAGTTGATTTGCGCCTTTGTCTTGTTTTCACTGATCTTAAAAATCGTATGTTATCTTGGATTTCAGTTAATCTACGTTTTAGATAAATTGGAGGAAATCTGCATGGGAATGACAGACTGATTACAAGTGACAGGATGGGGAAGCTATGGAACGCTAGTGACAAGCAGACAGCTCCCGCTGTTGAGTAGTCGGAAAGGCAGACAGAACTCAGTCAGATCAAATTGTTTTTTCATTCGCCATAATATACATCTTTTCTGGTTAAGAAACTTTGGCATTTGATCAATTACTTAGTACAAGCTGTTAGTTGAAGAAGTAAAAGACCGTAAAGCTGTTTTTATTTCCGAAATTATCGATCGTCTTCTCATCGCAATAAGGTCTTTGTTCTGAACACGTTAAAGTCAAAATAAGAAGCTCAAGTCTAGGTATTGGTTACTTAAATAAAATATTAATGTCTGCCGTCAACGATATCACCCCCTTCAGCCGATTTAGCAGCAATAAACCCAAAGATCAGCTGCTGACGAATTTTACCAGATCGGAAGTGGATCTTAGATATACGTATTACAATAGTATAACTGCAATCTAAGAGACAGTTGGAACAGAAAACACCGACTCACAATAGTAAGGGGATATCGTCCTGTCTTATCAGTTATTGTGACTGATAAGATTGAAGTCAGTTTAGGCTAGGCTCAAGTCTCAACAGGTGTACTGTTGTCTATTCCTTTTAAGTCTGAATCACCTCGTCCATTTGGGAGTACAATCATCTACTTGAATGCATGCTGCTTTCTTTACTAATGTAATAAAGTAATATTAACAGAAAGAAATCTGTTTCAATTTCAGTGCTCCATGTGCTATTGTACAAATGACATTCAAAGTTTTAAACTATTCTTTCATGGATTTCTGCAGTTAGAGTCGTCTTTATTACTAAATATCATCAGCTTGGTCGTTAGAGGTTACCAAACATCTAAAACACAACTTAACTGTATATCCACTAAAGTTTACTCTATCACAAACTTCAATATAGCATGTAATTAGGGCTCGTTCTTGTTCAGCAAGGCGAGCTCTGAGTAGAACAACCGCCCTAAGAGTCAACATCTTCAGGATGCATATTAGCCATGTATAAACATTCTTAAAATAGTAGTAGTAGCAGTAGTAGTAGTAGTAGTAGTAGTAGTAGTAGTAGTAGTAGTAGTAGTAGTAGTAGTAGTAGTAGGGGGAGGAGGAGGAGGAGGACCCTTAATTGATACTTATAAAACAGCTCAGAAATAACGTGCCTACCTAGAAATCATCTACTAATGACAAAAATGTACGGAAGAAAACTAACCTTTCGCTCAAAATTTTGAGAACAGACGATCATTTCTTTCAATGCTGCTATCTGATGTTGTTGTTCTGCCTGTGAAGAGAGAGAAGAGCTAGACTTGTTTAGGCTTCATTATGTCTTCAGTTATGTACGCAACAAACGAGAGAAACTACTAAAGGTGGTCTCCTTCTTCATTTGGGTGTATGGCACTTTTCGTAGAGCTTTTTAAATATAATCTAAATTGACGAGCTACTGTTTCCCTTCCGTTGTATGATACATAACTAAGGCAATCCATACTTGTTGTCCCTTCTAAAAACTGATACACGACCATGAAACCGGTAACAAGGTGTACCCGAATTTGCGCTATCAAATCCTAAATTCCTGTTATTTATGAACGTGGTAAAATTTTTGAAATTTATGAGTAAATGTTTCAGCCATGCCCTTAGACGTGGGGCGAGGCTGTACCCGAAAGTGGAACCATGTATTATCGAAAGATAAGTATAATAAAATAATCGGTTCTTTTATTGTAACATAAACTGCTCTAAGGATACTTAAGCAAGTTACAGTGGTAACAGAGCGATCTAAATAACAGGCCCGGACAACATGGAACCGAACTAGAGGCCATCGACAGAACATATATTGTGTATTAACAACGACTATAATTCCAGTAACCTTCCATCATAGCACATCTTGGAAATACATATCTAGTTGTGTTCATTACAGTTCATTACACAACATCTCCGAGTCATGGTTGTGTCACAAATTGAAATAATTTTATATCAGATTATCCTCCTGTATAAAATACACGTTCTTTTTCTGGACAAATCTCAACAGTTCTGTTGCATTCAGGCGCCTCCATCGTTCTATAAAAAATCGCAGGTAGCAGTATGTGATTTACATTTTCGTTTTATTGGTAACGATTGACTTGCATTTCCAATACTTGAATACTATTTTGTGCATATATTTTTCTAATAAAGAAAAAACAAGTACTGATCGATAAACCCAATGGCCTCCGGTTCTGGCCTCCGGTTGCATGTGATCCAGGCCTGCTATTTTGATCGCCCTGAGTGGTAAGTAAATTTACTTCATTTGTGCTGAATATGTCGACAAGTTGAAGGGAAATGGCATTTGATAGGAGTTTTAGGGGCAAGCCAATGTTAGAAAGTAGAGCCCCCCGCGAATACCATATTTGGTAATGCCTCTAACTCAGAGCGAGGTTAACGCTGTTATATCACTTATCATGTTATTAGTATGTAATTAGTAGATCAGAAATGAAGCGAAGGTGATGTGATGATGAGTTAATTGTTACACAGAATCAATGCAGTTCAAAGGAGCTGATGTAATGAGTCCTTATGTATACTAGTAATGAATCTTAGATTTCAGAGAAATACTCTCATTTGTCGAGCAAATCTCTGGAACAGACGACGCAATCAACCAATTAAATTATTCACTTACACACTTATACAAAATGCAACCCCCCGTATTAGCCTTTTTAATTAAGACAATTATAACCCCTTGCATAGAAACGTAACAATTTGCACTGAAATTTTTTTAACCTTTTGGGGATTCGTGGACCATTATTCGATGTAGCTTTTTAAGCTAAACGCTTCCAGTTTCCGCTAGTCGAAAGTAAGATTGGGAAGAAAGCACTGTGCATTGAAACAAACTCTAAGATGAAGCACCATTTTAATTCCTGCACAAGTCACACTGCCGCTATAAGAACTTCTTTAATTTTCTAAACACCCTTAATTGCAAATTATCAGAAACTAAGTACAAGAATGTAACTATTGAAAAGCAAATAATCAGATCGTATCACTACAGAGTCGTCTTAGGTAACTATTAGATGGTACAACACACATAGACTGGACATCTTTTTAATCTTGCAAATATTTGTAGAGCCAGTCAACTTTTATCACCCTAGTCCGTAGCCATTCCGCCATAGGTGTACTTTCATGTTTTCAACAGTACGTTTCCGTGACTGTCTGTCCGCGGCTCTCATTGTAGCATCGACCACTGAAAAGTTCGTCCGTTCGGTGATGTTACGCAACCAGTTTTTTCTAGCACTTCCTCTCCCTCTTTTGCCCGGTACCCTTCCATGCATTATGGCGTTGGCTAAACTGAGACAATTGTGGCTACGTGTGACATGTCCAAACCACTGTATTTTCCACTTCTTCACAATTGACAGAAATGTTTCTTGATTCCCACTTCTCTGAACAATCTTGGCTCTAATGCTTGCATTAGTTTTGTGCGCTGTGTATGGAATTCTCAGAATTTTAGGGTAACGCTTTATCTCAAAGGCATTAATTTTCTTCTCTGACTCTGCATTTAATGTCCGTGATTCACAGTCATAAGTCATTGTAGCTAATACTATGGCTTTCATAAAACGGTTTTTGTTTTGATTTTGAGTGTGATTGCATTGCTTTTCCAGAGCATATTTAGTTTTGCTAACGCCGATGCTGCTATAGCAATGCGACTTTTGATCTCAGTTAGAGAATGAAGGTTGTAGCCAATTTGACTTCCCTAGTATTTGAATTGAATTGGTTTGAATTGGTTATTTGCTCAGTCAACTCCATGATTCTTTGGCTATGATCATCACTTTGCTTTTTTCTGAACTGATCTGCGTACCATACTTGCGTGCAGTTGCATCGAGCCTAAATGAGAGCTCTCGTAATTCATTTTCACTTGACGCAATTAAATCAATATTACAGCTACCTACCTCCCTAACTACAGCTACCCCCTCCCTAACTACAACTACCTACTCCCTAACTACAGCTACCTATTCCCTAACTACGGCTACCGACCCCCCAAACTACAGCTACCGACCTCCCTAACTACAGCTTACTGCCTCCCTAACTACAGCTATCTACCCCCCTCCCTAACTACAGCTACCTCTCTTCCTAACTACAACTACCTACTCCCTAACTACGGCTACCGACCTCCCTAACTACAGCTAACTGCCTCACTAACTACAGCTATCTATCTCCCTCCCTAACTACATTTACCAAATCGATATGCCTAATCTAACAATGAATAGTAAATGTTTTGTATTTTGCAGACACCATAATCTCTTTAGCCATCGATGCTTTTTGGCTGGAGACATTAATCTCGCCTTGGGCTACTGTACTTGGCTAACAAATAGAATCAAATGGCAGCTGACTTTTGTTTCTTTTTGGCAGCTGGATATTTCCAGTTAGCCTAAGTCAATCTGAAGTAGATATTTACCAAAGGAGAAAAGACGACTTCTCTATTGTCGTCTTTTGTGAGTTGTCCGTCAGAGCAATACTGGACACTTCGTAGTCTATGGATGTTGCTAAACGTTCGTTACTCGAATCGCAACTTGACAAGGGCCCTTAAAATCAGAAAAGATTTGGGAAATGTACGGATTCTTGAAGGGGATTAGTAGGCTTACCTACAAAATACAATATTCACAAATAGTTTGGTTGTGGTACAAAATAAGAATATTGCACGAAATAGCGAAAAACTTACGAAAGAGATCAGGTGTTGTCTAACACGTTTTGTACTCAAGATGGTCATATGAATTTAAATAGCCATTACTCGTCTTCACGCAGCTCAAAAGGTTCACCACTGTAACAAAATGGTCAAGAAGTATGTGGTTTCGTCGTTAAAATGGATGCATCACATTTGAATGTAGTGAACCCTTCGTTTGATCACTCTGAGGAGTTGCATTGTAAGTGACTGGTAGTTAGCGCAAGTGTTATCGTGATCCGCCTAGTTATACTGTTCAATGGCAAGAGGCGATGTACTCTAAGCACTCGCTGGAAGAGAATGTTAGCTGAGTAGTAGCTTACGCCAGACGTACACTGCGTTGATTTCACTACTTTCAAATGGCGTACGTTCTTTCATATTAAACTTCTTGTTACATGTACACAACTTTGTAGTGAAGTAGAAGTCGGAATAGAGAAATGAAAGGATGACGTTGATTTTTAATTTTAATGCACTGGGAGTTATTCCGCCATTTAATTATCGAATCTGCCAGCGACATCTCATTGTTCAGATTATTCGGTGTGCTCAGTAGATCTCTTATTTAAGCACGTTGCCTGCCTCTGATAAATGTTTCACCGCATTCAACGATGTAAAGCATTTGCATTAGTACTTTCCTGTCAATGACGTAAACCCACCAAAATAGATGACATTTGTAAACAGAATCGCAATGTCGAATGTACTACGAAAGTCTAAAAGTCAATACAAGAGGCTCATGTAAACTTCGTGCCAGATTAGTTGCGAAACTGATCAAGCAGACCCTTCTATGTCTGGGACACAGGATTATAACAGCAACCAAAAGAATAGGTAGACTTGGTTCTAGTATTTGTTAACGCAAGATGTGCCGTGGTCGCTTTGACCAGGTAATAAATGCAAGGCTTAGAAGGTGTAGGTTGGATTGTTGGCCAGAGCAACAGACGTTTTATTTGCACGCTGCTCGACACTCACGTTCGATGGTTATATACCTTAACTTTTTTGTAAACTATATTTGAAAATTCCAATCAATGTCAGCATCATAAGGAGGCTGATACGTTCCATGAACTTTACTGTAAAGACAAGATGTGTAAGAAAAGAAAAGACGTGTAAGAAAAGAAAAGATGTGTAAGAAAAGAAAAGATGTGTAAGATTCAGTTGAGGTCGGTAGTTTGTTGTCTTATGTAACATACTCACTTTGTGTTTCTGTTTACAGCATGCACGACAACAAGAATTTCTGGTGCGAGAGTCTCATAGGGTAAGCGCGCACCTTGAAACAAAAGTTTTCGAGTGTGCTTACGTAGAGCATGTCTGACATCCGTATCATGTGATTTACTTAGTGACTACTATCCATTTTAAGGCATATCCACGACAAAGTGTTCCTATGACAGGAAACAAATTACTGAAGATTGACTCACAATTTTTCTTCTTTTGTGTATTTAAATAGCTGGTGCCGTATGAAAGTTATCATAAAGACAAGAATTCGTAGCAGGTCGCTTATAATTCAATTGACTCCTTCTTGACTGTTCCTTTTCTCTCACCGTATTTAAGACTGTTATGACTCGTCTAGCCTACCCTTGCTTTTAGTGCGTGAGACAAGATGATAATCTTTAATCACCTTGCCTGTTGCCTTCAGTTGGTAGTTCTCCAGTCCTTTAAAGAAAAACTGATGTTGCAGTAAGCCCTCTTTCTGCAGTTTGAGGGATCAGTAAAATTTCAAACGATCATAGGAAAGCCTTTAATAGTTGCATCCTGCGTTTTCTTTGTTGTCACTTCTCCTCTTCCTTTCTCCGTCTTTCAACTTCGAAATTATTTGTTGCAGACTTAGAGTCCAATTTCTGATTGGCTCCTTCAAAATACAGTTGGGTATACTCTTTCACACATTCCAATTCGGTCATTCTGACGATCGTACTCTGAGCAGTGTCAGACAAAAAAGCTTTACAGTACACAATGTTTTCGCTATTTCGTGCAATATTCTTGTTTTGTACCACAAACAAACTATTTAATATGTAAATTTTCAAATAAACTCTAATCGAAACTCTCAAAACTTGTACCAGTCTTTCCTTTGTCCAAACACTTAATATCATCAATCTTCACACCTTAAGCCTTTCAAAAGACCATACTCGAATTTTTCAGGACCCCATAAATGTCTTTAATACTACTCAAGTTTCAGAGTTAATTTTACCTGATATGTATTTATTTCTCTACTTTTGTCCCTCAAGTATGATTCTCCTTGCAGTAAACATTTACTTTTGTAATTGCTTTGATTTCTCTTAAATCGGATTTTCATACCGTCTTTCCTCTAATTATAGATTCCCTCAAATTATAGACCCCGTCCAACTATACCCCCCTTTTGCGTCAAGTCAAGTAATTACGGACCCGTCTTATTAAAGACGTCGTGTAGTTAAATTCCCCCTTCTTCGTACGCTCAATTAAGTATAGACGGCCTATAATTAGATGAGATACTGTATCTTTCGATCAATAATGCACATTCTAAAAATCTAGCCCATACATCGTAAATTCAACGTTTAAATAATTTCATATATGTCAAACGGATTCAAAATACTCAGTATATACAGTAGAAAGGCGAAATTTTTACACATTTGAATGTGTAACAGAATACTAGCTTATATACACACTCAAATGAAGAGCCATTGTATTTATTTAAATCAATTTTTCTCAATACCTCACTCTTTTATGTTTTCCAATTTAAACCAAATGTTGCTGACATTCGCTTGCCCTTTCAGTTGACGCCATATTTGTTGCAAGTGTTCAAATACTTTTGGGAGGGTTGTGTAGTTATTGTTAAGCGTTGCCTCTTAAAGACGCATCGGTCTTTCTGAGAGTGTCTATTTTATTAGAACACTCAGGACAAGACTGTGCCAGATACATTTGAGACCAAAATGTCCAACTGTAGGCGTTACCAAGTAGTTCCATAATAGGACGTTTTTTTCTATCTCAAAATACATGAACCAATGACAGCAGTTGCACAGATCGTAAGCTTTACACGTAAAAAGATTGAAACATAAGCTTTCCTTTGTAGAGGAAGCACATCCAACGCTTCGAAGAAATAGATTCTGTTCATCCTGGCAAATTATTACATGGCATTACGCTACTTTATGGCTGTGAGCCCTGGACTTTTTCCAAATTAATGGAGAAACATCTTCAAGCAACAGAACTTTGGTTTTACAGAAGAATGCTTCACACTTCATGGATTGAACGAAAGACAAATGATCAAAGTTTACAAGAAATCAGGACAAAAGATCCTTAATGAAAACAATTAGGAAAAACCGATTTAAGTTTTTAAAGCATGTTATTCGGAAATCTAGTTTGGAAAATTTAGGGTTAACTGGGAGGATTGAGGGCAGGAGAAGCACAGGTAGGCCAAGGGCAACTTACATCATAAGCTTGAGCAGTTTGTGTGGACTGAGGGGAACCGTGATGTTAGAACTATGTGAAGACAGACAGCAGTGGAAAGCCATGACCACCATAATCCTTAATGGATACGGCACTTGAGAGAGAAAGATTACGCTACTTGTATATGTAATAAAACCCTAGGTACCCTTTACATATCCACAGGTGCATTATTATTTAAAGCCAGGCAAATAAACGTAGCACTTAATAAGCATAGAGACGGACGTACAGACATAACTCGTGACTCGTGACTCGTGACTCGTGACTCGTGACTCGTGACTCGTGACTCGTGACTCGTGACTCGTGACTCGTGCCATGTAACTTTGAAATGCTAATATACTCACAGTATGTGTAAAACATACAGTGCCGGACGTTACAGAAGCTGAAATGTTTCCTTTTCGCCTAAGCTCAGTGAATTAATAATTTTGTACCCTTCATCCCCTCATCATTTACTCAAATTGTGATCTATTGTCAGTTGTCTTTTGCGTTAAATAGTTATGCTCTTACATGGGCCCTTACTGTTTTAATTTTCCCCGCCCAGTGCCACTTTTTGTCAATACCTAAGACGTTGAATTTGCAGTGTAGTACTCTAAGGACATTCTTAGCGTTGCAGCTAAAACAAGTGTCGTGACACATATTAACGGGAACAAACATTATTTTCATACACTTCTTTGAATCTTAGATCACTTGTAGATCTTCTTTTATTTCCCGAGCGTTCTGGTTCTCTAGCTTTTATTTGTTTCAAACTGTATACAACAACAATGTCAGAGTGTAACAACAATAATGTTACATTTCAACGCATGATTGTGTCCTTGAATAGTCGATAGCCAAAATGCTTTTATAACAGAGCAGTACAGTCATAGTATGATACTTGAATTGTATCATAGAATACCAAACTTTGCCCCAAATTCCGCATTGTCCACATCCTTTGTTGCTGATGACTACCGAAGCACCTTATTTTGACCATTTTAGTAAACTGTAAGCGAATAGACAACAAAAACAAGTAGTTGAATCTTAAAGAGCCCAGATTTTTCTAAGCGACTTTTAAACGGCCTATAGCGTGAGAAAATAGATTATAAAGATCGTTCTTGACCTTTAAGCGTTTCCGACATACTATTAAATGTTTACAACAATATTGTAAAGAAACTAGTCGCGTTTCGAGATTGAGCAATCCAAGAATGTCATCTTTTGGGGAAAGTAAAATATGAACAGTATTGTTTTTCTCTACAGCACTAAATTACTTTTATCTGAAGTCACATTCCCACAAAGTCTTAAGTAAACAGATATTGCAAATGGCTTTCTTTAGGAAACATAATCTTTTCTCTAGAAGCCATAACCTTTATTCTAGTTCTTGCGAAATGGTTGGAGGTAGTTCCGATATCATCAAACAGCCTTAGGGTGTAAGACGAGGTGGTGTTTTTCCCACTGTAGTAGATTCTATGGTCATATGGTCAACGTTTTCACTTGGAACGATCTTACTGAATAAATGGTTGCAGGACTGCGCATGTTTTTAAGACATGAAAGTCTCTTTACTTTACTCAGTTTAGGTAGCAACATGACCAGTGATGATGATGATGATGATGATGATGATGATGTTGATGATTATGATAGCGATGCTGATGAAACAAGATAAGATAGTGAGGATGATAAGAGTAGTAGTGATAATGATGATAGTTTCTATAATTTACCTGTTTGGCCGAAGTTAGATGGTTGATGGACTACCACATCGCATTGCTTCATTCAAATCAGCTCCTAGAATTTTAAGACTTCTACTCATTTCTCATTTGACAATTTAAAGGGTTTCCTCCACGTACATTCAATCTACTCATACCAAAGCTGATCCTAGTACCTTTAGAGTTGTAAAAGTATTGCATATCAAGAAGCTACTTGCCTCGCCGGCGTAATTTTGATATACTCATCATAGTGGGATTTATAGCATTCTTTTATTCATTCCAGATATTTAAGTTCGGTGACGGTTCAAAATCTGTTTACTTGATTGTAGCTCGCCTCAAGACATTTTTAGTCATTATATATATATATATATATTCTCAGCAGACAATTTGGTGCCATGTCACAACCTAGATCAACTAGGACTCCTTACGATAGGACAGCTTCCTGACAGCACTACTGTCGCACACAAACTCTATCTAGTCCTTGCCTACGAACAAGACTTAAATATAGATGATACAACCGTAGTCATGTGACCTGTGACGTCACATACCACAGGGCTCCTACTCACTGCATGGCAGTGCAGTGACAATACCCCTTACGTGCCAGGCGTATCACGAAATTGCACACTGAAATTACAAGAGGGCTTGAAAAAGTTTAAACCCCCAAAAGGTACTTTCATCAAAATATAACCTAAAAAGGAGCACATGTAGCGTAAAAAGGCGGTGTTTCTTGGAGAAACTACCGTATGCTCATAGTTTACACCCCCAGGCAGATGGAGGGTCAAGCATTTTCAAAACATTTTGTCTAGGTGGGGGTTGGCTCGAATGCCATTTACATGTGGGGGTTGGCCTATAAGATGGGGGTTGATATCTGCTGGTTTGGGGTGTAAACTAGTCTAAATTAAATTTTGTACACGGTGGTATCCACTTCAAAGTAAAAGTTGTATTAGTAATTCTTGTTCACCTAACTTACGAAAAGTTTTTCTCTCAAGAAGGTGGGCATTTGGGTGTTTTTCCTCAAGGATTGTGAAACCTTTCAAGTGATGAAATGTTTCAATGGGAGAACTCTAAATTAGTGCTCCGTTCCTATTTACATTATTGGTGGGAAGCGGCGATTTGAACTTTGGAAATTTATGCGAAAAAATTCTTCCAGGTGGGGGTTGGCCTTTAGAGTTCTAGGTGGGGTTGTCTTTGTATGTTGGAGTTGATTTTTCTAGGTGGGGGTCCAGACCCCTTTGCAAACTATGATGCTACTTTCGTGGGATTCTTGTATCGACGGCAC
Organism: Alatinidae sp. Z8VKAUB7J3; assembly: GCA_010016025.2. NCBI lineage: Eukaryota > Metazoa > Cnidaria > Cubozoa > Carybdeida > Alatinidae > Alatinidae sp. Z8VKAUB7J3. The sequence continues at coordinate 21,566,198 of JAAAKM020073195.1, forward strand.
TGATGACATGCATAGTATAGGTGTACATATTTATCAAACTAGATTACTAGATCTGGATGCCGCGAGACGGTTTTTACCTTGTCATCGTCACATACCAAGAAAATTAATGGTGCCTAACAAAACCTCGTGTTCAAAGTGAGATGCAGTCCTACGGTAACCATCACCCTCGTTGTGACACTTACATCGCCTTGTTTGAGCGTTTTAAAAACGTGGACCCATAAAAGTAGATCACGCCTTTCTTCAGCTTTTACAGTACTGGCATTTAATATTCTTGACTTACATTAGTGGTAAGAAGTTCCATCTTGGATGCGAGTTCTTTGGCATCGACTGCAGAGTCCTGTGATACTGCTGGTGACTTTGGTAACGTTGTGAGAGTACATATCTAAAAACAAAGACAAAATTGACATAAAAGTTTGACAAAAAATGATCCAATAAACCGTGAGTTCAAGCTCCTACGAATATCAGCCGTTTGCGCACAGTGACGTGTAATAAATGTGATCAAATCTAAAATTGCTATTTCCAACTGTGAATCTCCCCAGGTTAGCACTAACTAACCAGTTTTCTTAGAGACGGACTTCCGTTTAAGTAATCTCGCACCGTGAACTACAGCACAAAATGAAAGCGAATGGAACAATACGCGAAAAGACATTTATTATTTCCGTGTTTCTTATACCACTAAGTATATAAGACGCATATAACTATCCGTTATTATCAAGTCCTCATCACCTAGCTAAACATCTCTCTACTTAGCAGGAATGTTATAATATGTGCCGAGTGGCGTTTGCAACTTCGTTCTGAATTCACAATGTCGCATGGCATTTGCACTGTGCCCCTTGCGATGCAGCACTTGCCACGTGTCACTTGCCACCTGCCACTACCTTGTCAAAGCCCCCTTACAGTGGAACAAATATAATAATCTCTGTGACTGTTCATGAAATAACCCGTTATCAAACTGTCTAAACCGCTTTCAGAGATTTTTAGGTTTCTTAGAGCAGCCCTATCCAGCACTAGAGTTTCTTAAGTTTGGGGAGATTGAGCCCTGGTTCCTTGTAAACTGGTTTCTTATTACAAAAAGTAAGAGTACGTTACTTGGAAGCAAAGTAACGTCCCTTTAATACTTTATTCCACACTGGGGGATTCCACAACAACGAAGCAACGAAATTTTTCTCATTTGACTCGGAATAAACATTTCTAAATGCTCTTAAAAGTAAGACTAAGTGTTATGTACATTCCATTCTCTTTTATACGGTAGCAAATGTTTGAACAAATTTTTCCAGATATGGAAAAGAGGCTTCGGGCTATGAAGGTGTGTTTCTACAGAATAATGTTAGGAATATCATGGACTGAGCATGTTGATGATTACGGGATGCTGAGTAAAGCAGGAACAGTAATAAAAAAGAAAGAGTGAAAGAAAAGGTATTAAATACCTTCGTCCTTACCTTCATTTAACGCTTTCATTTCCAATTCAGAATCATGTACTGTAGGCAAGAATACATCGTCTTCTGTGTCGTTTCTTTCACGTAAACGTCTCATGTACCTCGGAGATAGATTTGCTTGAAGCTCATTTGGAATGTCCGCTCTGGGCATGTTTCTCCTGACAGGGCTCATCCTAGTGTACACTGTGCTCTCCTCCTCAAGACAAGGTACCCTGCACTGAAGCTCTCCAGTGATATCACACAAAGATAACGGCCTTCTTGAGCTTCCCATTGAAGTGTATATTTCTGGTTTCGCTATATAGCTTGTCTGCCTCCTTGCATTAAAATAATCTCCTCGAGCCCCATTTTGTCGATCTACAGGTATCAAGAGTAATAATGAATCCACTTTTAACGAGTTAAAACGTGCTTTAATTTTCTCAAGGATTAAAAGTTGGTGTAGGACAGCGATGTATCTAAAGTTAGTCTGAAAATGTGAACTACCTTTACAATTTAAAAATGAAAAATTTACAAGCCTTCATAATCTATAACCGACGTGTCTCCACATAATAGCCACGTGGAACTAGGTAACCCCTACAATAAGAAAATGCTTTCCCATTCTGTTCAAGTTGTATCATTTTTGCACATAAGCGCAATACAGAACAAGTTTTAAACGTGATGTGAGAAGGAAACAAAATTTGATGCCACAAAAATACGATGCACAATGTCGTGACCTCATGAAAAATATTCAGCCGGGAAGCATGTCTCTAAAAGCAGACATCTTCTCTGTTTGAACTTCTTGTCTAATTTTGGGCAGCAATGTTCTCTTGTTCTCTTGTATACAAGTCTACCATCATGTTTTCATACCAAGCTATCTGGTGTTTCTATCACACAATTTTTACCTCTTGATGAAAGCGTTATAACGTTACCGGAGTACCTGTGTTTAAAAAGGTATTTTGCTGTTGCCATCTGGGTGCAGCTAACTCTGCAGATGAATTTTAGAGCATGAGATTACAGGAGGTGATCAAAACACCCAAATCATCATTCAAAACATTCCTCTGCGGGCTGACGGAACATATATGTCCAATGGCATATTTTGTGTTGTAAAAAATCACATATAACTTACAGTGACCTAAACGCATGATAGGACATTATGTCGTATTCTTTCAATACTTAAAAACTGCCTTTTGAGGAAGAACTAATAACTAATTATACTAAAAACTAAAATCGTAGCATAAAATAAGATTGTTCTTATATTTTAATTATTTTCCTAATAGAAATTTCTTGGACTACAAAAGTTTGAATTAAGAGTTTCCTAATATGTAGATGGTCTTTTAAAAATTTCCAGGAAACTTTTATGCATTTATCAGTGGAAAGACAATTGATTAACAATCATGAAGCTGGGTCTGCAAGGAACGAAAGGATTGGTCAAAAGTGTAAGAAATTGTTGTCCTAGATCAAAGCGGGGGCATATATTCAACTCAAGTTGTAAGATTCCTTGCCATCATACCAAGTGAGTGCAACTAAAGAGGCTCAAAAGGTCTTAGACGTATCTGGCACATCACTAATTGCATAGCTGTACGCATACGAAGAAATAATTTTTTGTAACCGGGCTTACTCTCCATTGTCAGGGGCTGCGTACGATAAGTAGTGATCAAATATAAAAAATAGATCAATTAAAGCAGTACAGAATGAGTAAAGTAGTAGAGTATTGTAAAGAAGGCGATGTTTTACACTCTAGAGACTCACACGTGGTATGGAGCTGATTAACAAAGTCCCACGCGGTCCTTCATTGGTGTTGCGTGTTGAGGCCGTTGCATTTGGCATTTCAAGAATAGCTCTCGAGAAGTGTCAGTCAATATCAAAAAACAAACAAGACTGCCCTGATGGGTGTGATTTACCACTGTACAGAGCCACAGAAATGTTAAGAATATGGTAACTATTTATCTCAAACGTCAAGGCACATCAAGACACTTCATCGCATCTGTGTTGAGAATCATGAAAGCTCTTCACAGCACTGGGAACCGTTTGCGTTGGACTGGAGTAAGTAGAACTTTTTCGCGACAGCGTACTCAATGCATCCTCTAATTTTTATGCCAAAACCCATATTTAACATGTACAACTAAAGCTTTCATGATATTTTTAACTCTTGCACTTAATATTCTCTATCAATCAATACATTACGTTCAATAAAGGTTACCTTCGATGTATAAAGGCTCCACAACATCGTGGTTGATAAGCTCAAAATTTTCATGGCCGATCCTGCAGTTGAAAAATATAACACAGATGATGTCCAACATTTGAATGCGTAATTGAAACTAGTAGCCTCTTTTCAGTCCAACATTACTTTGATTGCAAGGGTGAAGCAAAGACTCCTAATTAAATGAGGCCTACGTTTTGGTCCAGGAAACATGTAGTAGTTGTCTACCACTGCATCTGCCCGAATCTAGATTTCCTAGCTGAAGTTACATCCAGTAAGAGCATTTTACTCATCTTTTCTTGCACGTTCTCTACTTCTTTACCATCTGGTGTATAAGAAGCGGAGTTTCCACTATATTAATATCGTCTGGGCTCTTGGTCTTTCAATCCAACTCCTCTATGAAGGTAATCTGCCTCGAACCGTCTTCTATAAGTCCTTATATTGTGCCTCCATTCTCTCTCTCGTACTAAACTTAGCCTAGTGACCTAAAATCAAAGCTATCTACCTCCATAACTTTACAGTATAACTCAACTAAATTACGCTACTAGTTAGATCACTCACTAATTATTAAACTCACTAAAACTCACTACCAATCGTTATCGGACGTTCGCTAAATATGAATTGAGACAAAAGCGACTTTAGCATAGCGTTCGAGGTAGTCGTTAATCGTTAATAAAAGCATGTAACTAAGTCATATGTTAGCTTAACTCAGAACCAGAGCAAGAAAGCACGGATTTAATCATTTCCGATATGATGGCATTTGATACAAATGGAAATGGAACATGACATACACATTTTTTATATAAGCAATTCGATTTTAAAGGTCAGGGCTAAGGTTGCTAAGAGCATGGTAACTTTTAGGGCTAAAGTTGCGTAACATGTTGCTAAGGTTATTTTTTCTCTGTGATACCGAATCATATAAATATATACAACATCTAGTTTTTCTTCTGTCTACTTACATTCAAAATATACTCTGCTTCTGCAATCCTGGAGGGCGGGTTCTGTGTTCTTTAGGTTTCTTTTTCTTTTGCTCTTGCAGATGGGCCTTCAAGATGATATAGAAAAAATCAATCAAGAACTAAAAGGACAAAGGTTACTTCAAGGTTAGAGTTTTTGTATTTGTGGTTTTAGTGTTGGAGTAGTTCGGTCCGGAACAGGGCTAGACACTTCGAACATGTGAATTTGCTTTCTTGTGTATACCAAAACTTATCTAAAGACCACTAATGCGGGATACGGAGACCTAAATGCCCTATCTATACTTGATTCGTTAGTTAGATCGTTTGATTTACTGTGTTGGATTAGGCTAGTTTCAACATTTGTCCCTATAGGCCAACTTATTAAGGACTTACAATCGAGAGACTCTAAAACTTTCGGGGATGGGTTGATTACTTATCACGGCAAAGTTATGACCCCTAAGGTTCAATTTAAGGAGAATTACACCATACCTAGACCTTGGGAACCATGCTGAAACACGGTATGCGAAAGAGCGGTATCTACTGGCCTTCAATTTATGTTGTTGTGAAACTTGTACGGTTGTATTTGGTGTATGCCATCCAGTTCATTTGCTTTTGGGTTTTAGATCTGAATTGGGTGAGTAACAAGCTATATGACCTGAGACGATTTGGAAAGCGAAAAGAGGAGAACGGATTTCTTCATGCAGGAAAAGATGCTGACTCTGCAAAATATGCGGACTCAGCTAAATATGCTGACTCAGCAAAATATGCTAAGATGGAATCTAAGGGAGAAGATTGTTGACACAGAGAGATTTTCACCGAGATCCTAGAACGTCAATAAGAATGGGAGTTAACGCCAATCGATCAGCCTGCGTCTTGTAAATGAGATTGAGTTGGGCAATAATTCTTTAACAGTCAGATCCTGCGCGTAGAGATGAAGGATTTCAATGACCTTACTGAAATGAAAGAGGACAAACATGCTGTCAACCTTTTGGCGGAAGGTAGGGTATGTACAATCTGCTCCGTATTTCTGCGAAAGAAGATTTGTTAAAGTGAGTTACTCTTCGATCGAGGGACATGATAAAGAGATGTCAAGAACTAAATATACGTGATTAAGTATACGCAAAATCCTAGCAAAATCTGAGGAGGCGTTAAAAACACGTTGTACAAACCTTGCGAACGTGATCCAAGATTTGTGTTGTTTCACGAAAATTAACAGTTTTTATGACAAATTCTGAATTGGGAGCCGCCGACTTTCAAACCAAAATAAGGACCAAAAATATATTCTTGGAGTAATGCGAGAAAGCAAAACGGTTTCGCAGGACACGGACTTCTTTCCGCAAGCTCTAGAAAGGCCGAGGAAGCATATGTATGTGAAGTCCACCAGCTTCTTTACTAAGATGTTGGCAGTGTGGGCGACCATTTGGTGACTTTTGGCATAATTTGGGCGACGAAGACACCCAAAAAACCTGGCAACACTGTGTATTTTCCTATTAAGAGGCCACCAAATACTAGCTAGAGGGAAGCGGAATTTAAGTCTGTCTGACAGGGCAGGTGGTCTACCAGCTGGTTACGAGAATGAACACTTAGGGAGGTAATAACTATCACAAGATCAGCCCACAAATGTAGAGCATTTAATGATAAAGATTATTATATAGTACTAGTTACCATTAGAAAACAGTAAAGCATATCAGAGAGTATTATCACTGTGTCCTACACTTGTACCAGGGGATGTAAGACTTATCGAAAACGTCATTGGAATAACAGTACATTTAGGAACGGGAATGTATCAATTTACTTTCTTTCGTATACCAAAAGGTACCTTAAGACATCATCATCATTGTTATCATGATCGTCTCAATCACAGTCATTATCATCATCATTCACATCTTCATCATCATCATCATCATCATCATCATCATCATCATCAACATCATCATCATCATCATCATCATCATAATCAGCAGCAGCAGCAGCAGCAGCAGCTTTTTGAAACTGTCCAGTTTGCCCAGATGAGCAAAGTAACAATTTTCTTTAACTAACATTTGAAATGAAGGGTAACCAATATTTTAGGGACAAAACTGCGAGTCTCAAATTGGTAAAATATTATTTCCAACTTCTTTTATTTTGAATTTGGTAGCCACCGACCAAGATTAAGTTTTTGTAGTGCATTTTAGGGCGTTAAAAGTAAAATCATCTATGTACTCTATCTGCTATTTGATTCAAGAGGTGATTGCTGTGGAGGTAAAAAATGTTTTCTTTTTTCCGTTTTGACAGGTTGTACTTGGACAGCCAATTAGTGAAATCGCCAAATCTGTAGTATTGAATTTACGCTTAGCATTACTATCTCCGGATGAGCTTACTCAAGTGGAGACACAGAACTGCAAAGATAGACTTATAACGGTAGGTTTAATGTGTTGTCTTTACTTTGCAACACTTACATGTGTACAATATAATCTCGCTTACTGGCCTGGTCTGAATAAGGAAGACATTACGTTTAATTGCAATTGATGCTCCGGCTGAAAATCGAATACGAATAAGGAACATAAAAATGTTGGTAGAGTGGACGACGCAAAAGCGTGGGTTACAGGTTCACCCAAGTGGTGACATATTTTCTATTTCTCTAATGTTCTTTTCAAAACTAACATTTCAAATCCTCTCTTCTCGGTGACACTCTCTAACTTTGATGGGCTTTGGATTGATGACGGGCCGGAGGGCAGTTCTTCCTTGGTCAAGTCACATGGCGCAGAGAGGCTGATCTCCAATTGCGTTGAGCTGGATGTCGATGTTCACCGATGGATCATCGGGAGCTAATATGGCGACTAGAGAAATAAAAACTATGTTAACATCGGAGGTCTTTAATAATCCCATACCTGTGTTTTCTGTATATGACCACCGGCAATCCAGATAACCATCAGCGACAGGGGAAGCTAAGGTGGATTAGGGGGGAGAGGGGGCAAGTAGGCTTTATTTTTTCACATTGCACTAAGGTGCCTTTGGTCATTGTGTGGAATTGTGTTTCGTGTCGATATGCATATCTTACTGTGAATTTGACACAATGTCTGTCGGAATCAATTTCAATGTTGGTAAAGCTGAAAAGTGGTCACGTAAAAAATTGAAATTTGGCAAATCTTTAGGGGGGCATGGCTCCCTTTTCCCCCTGTTTCCCCGTCCCTGACCCCGTTAAGGAAACAAAAGACACGTTGCTTATTGTCTTATATTCATAAATGAATCGCGCGTTTTTGTAAATTGTATCTTATTACTAACTGAAGAGCTGAGATATTTTATCTGACTAGCCTCGGAAGAAAACACTGAGAGGAAGGTGGCAAGGAATATATTGAGCATTGAAATGAAAACAGCAAATTTCCTGCACCAGTGTGTAACATACACATAGGCCTAGAAGTGTTAATAATTGGCAGAAACTAACAGGAAATCAACCTAACAATATTGTACTTCTTGTACGGACTACAAGCCCTAAAATTTGCTATTAATGAAAATTGTTTCGTGACATTATTCTCAGCTGGACCATCTTCAATAATTCTTTCTTACTTTTGACGAATGAAGTTGATCACCTTCTGGAAAAATGTGAGCTCCTGCTGTTGTATAGTTAAGGAGATATTCACAACCTTCCTGAACCATTAAATTCCGATTCACTCCATTTTGTTCATGACTTCATCTTGCAGACTTGATTTCAGGAGTCTTGGTATAAAGTTGTCACCTTTACATTATTGACAAGTACTTCCACCTTTTAGCTCGCAACTTTTCTTCTAGGCTATACCCCATACCACTACTGCATATGTCAAGCACAAAACCGACGAGCAGATAGGGAAAGGTGTAGGCGGACATGTTAGAGCAGCTCGATATTGAAATATCTCTTTCCAGAAGGTATTTTTCAGACTTGTAAAAATCATGTGCTTCAATACCACTTAGATGTTGAATGCCTCCTTAATCGCAAGGTTGGCGCGATTTGCTCGGCATTGTATCCTCCCTCCAATAATTCATGGTCATCTACATCTAATATAGGAAGGTCATGTCCTCACATATGAAAAAATTGAAATAATGTAACTCTGTTTTATTTGACAACTGTCAGGAAGCCTTTCACGCCGAATGTACATAATCATAAAATGGAGTTTTTGAAAGTTTTCTAGCAGATATGACATAAGACATGAAACAGACAATATTTATAATCACAAATATTTGCATCTTTCTTCTCACATTAACAGCTTCACAATTCAACTTCTTAAATAAAATACAAATAAATCTAGTCATATTATATTATAGGTGCGTTTCATGGTCTTTAGATGCAGTGCAGCATCACTTGAATCGATCATTACATGCTATTAAAGATATACTTGGCATAACTAATCCCAAATGATCTGACCCAAATGAGATCTCCTTCAATACAATTCCGTTAAGAATTTCCAATGTTTTATTACAATGTTTTCCACGTCCAATATGATGGGACGGGACCGTGCACAGATATGCATTCACAATAGCATTCCATACTTTTACTGTACGCACGTGAGAGTTTGTTTGCTTGAAATTCAATCTTGTCACTATATATTTAGTATAGCGGAAAACATTATACTAAATAGGCATAAACATTGCCATAGCATGCTTTTAACAATCGTCGAGAAAGTATGTCATCTTTGCGGAGGTTGGACTTTGCTGAGTTGGTAGAGCACACAACGCAAAGACGTAGGCTCTGGGTTCGAATACGGTGAGAGATTTCTTATTTCTTTGCTATCTTTCCAACTTTTTAAGAATGTACAACAGTTATATCGCTATTTTGGTCAAAGAACATAGTAGACTATAAGCAGCATTTGTTCTGATCATGACACAAGATAGTATGTTTTCATCAATACATCTCCCAAATCAGCACAAGGATATCACCTTCAATGTCACAATGCAAATCCCGTGTCCGTACGAAACCCTCACTTGCTTGACGCTTCTTACATCATAGTCATTATCATTATTATTATTATTATCATCATCATCATAATCATCATCATCATCATCAGATTGGGTCTTCCCGAGCAATTAGGGTAACCTAGACGTTATGGTTTGCCTTGCATGACTTATTTGAGTTCTAGAGCTTAGTATTGCCACTTTTAAGTTGATCAGCGACTGTGAAATGCTATCTTTAATATAAAATGAGGTTGTCACATATTTTTTACTTTACGATCAGTTGTTATTCAGTATTAATCTCTGTGTGTTTCACGTGGTGATATACTGTAACATATGTGTTCAAATCGGAGACGACGCTGAGATCACAACTAGTGCAACCAAAGGACCTGTCAGAGCCAGCCAGGCAAGATGGAGTAGTATATAAGATCCCCTATGAGTGCGGAGACGTGCGGAGAAACGAAAATAAACCAATCACGGACAAGTAGCGTCGAGTATAATAGTAACACAAAAAGTTGAGACAGACGAAGACTGGCAGCATGCCGTTGAAACGTCGCGTTTCCGAATGGTTTGGTGGTTTTTCTGTTTATTTAGGGTAGTTTCAATGTCGGACCCACTGTTCATCAGGGGTCTTTGATTGAGAGACTGCCTGTGTCATAAAATGATTTGGAGGCCCTTTTTAGTCCTGGTAAAAATACGTGAGAAAGTTTTGTGCAACTCTTAGTGACATACATAAATCTTCGCAGCTAACTAAGTTTCGTTGTCTTATCGCCCGAGTCTGACAACTGTGTGTGCGATACACGTCTATTGTGCATAAGATAGTTGCTTCTAAGGCAAAACTTTTTATCCACTGATCCCTGTGCAACTCTTAGTGACTACAACGTATGTGTATACATAGATCTTCGTAGCTAACTAAGTTTCGATGTCTTATCGCCCAGTTCTGACGACTGTTTGTGCGGTACACGTTCATTGTGCATAAGATGGTTGCTTCTATGGCTAAATATATTTATGCACTGATCCCTTCGCAACTCCTAGTGACTTTTCCCCATGTGTATACATAGTAGCGAAACTAAAGATGCTTTTGCTTTACAGTTCTCTTGATGGACCACGCATCAAAAGGGGAAGGGCGGGTACGTCATTTTTTATGCTAAATTGTATTCGATTGCAAACTAACTTCCAATTTTCTTTAAGGCAGGTCAGAAACACCTCGAACCTGAGTGGTAAGAAACTTAAGTCAAAGCCCTTTGTTTAGGATGTGGTCCTCACATTTGTAGGTAAAATTAAGGCTAAGAACGGTACGGCACTCTTGGTTAGATACAATTGAGTTCGTGTGGATGAAATCCGCAATTGCGTGGGTAGCCAAACTTCACCATCCACTATTAGTCCGTAATTTTAGGCCCAGTTGTCACGAGTTATGGTGCCTTCACTCCCTTCGCTCTCTTGGACGATGAACTAAGTAATATATGTGTTAGCCAATAAACTAAAATACGAACTAACCATATAGTAATCAAAGAAAGTAAACTACGAGATACACGTCAACGTTAAAAATGTTCGAGTTTTCGCACAGAAACATGCTAGCGTATGATGCCCTGTTATGTATTTTCCAGTAAAAATTTGGAAATTTCTGACAATTTTGGATCAATATTCAAAATCCAAAGCTTGCACCTTGAAATTTTGAGATTGGTAAAGCGATATAGATAGTTGCAAGGATGCCTGAAATTGGAAAAGGGGTGAAAGCGCATTAGAAATTAAACGGGCCATGGCAGAACGTTATCACATAATGGTGCTGGTAGAATGGCTTTCAAGTATGCGTATTACAGTTTGCCAAAGCTGGTAGCAACGTGTTTTACAAAATGGATGTTTCTGGCATTTGTGGATCGATTATGAACGTTTGAACGTTGTGAGGGTATCTAAAATCGGGAAAGGGGTGAAAATGCATAAAATATGACGGGTCTGGTCAAATCGTGCTGGAAGGCAAAGTTCGCCATCCACTTAACGAAGTATCCCACTACGACATCATCATCATTATTATCATCCTCGTCATCATTTTTATCATTATCATCATAATCATCATCATCAACATCATTATTATTATCATCATCATCATCATCATTCTTTTCATCGTCATTATCACGATCATCATGATCATTATCATTATAATCATCATCATCATCATCATCATCATCACCATCATCATTGTTATTGTTTTTGTCGTCGTCGTCATCATCATCGTCGTCGTTGTCATCAACGTAATCACTATTATACCCAGCGTCGTTATGATCATCATCATGATCATCATCTTGCGACACGACTTTTATGGAAGACATCTTTAACGTCTCCGACATCACCAAATCGATGATGAAATTAAAAAAAATTGTGGTATTTACTTATGTGTATGTAACGAGGGTAGAAAATTTACTGTCATGAGCCAATTAGACGGCCAAATGAGTTTTGTGTTGTTTGTCTGTATGCCTATGTCTATCTGTTGCCGCAAACTTCCAGCCGAAAAATACAAAGCTTTTTCATTTGAAGCACGTTCAATAGACATTCAACTTTCTAAGCCGGCGTTTCAGACCAACAAGAAATACTTTAGGGACGTCTACCAAATGGCTTTGTTCATTGTCATGATCCTACAGGATTCTTTAAAGTGAGAGTGGTCTGTCTAGCGAAGAGCCACAGAAAGTGACTTTTGTTATCTCTGTCATTCGGGAATATTATTGCCTGGTACCAGCTTCTCAGCAAAGTTTAACATACAAATAATAACAGCAAACAGGTCCGTACTCAGGGTTAGAAATTTGGGGGCTCTATTCTTAACTTTTGAGGGCTATTATAAATTTTGCAGAGGCTGGCATTAAGATTGCTTCAGCAAAGCGTATAGGTGTTGAATCTTGGCAGGAGAATCTTGGATGGGGTTGATGGTAAATTTAGGGGGCTCGCCCCTCCATAGCCATTCGTGACTGGGGGCCTGAGAACAGTTACAATGCACAACTTTTGTCAATAGACGACAAAGCTCTTTCGTATGATTTCCAAGTCGTAAAACCTGAAATACGCTACACTTGAATCTTAAAAAACTGAACAAAAGAGTCATAATCATTTTGCAGACCTGAACAGAAAAATTTTAATCGGCAATACAGGCTATGATTTTTTTATTAGCTGCCTGGAGTAGTACCAAGCGGGTCATTACAAACTCACGCAAAAGAGGGGGCTAAAAGATTAATTTCTGTTATTCTATTTGATCTTTAGCTAGATCAAATAGTTTGTTTGTTGCACAAAACAAGAACATTGCGCGAAATAGCGAAAACATTATGTACTTAAAAATTTTTTTCGTCTGTCACTCCTCAGGGTACAATCGCCAGAATGACCAAAATGAAACCTGTGAAAGAGTACACCCAACTGTATTTTGAAGGAGCCAATCAGAATTCGGACTGCTTGAATGGCTTGTGTTTTTGGACCAATCAGCGTCCACTATAAATAGCTTCTGATTGGCTCTTTAAAAAGTACAGCTGGTTATACTCTTTTACACGTTTCCTTTTGCTCATTCTGGCGATTGTACTCTGAGGAGTGTCAGACGAAACAAGCTTTTAAGTACCGTATTTTTCTGCTATTTTGAGCAATATGTTTGATCTTGAGAGATTTCGTATCTGTAAAAATTTTGGATGTTTCCTTCCTTGTTTTAGTGTTTCCTTTCTTCCCTATGTTGGAGAGAAAATTACTTACCAAAATGAGAGGAGTTAAAGCTCCAACAGTCTTTTTTGGCGCCGAAGCTGTCGTATTTGACGAAAACAGAAACCAACAAGGATTTGTGAGCAGAGCTGTGGAAATGGCAGAGAAGATTTTTGCAAAACAATGGAGACTTATGTTTTCAAATTGTCTTTAAAAGTTGAAAAATAACGTTAAAGCATTATTCTGACAATCATCATACTTCATATAATGCTCATTTCTAATATTTGCCGCTTTAAAAAACTAAAGAAGAAGTCTTGAACGGCAAGGAGTTTCAACGTCACTTACTTCGCTTTCATTTCATTTCGGATTTCTTGTTCCGATTTTACTTAGGAATCTCTCTTACTTAGAAATTCTTTATAATGGCCAATCAAATTAATTGGTTTTTAAAGACTGTTACAACATTGGTGCGGAAGATGTACTGATGTACGGCCTTTTGGCAAGGAGTGGGTGTAGTATCCGTTCTCGTTGATGACAGATCCTTTCCATAATCACAGAGTAAATAGCTAGCAAAGTGAGTTGGCAAGCTGCAGTGGCCTGGCGTAGCAAACGAGGAACAAAAGGAATATCGCTACCCCATAGAATTACTTGTATTAGAGATGTAGATGATTTCTTTGATAATTACAAAGCTACGATTTTGGAAACTAGTCTTGGGTACTTAATTTCGTCCTCTCACTAATCAATATTTCGAAAAAATTCCAACCCCCCTTCTTTATCAAAATATTGGCGTTTGAAGTAATAACTTAGGTTATCTCGTTAACTCGAGATTGGGAAAGGAACGCGTGAATCAATTCAAAGACTGTGAGTAATTTTACAGCAGGGTCGATTTCCCGATATTTTGTAACGAAAATAGACAGCAAACGCCACGCTTCATATTGCTATGGCCAGAAAGATGTTGCTTGTCATGTAATGCTTGTTTTAAACATGTTTCAACTCCCCGCTTATTATACCCCCTTGTTATTAGGTACTCAAGAGTACGCTACACCTTTAGGTTAGACCGGAAAATTTAAAGAGTCTGATAGGTTTTCTAAAAACATAATGTTTGTCTAGTGCATGCAGTAGTGCTTTGAATTAACGCCCCCTCCCCTGAATAAACCCCTCCCCGTTAATGATTAAACCTACGTTGAAAGTAAAAACCTATTTAATAAACGCATCCTATTTTCTGTCGAAAATTCAATGAACGCTCGGGGAACTTATTTGATGCATTACAACTCTGAATTCGGGTGTAAGAGAAACTTCTCAAGCCCCTCTCTACTTACGACCCATGGCATATTTTGGAAGAGACAACAAAGTTATTCATTTCTGCACAGGCCCATCGCCAAGGGAGGGCATGAGGGGCCAATGCCCCAAACATTGTGTATTTGCCTCCCCAAATGAATTTGAAAATTTTCCTTTTTTGAAAATGAATATAGTTGAATAAAAACGCCCATGAGGCAAGTAAGATAACAGAATTGTCAATCCTCTACTAATGAAATTAAAGGTCAAGTAAGAAGAGAAGGCTTTTTTCGTTATCTGGGGGAAATATGACTGTTCTGATTCGAAATTCAATGATCGGTCTGTGAAAGGTGTAACGAAACTAGAATTACAGATTTGTTACAGCGACTGCGGAAGATGATGGTGCTACTTTTAAATCAATTTTCCATGCAATAAACAAGCTACACCTAACAAAACAATGCGTATGTAACTGTCGCAACTGGACAGACGCAAACGGAACGCCAGGGACAAAGAAATAAACACTATTGTGCTTTTGGAAGTAAAACTGGTACAATACTAACATAAGAATCTTTACATACAAATTTAACAAACAATAAAATATCATTAAAAACAAAGTTCGGTAATTATTGTATCTCACGTGCTGCATGGACTTGATCTTGAAAATTGAAGTTGAAGCTTACATTCCCAGTCTGCCGATGACTGGATCCCATTCTATGGACAGCTGGCCGAGAACAGTTGGTTCCACGAACTGAGCTCTCCTGACTCTGTTGAACTCAACTCGTCCTCTCTATTTATGTATCCGTGTTCATCCTTAATTTAGATAATGATGTCATGGAGTAGAAAACTCTGGACGTCCCATTCTCAACGACGTTGCTCAACGGCATGGCATTCACGCAATTATATGACGTCCACGTTACTTTAATCCACATACTTGACAATAACTACTCGTCGCTTGAAAAACAGTGCAGTGAAATCCATAGTCTTTCGATACCGAAGCCGAATACATCACAGTCTTTCAAGGAACTGAGTAACTCTGAGTACATTGTGCTAAAAATTATCGGCACTTCCGTGGCAGGGCTGAAGATGCGATTTGTTACAATTATGATTTATTTGGATCCCTAGCACTCAAAGAAAGAGTAGAAGCACCCAGCCAAATAAGGAGATGCAGAGGATATTTCACTGGTGGTGCTCCACATACAGAACAGTTGCTCTCCAGGATGGAGCACCAATATAACAAAGGGTGTGGTAAGTTTAAATGCAAATAAGATTCAAGTAAGGGCATGTATGATATGTGGTCAAAATTGAGACATTGGGAAAAACTAATTATAGAGGTCAAGAATACCTTTACGTATCTTCATTTTTACATCAACACATAAAGCAAGGGCATTAAAATATAGGGAAAAGCTAAGCCTGAGAAGCGCACTAGAGTTTCAAGACAGTATGTGGATCCCACAGGACCAAGAGCCTGAAGCAGCTGCTAACTGTACCAACCATCAAATCTACCCTGCTTGTGCCTCAGAAACTTCAAAAGGCACATGTATAATAGCTGAGAGCAAGGCTTCACGAGTCTTATGCACCTATACTCACAAATGCCTAAAGTAACACACTGATAGATCAGGTCAGCAATGACATGCTGTATGATGAACTCCATCACATTTCTTTAAAACATTAGAACTTGTCATCTTCTGATTGCTTGCCATTGTGTATGACAGAAATATCTAGCATAAAGCAACTTCATTTTATGGGAGCCAACTCATGCTGTGGCCAAACAAGAGACACAACAACTAACATTAATTGACCAGCATATAAGACATGATATGACACTGGACCAAGCATCACAGTGGAAATCAAGTCATGCATTGAGGCTTGAAACACACCATTGCAAATATGTGTATTTAGTGACATAGTATGGGCAGCAGTGTCACTGAAAATGTAAATGATGTTAAAAAGTTTTGTTGACATGTTTCTCCACACTTTTCAATACTACGATTGGTAGAAATCTTGTTACCAAAGAGAATTATTATCAACTGCCATATATCAATGGCTACAATAAATAAATCTTCATGAATGTCCTTTTTAAAAAAATATGTCCAACAAAAACCATTTCCGTCAAAATTAAGGTGAATAAAAGTTCTTGGGCATTTCTAATTTTGCTGAGTACAAAGTCAATGGTCTATTGTCAGTCTAAGCAATTTGCAGTAAGCATCAATATCACTTAAATCAGTTTTTCAAACTACATATTAATTCACTAGACCTTTCCAGTAAATGGGGAACAGCAAATACGTTGCTAATATAAAGGGCTGTAGGTATATGGGCTAGGTTTATATTCTTGAATCATACCAAAAATGCAAAACCACTATGTTTCATGCAGCAGTTCTGGTCCACATTAAAGCAAGCAAGTCATTGATTAGTCTACACAAAAATAAAGTGTAAATTTACATATCCCTGCCAGATTGTAATTGGTGGGAAAACATTAGTTGTATACTCATATTGGTGTCTCCGAAAATAAATTGAAGCATAATGTGACATCTTTTCATTTCAACCTTATTATTTCCAATGGCATTATGGAGTTAAAAATTTCTCACAAAAGAAACATTTCATGCGTGCTTCTAGTTTCTTTCTGAACATGTGAACTTTTGATCTGCTTCTTTTGCACATAGTTTCCTAGCACTTGATGACAGTCCATAACACTTGATTGTGTTGGATGTAATCTATAAAACTAATTTGTTTCATTGTTAGGGCCTTGAGGAGTTTATGACTAGTTATATGGTGAATATGTTGACTATGTGACCATGCACAAAGTTTGATTAGGTATTGTTTGTAAACGAGTCTAATGGTTACCTGATAACCTCATATGTTTAGCTCGTGATGCTGTCTAATTAATCATGTGGGTTGGCCATCCTTTGTTATCCAGGCATCATTCCGCCTGGCAGAAAAACTTCGGCAATTACAACAGCCTGACACAAAATTGTGACACACGATAATAATAATAATAATACTAAAATCCTTTCAGGTATTTGGCACTGTTTTAACAGGTAGGTCAAAGTTTTATTAATGGAAATTTGCCCCCTAATGCCCGTCCTTAGCTACCGGTCTTCCCACTTGGACATTTCATCGGCTATTTTAGTCATCATACTTCGCGAGGGATTTAAGAAATATAAACATGAATGTGTTAATTTCCAGAGTGTGTTAAATTCCCTCATCTAAAACAAGTTTGAGGAATGATGGAATTAGATAGATTCAGTGAACTTTTACTAGCATATAAACAGTTGTTGTGAGTAACGTTCGCTGAAGCTTCAAAGCATAGCAAGAGAATCTGATAAGAATGTTGATTTACTCATATATCTTAGTTATTACTACATATTTCAAACTGGTATAATCATTTAATATTTAAGAAAAGCCGCTTTCTCTGGTAACCAAGTGAATGGAGGAGAAAAATCTCCATGACATATTTTATACCACAGTGTTCCTATGACGGTTGCACCTAAGCAAACTTGAAAAAATTCTATAATATTTCTTATATGTCCCATACAATTTACATCCTGTTATAAATGGTATCGTGATTAAACTTAAATGCCAATGAAGCTAGAATTATTATATCTCCACGTAAAGATTTCATTGAGAAGAGAGGATGTGAAATACAAGTGTTGAAATGCATGTCAGGATGTCGATGTCTGCACGTGGATGATTGGAAGCTAATGTGGCGACTAGAGAAATAAAGTATGTTAACCTCCGAGGTTACCAAGCTCAGTTGGAAGAGCGCAGGCCACGATAGGGTGGGTCACGAGTTTAATCCCTGGTGGTGACATATTTTCTAATTTTCTAGTGTTTTTTCAAAAGAAAGTAATGGTCGACAAGATCATAAATTGTGTTTAGAACTTGTAATGTCGGTGATTCAAGATAGATTCAGCCCGCTGAGCTCAAATCTTTGAACAGTTCTTCATATCTTGGTTTCACATTAGAGAAGTGTTATGTTGTGCAAAATAGTGTGATCTTATATCTCCAATTTTCTTGGAAGCATAATGATAATAACGAAACCAGCAAGAAAGACGTCTCCTTATTAAAAGCTCTAATAAAGCAAAGGGTCCGATCATGAAGACGTTACAAGTGCACCTGTATGTATCTGGCAAGCATATGTGTAATCTCCAGCAAATGCAGACGAGCAAATCTCGTGATAGCACGGTTGCAAAGATTGCAAGGAACTAAGATCAATTGCACACTTGAGTGTATTTGAATGTCCTAGGTATCGGGGTTCGATGGTAGTTTACTACTCCCAGGTTATTGTGAATATTCAGAGTTACACTGCATACAAATGACTCTTTTCTGTGCTAATCTAACCCGATCACTTTATACATAATTGGTCACCCTCGTTACCTCTTTTGACCTAGCTTTCGCTTACTCGATAATTTCGTGTATTGTATCCGTACCCTTCTATGTCATAATTAATACATAGCTACTATTTTAATATTATAATCAAGATTGCCATGCATATTTTTTCAACTTTAGCTACTACTGGCACAGTATTCTTAGTATCTTAATCCAATATCGTACTCATTGTGACTTGATATATATAAGTGTGTTTTGCCAAGATCCGGTCAGTCAAATATGCTGATTATCATCAGACACGTTGCTTTGCCTTGTATGCGATTCGCAGTTTTTCTTTGTTACTGTTTGCTGGAATAAATTCGTGCTCCTGTCACTGACTGTAAACAAAGTGTGTTCCATCAATTCAAGTCTGTGTAGTATCTTCACAACTTCGAGAAATACTCTCCATATGAAATAACAAATTTGGACACGCCCTACAATTATGCAGTGAGTTCGCACGGATTTGAAGTTTTTTATTTTTTCTACTTCTAATACTTTTACTTAGTGTATTATTGTTTTTGGTAGGTGCATAGGTGCAATTTACAGACCACTTTTCACGTTAATGGTCATTAACGATAAAAAGAGGGCGTCGTATTACTACCAATTTCGTTTTCCCCCTCGTTCTACTCGTTATCATGGTCAAGGTCATGGTGGTTAAAGTTGCCGTGAATCGTAGGACCCAATTTCATCAGTATCGTAATCGTCGTCATCATTATCATTGTCATCATTTTCATCGTCATGATCATTGTTATCACCATAAATGTCACCATCAGCCATCATAATCACTATCATCGTCAGCATCATTATTTTCATCATAAATGTCGTCACCATCATCATCATAATCATGATCATCGTTGTTATCATCATTATCATCATCATCATCATCATCATCGTCAGTAACACCATCATTATCATCGTCCCCATCATTAGCATCATCACTATCATTATCATTTATAATTATCATTTCCATTATCGTTATTATCACCACCAATGTCATTGTCATCACCATAAGCTTTATCGTCATCATCATCGTCACTGCCATTCTTATCATTACTTTCATTTTGATATCATCATCATCATCATCATCATCATCATCATCATAGTCGTCTCTATTCTTATGAGAAGATGGCCTTGGTAAGTTTTGTGGAGGTCGACATTTTTGTCAAAGTCGACAACAAATCGAAAGACTGTTATCACATTTGCAAATGTTGATAGTCTGAAAGGTGAAATAAAACTTCGAACAAATGTCAAGAATAGTTGTATATTATGATGTAATAAATATATTTAGCAAGATAGAAACGATAAGGTGCATCGACGAAATTTGGATTGTTGATTCAATCTCGCCCGATAATATATTTTCCCCTCTGTTCGTGAGACTCTAGTTTCTTTGAGATTAAGAATTAGTGCTTTAAAGAATGAAACAAATTATATGGAAAGTAACGTGAATTCACTGGACTTTCTACTAGTAACAGTGGATAACTTTTATCATCCAGTGTTATTTAACTTTCTCTGAAGTTATTGAAATGTCGTCCAATAATCTTCATTTTTTTCAACGTGTGAAATGACCAAATGGCGGAAAATGGACAAATGGGGTGCTTTCATTAGCCCCGGTCTGGCAGCTGTGCACAAATTAAACAAAACTGCAGGAGGCCAGCCATCAGTGAATAGCAATTAGTTTCTGCTGCGACTCAAAATAGCACTTTTAAGAATGGTTTCGTAGCTTACACGTTATGCGAACTTTCTAATTTATTGTTTATGTGTTTTCATCAATGTTATGGCTGTAGACTAATATTTACGAAGTCGCCAATAGCAGGTGTAGGAAATAGAATTAAGCGAGATATGGGAGAATAGCAACTGTGCAAGAAAATTAAATTTCATATTTATAAATTTTGATGGCCTTTACGTAAAATTGATTCTTCAGCTAGGTATGAGGGTCTTATAATTTTTCAAAACAACAAAACGTAAATAATGTTTTAGGTTTGTTTGAGTTTTGAAGGCCTTTGAATTCAGTTTCGCACAGAGATATTATATGTGTAACGTTGTTTGTATATACGTATGTATTGATGTATTATATATATATATATATAGTATATATATATATATAGTAAAGCCGAAACACAATAAATATTAATTAATCAATTTCCCCGTACCCACTGACTGGAGGAGAATTTGCGAAAGATTGACACTAAAATCTTCACCTAGCAGATAGGACTGAGCTCATTGGGGGAGAGTGGGATGGGACCATTATGGGTTATTCGCCCAAATATGCAGAAACGACCAATATGCTGCTTTTGGGGGCTTTGAGAAGGTCATTATGAGGGGTCAGGCTATCATGTCCAAAGTTGGAAAGCCAGCTTATTTATTAGTTAGCCGGTGTGGTGGTTTTCCTTTTATTTGGGGTAGATTTAATGTCCAACCCATTACTCATTATTGGTCTTAGATTGAAGGACTGCCAGTTTAATGTACGTGGCGAGGTTAAAAATTTATGCCGAAGGTTGTCGTTAAGTTGAGGTTAAGTTCAAGTATTACTTCTGGCTTCCCTTATGTGTTTGTATATTAAAAGCCTGAACTAGCCTTTAGAAACTGGTGAACGGGCGGGTAAAGGAAAGAAACGTATTATCAACGCTGTGATGACTACACAAAACTAGATTAGACCAAGTCATTATTTCGTTATCGTTACTTCTTGCCTTTTTATACTATTCGCAATGATGACGAAACGTCAAGAATCAGATAAACTTCAAATGAAAAAGCAGAAATGCAGATAAAAATACTTCACACTGTCAACATGTATCGGTCATAGATTCCACTGGTACATTTATTCGTTATTTTTTGACCTCATTCTGAGTCAGTTACATGGATCTGGGGGTTGGGTTGGGAAGGGATTGGAGGGGTAAATGGCATCGGTTCTTAATGTCACGTCTTTTTCCCATTACAAGGACTCGGTGATCCAATTGTATGGCGAACAATCAATGATCAAAGAACCGTGGCGTGAAAGCCAGGTTTCCATTTAAATAGCCAATTGCCATTTGCAAGTTGTTATAAATTTTTTTTGATTGGAATAAAATGTGAAGCAACAACTGTGATCGTAGTTTTTTATGGTTAGATTCTTTCGCGTGCTGTACTGTCTACGAACATAAACGCTGCGTATTTGTTGCTAATACTTGAGTAGTACATTCGGGCAACACTTAACAGTGGGCTTTAATATCCTGGTATGGAGACGACGATGTTTTGACATACTGTGTGTCTTGGAGTAGAATTGAAAGACGTAACCAAAATTGTCATTTTCGGGAACTCTACTTGTTGCCATGCCATCAAAAGTTGATGTATAGTTTCATGCCTCCTGTGGTAGGGGCCTGGTTTCGAAATCATTTGCAATCATCATCAATTTTTCTCTCAATTTGTTCAGAATTTAAAGAAATTCTCTTGATCTTGGCACCGTCTACGTGAACTGATGAAAGTTGAGATAGAAGATAATCAAGTTCTCGTATGATGAATATTTTGGTGTGGAAGATCCTGTGCCTGGTACTGACCAAAAAAGAAAGTTTCTCTGATTAAATACATATTCACAGACAATGTCGCTTCCAGCGATAAAGCATGGCGACAAAGTGGAGAAAGGATTCAGAATCGACCCGCTAAATCCTCGACTGAACTATTTCCTAGACGTATTGAGTCTTCGTTTACGAGCGGTAGGTTCCGGGCTTGATATTCAACGATACCAGACAGAAGTCTTCCTCTCGAGAAAACATTTTAAAAGGAATCTACGCTTAAAGCGAAACGCTAATGAAGTCGTCGATCTGATGATAAGACGAAACTGGGGATTTGGTTTTTCTTCGAGATTCAATTTTGGACTATACTGTTAAGAATTTTTTAAATAATTTGGAGTCAAAGAGTGAAAATGCATCACAACGGTTGCCATGGAACTGACAATATCACTGCTGTAATTTCGTTGCGCCTACCCATTTCCTTAGGGTATTATGGGGCTCTGGAACATAGCTCTCTGAAACGACTGTTTTGAAAATGATCAACTACCCCGTTATCAGTTAGGCGTTATTTTTGTTGTTGTTGTAGTAGTTGTTGTATTTGTTTCTGTAGCTTTTACTATAAAAGTCAGATATGCCTATGCAGTGAGTGTCTGACTTAGTAGTTTTGTAATAGGTGAAATTACGAAATAAATGTTGAAGTTTAAAAAATTATTATTAATAGAAGGTTTAAACTGTGTGATAACTGTCAGTTGTAAAGCTTCTTTGAATATGCCTAGTACAGAAAGGGGCTATGGAAAGAACACTAGAGAAATAGAAAATCTTTCACCACTGTGGATTGAACCCGTGTCACCGAAGCGTGTGCTCTGCCAAGAGCGCTATCTGTATGCAGCACAGGTTATGATGGCAGAAACACATAAGCGCTGCGTCTGGCTGCCATGTGTGTACGCTACCAAATGAGTGAATTAGACAAACATTGTTAATAGCAGGCTTAAACTGTGGGATAACTGTGAGTTGTAAAGCTCCTTCAATATGCCTAGTACAGAAAGACACTAGAGAAATCTATCACTACTCTGGATCGAACCCGCTTCATCGAAGCGTTTGCTCTGTCAAGGGCGCTATGTGTATGTAGCGTACTTTATCTCACATTACTTTTACTGGAGATGTAGTAGCCCATTCTGCACTAAACTCATTCAATGGCGCTTTACAGCTGACAGTTATCGCACAGTTTAAGTACGTTTACCTGATCCACTATCTTAGGATTGTGGACACATATCAGCCAGACGTGTGGCTTGCGGATTTTTTGCCATCATAGCCACGTCCCAATTTTATGCCCTGGTGAGGTGAAGCACAACAGAGCTTCAATTTTGACGACCAACATTTGCCCAGCAGCTACAGCCTGTTGTTGATATTTTTCTGACTCGTGCTTACATACTTATCGCCATCATAGACACGTCCCAATTTTACATCTTGGTTGGTGCAGCAGTACAACAGAGTTTACGTCTTACGCGAGGATACTACAGCTCGACCGGGGCTCGAATCTCATAACCCATTGATAACGAGACAACTGCTCTGAACACTCGCCCATACTGCCTCCACAAAACTACAGGAAAGGTATGACCATGCATGTCCGGTGGAAACAAACAAGTAAATAGGGATGCATCAATAGTGTATTCAATAGCAATACAACTTTTTGGTACAAATTTACCAACAGCACCAATAGCATCAACAAGAAAGGATTTGAATTATCAGTTTTAAAAGGTTCTCGAGAAAAAATTGAAGAATTTATATGAACTTTCTATTTTGTTTAAAAAATTTATGTCTCCAATAAATTAGCTGAACAAAATGCAGAAACCTCATTCGATACGTTAAGCAAAATGGGGATGAAGTGAACTCCTTCGACTTAGAAAAGTAATCAAAATCAGGTACACTTGACTTTTTGTAAACCTGTAAAAAAAAAAATTTAGGGGGAAAATGGATCGAGATCTGCACATTTAAATGATATTTTCCAATAAATTTTCTGAAATAGTTGAACTCATATTCTATTGTTGAAGAGAGATTGAACGTATATTATCCAATTTAAAAATTTCCTATCAGACAGATTGTTGCAAGAACAATTGCTTTTAGTTCTGAGCAATCTGCAGTTCAAATAGCAGCGCGAGCGCTTCTTCTCGATACTCAAATCAATTGAGAACCGATTACAAACATCAATGAAGCAGAAACGACTTGTAATTACAGTGCGTATGTTGGAAGTGACATTGTCAGCGACTATGTAGAAAAAAGCCACGCAATCCATTCTCTGGAATTAAGCATACCTACTTGTCAGTTGTAATATACAGTGTAACCTGCCTTAGCGGCCACCTCTCCTTTGCATTCGAGGTGCTGTTGTGAAAGAGCGATCTTAATGAATAAACCGTTATGATCATGGAGGCGCCAGTATTTAAAGTATTCAGTATATCTATTTCTTAAGCATAAATCGGTTATTGGAGGATGCCAGACATGTAGATCATAACGGAATAAATAATGCATTTCTCCAGCAAGAACCCCCTGAAAAAACCTTAGAAGACTCCCGATGTCTCTTTGAGGATGTTCTTAAATCTCTGAATTTCATACTCAAACAATGCTACGCAGACTGAGATACAGCAATTGCTGGGTATATGTCTGCCCTTGTGACTTTGATTAGAGACACTCGATTTTTATGTCCTTGCGGTCCACTGTGAGCTTCACTTATAAACCGCTGACAACAGAACTGTTTACTGACTCTCAACGAAAGCTCTCAAATGTGTTGTGAAAGCTATAAACATCAGCAGAGAGCCGTCTACCAATTACCAAGTAGGCCTAACAAGATTTTTTTGAGTTGACTTGCAAAGGTTTCTCTCTTTAATGTAGGCCTACCTGGATTTCTCAAATGCACTCTAGCACTCTATAGTAATTTTATAAATGCATTATTTCTTTTAAACCATATGTAGTCTTTCGATACAAAAAAAGTTAGGGAACCTGTAAAGAGCGACGTCGAAGTAGAGGTTTTCAAAATTATCCTTTGGACTCAAGGATTCAGAGATTCAGGGATTCAGGGATTCAGGGATTCAAGGATTCAGGGATTCAGGGATCCAGGGGTTCAGAGATTCAGGGATTCAGGGATTCAGGGAATTAAGGGATTCAGCATACATTATTTCTGAGCTTGCCAACCTCGGTAAACATATGGAATAACCAGAAATTAGCATTTGAGTGAGCTGTAGATTAAATGGGTACATTTTAAGAACACCAATGGGGGCATGATGTGGAAAATCATTGGTAACTTTATCGGATAATAACTAACGGCTTGTCAAATAACATGTCAGTCTGCCGTCAATTCAGGACTTCAAATCCTAATCTTAACAATGAATTTTGGGTTTCTAGGTTAGGCAACAAGCGACATCCCTTTCTATCCTTAACATTGCATTAGGACTTGTTTGGGCGACATTGATCACATATTTTCGTAGAGCAACGCATTCAACAAAGCTGGACATCAACAAAATCCTAGATCTAATAGAATTCGTTACTTCATAACATCAGTTGACTTCTTTTGCTACAGCTCGGTCGAGAATGGAAACTTTGCTTGAAGAAAATGAAAGTAGCATTAAACCTGAGATGGCCTGAGATGGCCTGAGGCGAGTAATTCTGTTTAAGAAATTTCTAAATGCGCAGCTTTGTCAGTTGAGACACAAGTCAAACTTTGGTTATGTTACGCTCGTTGTCCTAAGGAAGTTTGAAATGACCCTATCAGTCAAAATTCCTCAAGCGTTATTTGGCTCTGATAGATGGGTAAGGGTATTCGAAACAAATTCATAAGTGACAGCAGTGCTGCAGAAGTTTTCTGGTCAAACTGGCAAAATAATGTAAAGATCACGTGATAGGTCAATGGTTATTCTGATATTATGCTGTGGTTGGCCTTAATGGGATAATACGTTTTTGAGACAAATCAATCCAATGAAGCTATTCTTTGACACGAAGAAAACCACGGAAGACAAAATGATCATAGAATGGAAAATAAAAAATTATCAAGAATTCGTCATTGCACTCTCTCTAAGGGGACAAAATCAAGTGCTTGATTTTCTTAACTTCCTTAGTACTACTTGAGTACTTTCTTTCTTGTGACCCACTTGTAAGACGATCCGTGTATAATTCGATAATTGTTGTTACTTTAGGTTATCTTTCAAAATGTACGAGTTTTGTAACTATTAAACGGTTTGTCACTGAAAATCCAGGGTTTTCATTCTTTTGAGCGTTATAACAAGTAACCACAAATTATTCAGAGTAAACTCTTAATTAACTGCTTGTGCAAAATTCAATTAAAAATCAGATCCTCTCAAAGTGTTTTGCATATTTTGTCATTGAAGTTATTTGTCATTCAACATATTATGCAAAAAGTGAAAATAGTTTTCATGAGCTTCTAATTTTGTTTGCAAGTAAGAGATAATTTGAACAAATTCGAGAAAGAATATCCGCGCTCAAAGATATAAAGACATGCCCCCCACATAGAAAGGCTCAAAATCAGGATACAAAACTTCTGTGTGGAAAAGTTTAACGAAAAACCTAAAGAAATTAATTGGTAATACCAATTCTCGTTGAAAGTTAGGAAAAGTCACAAAAATCTCATAATCATACCTCAAGTCGTTAAAAAGTTATGAAGAGAAGTATGTAGATGCCGGCCTACTAGTCCCCCCCCCCCCTCCTGTAAGGTAGGGTGAATAACTTTAAAAACTAGTTACCGACTGAAAAAATAATTAAGATATGATTTGGAGGCCCCTCTTTATGTAGTTAATGTCAGCACAGAAATTGTGATGTGCTTGTGGGACGGGTGGGAATGACAGAAGACAATTTACGAAATCTCCCCTGTAGAGGAGAGGTGGGCAAACTACGGCCCGTCGGTCTTCTTAATCCGGCCCGCCGAAGATTGGTACAGAATTAAGGTTTGATGTGAATGATTGAATTCATACCACTAGACCTCGATGCACTGGCTGAAAAGGTTGACCAACAGCACTGTTCACATTACAAAGTATGTTAATAATTAATCCTACCTTACATGGGCTTTTTGGCTCTTCTCATACATGGGGGGAGGGGGGCTAGTAGGCCCGCGGCACTTTTACACTATAACTTTACATCGGCCAGTGCTATTTGGAAGATATTTGGAACGTTTATAGTTTAACTCTTTTACAACAATTTTTTAATTTGGTGTGAATGACGTCATCTATGGCTATGAAATATTGCGCAATATTTAAAAATTTCAAACATTTGTAAAAAGGCCTTAAAACATACTTTTTGAATTACATTTTGATTTTTAAGGGCTTTTAGTATCTCTAGAGTATTTCTACATGTATACGTTGTATTTAGGCACAATATTTTAGAATTTGAGGAAATTATTTTCCAAAATGTATGAGATTTGAAACGACCGAAATGGTTGCTTACTTATAATCAACTGGTTTTTAATTATATTGAGCATTACGACTAAAAAATATCCTCCAAACATCAAAAATATAGCTCTTAATTCACTGTTGGTACAAAATTCATCTAAAGATATGATTTTCTTATAATCATTTTGCATATATTGTTATGCAAGGTTCTCTAGCAAACTTCACCTTATTGCACAACATATATTTTTATTTATTGCGGAATTTTGTCACTTCAAATTTTGAGAATACAACATCGCCAGTACAAATTCAGGAGAGAAAATATAAGTTTAAAGATATAATAATCATATTTTTCAAAGAAAAGTAACAAAACAGAAAGGCAAAAAACTCGACTGTAGGTCAACAAAACGCCAATGTCGCAAAATTTCAAGAAAATTTAAAAAATATTTATTCATCATAAGACTTCCCAGTAAATTTTATGAGAAGTCACCAAATTTTGTGTCAATCGGGCCAGGCTTTAAAAAGTTCTGAGCTGAAATGTGTAGCCGCGGGCCTACTAGCCGCATCCCCCCCCCCCCCCCCCCCCCCCAACACACATACCGCCTTGCCTTTTTTTGTTCTCTGGCTGCGTTGCCAGTCAATTCGAGAATTTCAGCGGATAAATAGTCGATGAAGATAAAACGGTCCATTACCAAGTATACTTGATTAGAATAGTACACAATATAAACATTTTCTCCACGAGGCGTAAATTACATACAGTTATATTATACCTAAGAATAGACTGCTTATGTAGGTTTTCTCTTCCGAGAAGTGCACCGTTCCATTCACCATTTACAAAATTCGTTATGGTAATAACCATGATTTATGAATATTCATATGATTTGAATACTTTTCATGTTTTCGTTAAAAACTGCAGACCAAAGACTAACATGTTTTTCTACTAATTATTGTATTTTTCATTTTACCTTTTCTGTTTCTGTGAATGCATTGTCATAGCCACCATTTGCTTGAATGAAAACATCGAAATCATTTTCCTCTGGATACATCGAACTCCCCATGAATAACACTAACGGGTATAATCAAAGCAATTTAGGATAGAAAATTAAGCCAGCTCTAAACAGATAACATATACTCAGTTGATCGTACTGTTTATCAGTTGTGCTTTGAGGCTTTTATTCCAATGATATAATGCAGAGATGAGCATTTAAATTGGCATAAGTGAGTTAAAAAAAAAAGTCAAAATTCAGGAGACATAATTTCCGGAAAGTGAGGATTCGGAAAACAGATTCAACATATCCGAAGCTGTCCATGGTTTTAACTATTGTCATAATAGAAAACAAGAAAACAAATATCAAAAGGACAAAAAAACAAAAAAGGAAAAAAAATAGAAGAAGAAAAAGTATTAAAGAAGCAATAACTCAAGAAGAGTTGGTTTGTAGTACAAAACTTGAATATTGAGTTGAGTAACGGATTCATTTTGCTAAACGTTTTCGCCATACACTGATCACAGCAATCGTATGGAGTGAAGAAGAACGCAAGAAGAACAAAAACATGAAAAAGAGACCAAGAGGCAAATACTACAAATTAATTAAGGGGTGTCAGGCATCCTAGCCAATAAGTCGTTTGATAGCCCTGACGCGTCTGCACTTGAAGGCCAAGATGACAACATTCTTGTATATTCTTTACGAATTGCACACGTTAATTAAAGAAAATCAGTTTAAGAGACAATCCCTGGAAGAATAAGGGGCCTTTTCACCAGCGGCGATAAAGGCCTGAAAAAGTAGTAGCCCAATTTGTTCTACTGCTTCATTAACGAAAATCATTTAAATGCCATGGCTTTCTTGGCGTCTGTCATTAAGACAATGAATAAAGAAAAATTAAAAAGCAGTAAAAACAAAAATTGAAAACCAAAGAACTTATTAAATAATATTTTGAAATACAGCTAATAGCCACTTGTAAATCAACAAAGAACTTCAAAGGTTCTTCGAGGCCTTTAAAAGCAATTAAAAACAATCTAAAACAAAAAAACAAATGGAGCAAATATGCAACCCTCCATCAAATGATCGTTAATCAGATAATTTCTCAGACGCCTATTTAAACACAAGAATAGCTATTTTTCATTTAACTTGTTCGGCAGGGGTATTCAAGTACGTACACAAAAATTGTAAGAGGCTTTGTTATTTTTGTCTTTTTAGACGCTATCAATTATCAGTAACTTCACCAACCTTTAAAACTTTCATTCTTTCATCAGAGCTAAAAGCAGTACCACAAAAGAAAACGATCTTGCAAAAACTTCGCCATGTGCTATCTAGAACTTAAACATCTTTGATACTGAATACAAATGTATGTGGCACTTTTAAGATGTAGAATGGTTTCCTCAGTTCATTCCAAGAAAAGCAATTGCCATTTCTAATATAACAGACTAAAATGTTTAAAGAAAAAAAGAGCAGCAGGTATTATTGAATTTTGAGCTTTATGAATATTGCACAGGCAAGTTTAAGCCTACTTGTATGCCATGTATAAGTGGCACGGTGGTCCAGTGATACTAGGCTTGCATGACAAATTGGGCGAACAAGTTTCGATTCGAGACAGTGGTACCAAGGTTCACTCAACCTTGCAACCTTGCGGAGTGTGAGAATTGAGTGCCAACTATTCCGGTAGAAGTGGTCAAAACATGGCTAGGGATAGGAGTGCCGCCCAGAAGCTAACAAAAGAGGAGCATTTTTAGTAGATTAAAAGAACTTGCAAGTGTAATTCATCTAAGGAACCCTTTTACAGGTAATAAATCTAAACCTGTAAAAATACATTAAGCTTATTTAAGTAGTTACACTGCTTGGCATGTCGTTACCACCGCGTAACCAAGGCTGTTCTAGCTCCGGGTTTAACAGTGTATTCTGTATACCATGGCAGTTTTGTGGCTCTTCTGATTCTGTTAATGGGGTATGGCATGGTTGTCCAGGACTAAGATGTAACATCTCCTAAGTCGTCAGTGCTAGTTCTCTACAAGAACTGATGTGTAACTTGTTACGAACATATCAGTGGGGTCAGCATTCCTATTACACCACGGTCTTTTTTTCAACGGTGTAGTTGGTTTGGGGGTGTTGGTGTGGTTTTTTTTTTTTGTTGTTTTTTTTTTTGGGGGGGGGGGGGGGGGATTATCACCAATGGCCCTTCGCGGGATCGAACTTGTGCGTTCTGGCATGGATGGCAAGTTAACTATCCTCTGGGCCACGCCCTGTCTTGCGTATATTTATGTCTTATTACTATCTACTTGCTGTTTTCTGTCGTCATGTATCCCTTTTAAACGTTGTTTCCTTTTGTAACGTGAT
Source organism: Alatinidae sp. Z8VKAUB7J3 (assembly GCA_010016025.2). Classification (NCBI taxonomy): domain Eukaryota; kingdom Metazoa; phylum Cnidaria; class Cubozoa; order Carybdeida; family Alatinidae; species Alatinidae sp. Z8VKAUB7J3. The sequence goes on from JAAAKM020073195.1 coordinate 21,597,166, forward strand.
TTGTAGTATAAGTTTGTAATCAGTAGAGGGAGGCCTCACAAACAGCAATCTCGGTGACATTTTGTTACAACAGACCGTTTAACTCATGGGTTTACGAGTTCTGGTACCCAGACAGCTTGGTAAGCATAATTTTATTGAAAATCGAGTCGTACAAGTGCTTACTTTATTAAAAGAGTATTTTGTGGACTCGGAAATAGGAACAGAAGCGTTTACACATGTGTAAAAAATGGAAGCCAATGGCCTTACGTAAAAGAGGGATACGTTAAGGCTGCTCACTGTCACCACTCGCTTTTATGACACACAGAGGAAAGTATATTCACAATTGACATCGGAAATTAGTTATGATGGTACCAATATCTACCGACGTTAAGACGCAGACTGATAAACTACTTAGCCTTCGACCGTGTACGCAGACTCATGTAGTGTAATTTATGATTGTTGAAGTGACTGTTATAAAGGCCTACTTTTACGAGAATGAAAGTTTAGAATTTTGACAGTGATTTATTTCATATTAAGGGACTTTTGTTCTAATGATCGCTATTTGTTTCCAATTATATGTAAAGAACCAACTGTGTGTAATATTTCTTTTATATTGTGCTAATCTGAGAGTTAATGCATGTATGAGGTACAAGGTAGGTTTAAAATACAAATAATGTAAATGACGGAATAAGCACCCTTTTGGATGGATGCTCAATCTGGGTTGGGCTCTCGTTCAGACCTTGACACTTGCGAGGAATATGTCTACAAACTTGGCGCGTATTAGGTAATTTACGGTAAGCTTTTGGATAGCGAAACTACCTCGGTACACAATCATAAAACAATGAATGAAGCCAACAGAACGTATTTAAGTGTTAAAGAATCTTAACGTTATTTGGGTCGAAAGTCAATGAAAATTGAAGACGCTGTTTTTCTTTTCACCTATCCAATATAACTTTTTCCTCCAGCACTTCCTTTTACTTCTACTTGTTTTCTTCTTGTCTCAGCTCAATATCTGCCTACTCACTCCTTGCATCTCTGACTAGCTCTCCTTGCAGAAACGTTCTTTGGCTCTAGCACAGAAGTCAAAGCTGTACAAATGTCAAAAGAAAAAGAACTTTTGGATTGCTTCAGTTTTCTGTATGCAACCACAGTCATGTGCAAATTTGTGAACTTCACTCCTTTGGAAAGTTAATATCCGTGATAATGATACTGGAGTAAGGTGTTGCTTATATGTAAGATGAAAACAGCTTTATTAAATGTCCTTGAGAGATACGTTTCTTTTTCTTTTAATTTTTGTCTCTCGGTTTGTTTCCCTTTCTTTCTTGACTTTTCTCTTCGTTCTCTTTCTTCCTCTCTGTTTCTTGTCTTCTCTCCTGGTTATTCCCCTCTCCCCTGGCCCTTTCTCACTTTCTCTCACTTTCTCTCTCCGCTTCTCTCCCAGTGCTTTCTCAACTTCTATCCCCCTACTCTATTCTCTCAACTTCTATCTCTCTCCTTTATCCCTGAGTCACTCCTCATCGTCTCTACTTGGTCTTCTTGACCTTGTTCTTGCTCTTCTCTCGCCTTCATTTCTGTCTTTCTCTCTTGACTTACTCATTCATCGCTGCCTGCTCTCACTCCTTGCAGAAACGTTCCTGGCATCCTTGCACCTCAAAGCACTAAAAATCTAAAAAAAGGCCTCTCTGACTCAGTTACTGTCATTTGCCGTTTAGTTTTTTGAATATGACTCCTTTTATTTTAGTATTAACGATACTTGAATGAATAAGATGTTTATTGTTAGGGGCACAAAAGGAAGAAACAGTTTTATCAACTGCCCACATAAAGTGAATTTCTTTTGGGTCTCTTGAGGACTACATTGCCGTCCTAGTGTCTGATAAAAGATACTAAATAAAACACTTACCATTTAAGGTCTGGCCATTTTTCCTGGAGATATTATGGCAGTCCTTTTAGTGGCCTGGCGTTATTTTTTTTTTTTTTTGCGAATGTAAAGTGAGGGCTTCTAAACGCACCCACCCCACCCCCTCAAATCACCTGACAAGAATCAAATCACTAAATGTAGAGCTATGAAGAGGAAATGGATTTTAAAAGTAGAAGGATGAGTTGATGTTGCGACCAATCACCATTAGGGGAATCCTGACCATGTGCACACACACTGTACATGACAGCAAAGTATATGACTGTTGTGCTGTGTTCCCTGCGAGGGCCAGTGCACAACAGGGACTTAGGCCGATGTTCACCCAGTAAGTTGCAGATCAATCACCATTAGGGGAATCCTGACCATGTGCACACACACTGTACATGACAGCAAAGTATATGACTGTTGTGCTATGTTCCCTGCGAGGGCCAGTGCACAACAGGGACTTAGGCCGATGTTCACCCAGTAAGTTGCAGATCAATCAAACAGTTTAACAAAGCCGAACGCAAAGAGCACGGCTTTAGAAGTCAATAAGTGTGTGCTAGATTTGACATTAACAAGTTGGTGATTGAGAGGATTCGCGCTAAGAGCAGGTGCTCATTCAATTGCTTAATGGATATTATGGAGATGGGTCTCGAGACTCCTGTTTAACATGTTATTAACCTTTGGTATTGCTGTGCTTAACAGGAAATGTAAGAGGGAGGTGAGAGAGTTTCCAAAAGCCTGAAACATGCGGGATCTGCAAGTATCTGCAAGAGTAACCACATTACAATGTTTGTCTTTTATAGCTTGCTGTCGAATATAGCATCAAGTTTATGGAAACGAGCGCCAAGTCGGGACAAAATGTAGAAGAGGCTTTCACTTTTACAGATATTTTTGGTTTAGTTTTCCCATGGGAAATGCACGGCAGCTGAGAAGCATGACATGGACCACCAATGTTTGTGAGTTACAGATAAAAATGTGTCGATAGTTAAGATCATGAGACGACTACAACAGCGGGAGGGTATAATCCTGTCGCATTTACCGCTATCCCCGACTCATTCGGATTAAGATTTGACATTTCCTTGATGGTTTTTAAGTAGGGTTTCTTTGTTTTCGAGTACATCAAGTTCGCAGTAACCAGACAAGTTTTCAAGGTTTTTGCGTATCCTGTAGAAATTGTTAGCAGCAGCTCTTGACATACTTTTCAACAGTTTTCTTCGAAAGGAGATTCTTTTAGAAGTGCTAAGTGATAGTATCAGTTAAATTGCGTTCATATTAGTTACTTGGTATATACTCGCACATTGAGGATGAAGTGGTGATACTGGAAGTGATAGTTTTTGTTACCCTAGTATATTCCCAATGCCCTAATGCTGACGGCTTGATTAGTCTTCTGACAGTGAATGCCAACCTGAACTTGCACTTTAACTGACCAGAAACTCAGCGCATCGGATACGTTGGTAACTTATCTTGGTTAATCATAGTCATGATCTCATGTTATTTTCGGTAATTACAACCTCCTGAAACCATAATCTCATTTAATCATGATCACCTGTAATATGATCGCATGTAATTATGATATCATGTAATCGTGCTCTCATAAAAGTGTGCACTCGTACTTATGGTCTCATGTGAACAGTTTATGTAACCATTATGTTTTTCGATCTCATCAGCTCATACAGTCATGGATGTAATAATAATCGCATACAATCATGACCTTATGTAATAATAATTTCATATAATCAGCACCTGATATAATCGTCATCTCAAACAATCATGACCTCATGTTATAATGTACTTATTATCTCATACGATCTTCTCCTGTAAACGTCGTCTCGTCAAATCGTCGTCTCGTGTGATCATTGTCGTCGCCTCGTCGTCTTGTGTGATCATTGTCGTCGTCTCGTGTGATTATTGTCGTCGTCTCGTGTGATCATTGTCATCTCGTGTGATCATTGTCGTCGTCTCAGCATCTTGTGCGATCATTGTCGTCGTCTCAGCGTCTCGTGTAATCATTGTCGTCGTCTCAGCGTCATGTGTGATCATTGTCATCGTCTTAGTGTCTCGTGTGATCATTGTCGTCGTCTCAGCATCTTGCGTGATCATTGTCGTGGTCTTAGCATCTCGTGTGATCATTGTCGTCGTCTCAGCATCTTGTGTGATCATTGTCGTGGTCTTAGCATCTCGTGTGATCATTGTCGTCGTCTCAGTGTCTCGTGTGATCATTGTCCTCGTCTCAGCGTCTTGTGTGATCATTGTCGTCGTCTCAGTGTCTCGTGTGATCATTGTCCTCGTCTCAGCGTCTCGTGTAATCATTGTCCTCGTCTCAGCGTCTTGTGTGATCATTGTCGTCGTCTCAGCATCTCGTGTGATCATTGTCGTCGTCTCAGCATCTCGTATGATCATTGTCGTGGTCTGAGCGTCTTGTGTGATCATTGTCGTTGTCTCGTCGTCGTCTCGTGTGATCATTATCTCATGGTGTGTTATGGTGTCACGTAATCATGACCATATATAGTCACAGTTCTATTACATTTAGATGCTATTATGTAGAAGTCTAAGGTACTGTCGTGATCTCGTGTAATTATGCCCACGTGTCCCCATGATCAGATTATGGTGATCACATAGCATAACAGGATGGCTTCTTTTTATTGTTGGTTGTAACTGTAATAGAACATGCAACGAACATTTAAGCCGGATCTCCACTAGCTAGTAGGCCCGCGGCTTCACATTTCAGCTCAAAACTTTTTAAGGCCTGGCCGGATTGACATGAAATTTTGTGACTTTCCCTAAATTTTACTGAAAATTCTTATGACGAAAATATTTTTTTGATTTTTTTTTAGAAATTTTGCGATACTGGCGTTTTGTTGACCTATAGTGTAGTTTTTTACCTTTCGGGTTTGTTACTTTTCTTTGAAAAACCTGATTATCATATCTTTAATTTAAGCCTAGATTTTTCTTTTCTGAATTTGTACCGACGATTTCGTATTCTCAAAGTGACAAATTCAAAATTTGTTGAAATTTCGTAAAAAATGAAAAAATATGTTGTGCAATAAGGTGAAGTTCTCTAGAGAAGCTTATATAACAATAGATGCAAAATAATTATAAGAAAATCACATCTTTAGATGCATTTTGTACCAACAGTGAAGAAAGAGTTATATTTTTGATGTTTGGAGGATACATTTTAGTCATAATGCTCAAAATAAATAAAAACCGGTGGATTATATGTAAGAAACCATACGTTTTCTCAAAACTCGCACATTTTGGAAAATAATTTTCTCAAAATCTAAAATATCTTGCCTAAATACAACTTATACATGCAGAAATACCCTAGAGATACTAAAAGCCCTCAAAAATTCAAAATATAGGTTACCCCCATGTATGAGAAGGGCCAAAAAGCCCATGTGAGGTAGGGTTAATCTAACATTCTCGGTAGAACTAACTAAAAGTTGATATCGGAAATATTGATATTTATTCGGAATGTTTATCCTACAAATGTTTGTAGGGGAAAGTAATTTTCCATGCAGAAATGTTCTGCTACATATTTTGTTGAATTGTATTCAAAACCTAATAATAGAATTTGGCTGATCGACAGTTTTGTATGGTATTCTGAGCTGCACTGCCACAAGACAAACTTTGTAACGTTGCAGTATCAAAATATATTATACATCGGTTGCTCTTTGAAAACAGCGAATCGGTAATCCTTTTACCGAATTATATTATTTTCTACAACATGACGGCTAATGTAACAAATAATATTTCTAATGGTAGGAATATCACTTAAACAAATGTTACATCTTTGGGATAAAATGCAAAAAAAATATTTGACCTTTTGGACAATATTGCCCTTGAGTTTCTATTCTCACACTCGTTGGCCTACAACAAAAGTGTAAATAGGCTCCATATTGATGGTATCCTCTTTAATAGAGATTCCTAAACCTTTTAAACACTTGTCGAACGTTTACACCATTTTAGGGACGAGTAGCTTTCTCTTTGACCCAGGGTTGTCCACATAGAATCAGCTATGTTTGGAACAAAGAAAATTAATCAAATAAATATATTTCAAGACAGGTTTGAATGAGCCTTTCTATCATACGGTTGGAGAAAAATGCACTTAATTTAAAAAACACTCTTTGCCTGATCTTTTTATGTCTGCAAATGTATGTTCGACGGTTTACTAATTTTGCGACCAAAAGAACTCTTTCTTTGCTTTCAGCGGTTACGGATTTAAAGAGTTCACCCCTATCTGGTGCAAAGGTAACTAATTCAATCAGTAAAGCTAAAGATTACTATAAATGTACGTCTACAATAAGACAATTAAAGGGTAAAGTGCACTTAATTGGAGTGTCCTCTGTAGATAATAGAATATGAATGACAGCTAAGAGAAAGTTGGGTTAAGTGAAGTGGACATAATTGCCTCTCATCATCTTTTCAAAACGATGGCCAAATATCGTATGATCATCATTATAATGACTAAGGTTAATAGCTTTTATTGATCTCCGGCGATTTCAAACGTTTTTGAAATACAAAATAAGTTCGTTCTTTCTTGTGCAGGTTCTTTTCTGATGATGTGTGAAATACACGAAAATATTCGCAAATGAAAATGTAAAGTTAATGGTCTCCTTATCCGTCATACTGTAACTTTTTCATTTAATTCCAACAAATAGGTATTTGGCTGTAATACACAATTTTAATGTACATAAATGAAATAATAGACAAGATATCTTCATCGTCTGCATAGTCATCATCAATAACATTATCTATATCTTCATTACTAATACCTTCATCATCTATGTCTTTATCATTCATACCTTTGTCATCCATATCTTTATCGTCTATATCCTCAATATCTATATCTTCATCTGACTATATCTTCATCATCCATATTTTCATAATCTATTTCTTCATTATCTGAATATTTATTCTTTATCTTCATCAACTATATTTTCATCAGGTTTTTTTGCATCATTTATATCGTTGCATGTCTTAATCATCTGTTGTTGTTCTTTCATCGTAGTCGATGAAGACCATGACTGTCCAACTGTTGTAAGTCCAATTTGGCAAGGAGCAACCGACCACATTCTGCTCATCTTAAGTGTGACACTATGTCATTGTTGTTTCCTTCCTTCAATAGCGCCTTCTTCCTCTGTGCCTCTTCCTGCCGTTGTTGCTCATGCAGCTTCGCTCCGGAGTGTAGCTGGTGTGTCATGCTGCTTTTTTCACTGGCCAACTTTTCTCAGCTTTGATGTTCAATGCTGAAGCTCTTCAGGGATGCTTTTACAGTATGTTTAAACTTTAACTTTTCCTCCACTTTGAGCGTTTGCCTTTGTGTAGTTCACCATACATTAATTCTGTGATCCTCCATACAGCATACATGGTCTATCCATAGCAATTATGACATCTTCAGTAGCGTCTGTATACTTTGAAGATTTATTCTTTTCAGAATTACACTGTCTGGCACTTGTCCTGCTATCTAATTCTTAAGATGCAGCACAGACATGTCATGTGGGAGCTGTTCAGCTGCTTTGCATATCTGCTGTAGATAGTCCAGGTTTCACATGTATACAACAAAGTAGTTATGATTACGGCCTTATAGACTTTGACTTTTGTTGACTTGCTGATGCCTCTTCTCTCCCAAACTTGCTTACGGACCCTCTCAAATGCAGAAATGGCCTTAGCAATTCTGTTATTCACTTCTTCATCAATGTTCAATTTCCGAGACAAGGTGCTGCCTAACTATGTGAATTTGTCTACTGCAGACAGTGGTTGACCCTAAACTGTGATGCTTGGCTTTTTGTATGTTACGCCTTGCACTGGTTGATGAAGAGCTTTGTTCTCCTTATGCTTATTGTCAGATCAAAGTTATCACATGTCCTTGAGAATTTATCCATGTTGTACTGCATCTCTGCATCTTTGCTGACACTACGAGCACAGTCTTCTGTAATCAGAAGGTCCCTGAATCATGTATGACTCGCTTTGTTTTGGCTAGTAAGCCTCTGGAGTTAAGAATTTCCATCTTTACGGTACTTAAGGCAAATACACTCTGCATTGTTACCACAGAATGTATCAGATAGCATAGCCACAAACATCATTCTGAATAAAGATGGGCAAAGACACAACCTTGGTTGACACCATTTGTAACTTCAAAAGCGTCAGAGGTTTCCCAACTGTCTATAAAGCTTTGAAACATACCATAATGAAACTGAATGTACGACATTGATAATCTTATTAGGGCAGCCAAACTATCCTATAATTTTTCATAGAACCTTTCAACCGACAGTATCAAAGGTCTTGGCAAGATAGACAAATGTTGTGTGCAAGCTGCTGTTTTGCTCTTGACACTCCTCTTCGACAGCACTTGTATTAAAGGAACCAAGATATGTCTGCCAACCTCATGAGGTACAGAAAAGGTTCCCAGGAATTTGAAAACTGGAGGAACAATAACAAAGTCTCAATAAAGAGATCTTTTGTTCAGTTGCAGTTCAGGTTGCAATATGCCTTTGACTTTTTACTCAGAGATGTGGAGACTTGAGTGATGTACATTGCCTAAAAATTTATACATCGCTTCCTCTCAAGGGCTAGTGCTAGAAAATACTAATAAAAGGTCAGCGTCAAAGGTTGTGCCACAGGGGTTTACTGCTAAAAATAGTTCTATCGTGCAAACGTGACGCTTGTCTTCATGCAGCGAAACTGAGTGAGAGGCTTGTACAAAAATAGACCACAATACACTTTTTGCCTCGTTTTACAAAAGCTAAAGCGAGGTTGTATTCGGACGTTGAAAGGGCGTCGTAATGACACCACTGAATTGTAGGTAACGTACTTTAAAATAGCAATGTAGGCTTATTTTCGAGACAGAGTCGTTTTAGAAAACTACTTTTTAATGAAACTTACTACGTAGGATATGCATCCATTTGATTTCATGTCCGAAATTGACAAAACGTTAACAAAACATCAACTTTGAAATTACGTCGGATGCCGGCTAATAAGGAGCGAATATAACAAAAGAAAAGAAATTATGATATTGACGAATGTGACTAAAATATTTGCATAAGACTGGGACCGAAATACGGATTTTAATGAAAAAATTATTTTTTATTTCACTTCTGTGTCTTTCTTCAATTGACTTCAAAAACTTACGATTGTGACAGAAAGCAAATGAAAAAAGTATACAATAGCACTAGCGTGGTACTAGTGTAATCTCACGTCAATGGTAGCGAATTAGGGGAAGTTAAAATTCCACATCAGTAATCCAAGTTTTACATGGATAAGAAAAAGCAATAAAGCTATAGCCAATATAATGTGACTGCCTGACACCTTTACTTTAAAATAGGAGCACACAAATTTGGAATGACCTTAGCAAATCCTTCAGAAAAGATGTAGCCTTAAACACGTTAACTAAATTCTTAACATATAATGTTTAAAGTTAAAGAATTGTTCTCACAGATGAAGAAGCCAAACATACGTAGTCTCTGTGTTTATTTCGTTACAAAAACTCAATTATAGAATAATTACAAAAGTCAATATAAGTATTGTCTGAGCTAAATCGAGTTGTTCTGTTAACTTCACCATACCTATTTCTAATCATCAGATGAATTGACAATAGTTTGTAATGTAATGTTAGATTCAAAACCCCAAGCGCAGGGAAACACTTAATTTTCCAAACTGAATTTCCCATACCTGGTATATTAAGTCAAGTATGTATTGTTGAGTGTTTTTGATTGTTAGTCTGACTCTTTTTAGCTGAATTTTTAACATGTTTTAATATTATCTCAGTATATCTCATTTAAAATTACTTAGCCACTGCTGCAAACATCTGTTGTTCAAAGTAAACAGAAGATGTTTTCCGTTGCTTTCATAGTGTTGGTACCCATGTTAAACAAATTGATCAGTCACTGAGTTAATTTTAGAATTTAGGGAACTGTAAAATTTTATTCTGTGTTGAAAATTACAAAATTTGCAACGGTAGTGCTTTACTTATCTTTACGAAACTTGGTGGAATTTTCATTTTCTGGTCAGACATTCTCATTCAGGTCACGATATTAAGGTTTATTTAAAATATTTCCAATAATAAATACAAAATAATTAAACCATTTTGTGCATTTTGCCAGGTGTTTCACATCTGTCGTGGTAGATTGTGAAAACTGTATCAGCTTTGGTTCATTCTATAATCTGTGGCCATGTGTCATGACAGTACCTGCCCTATCTTGAGAAGCTTTGGGGGGCTCAATTGAGGACCCAGGATATTTTTTTAGCAGGGGAAAGCAATATAAATTTAAATGAATATTATTTTAGCTTCAGTAGCATTTTCTCGAAGTGTCTATTTTTTTATTTTCATACTATATATTTAAAGTGATGGACCTTGTTCAGAAACTGACATGTATTAATGTCTCTTGTAGATCATCGCGACAACTGACAGGGCTGAATGGACTTTTCTTTCTTTATCATAAGCAAGTGATTATTTGTTATTAAAAGAGAAATGTGAAGCAATTAACAAAACTCTCACTGAAATACAGTCATAGATGGTATTATGGAAAAAATGACAGAACAAAATTAATGAAAGGAAGCTTTCCACCAGTAAACTGTCAAACTGAATAAAAATATTTTTATTTTGAAAATAGTTCATCCCCTTAAACAATCTGTTTGATGGTGTCTATTTCTCACATAGAAGTTATACCACAGGAAGTAGGCCATATCTTTTACTGTCTACAATATATCTTCCTGGCACAATTGTAACCTACTATAGCCAACAGGCCGCATTCTTAAAAGGTCAAGGAACTGACCAATTTTGGTTTGCAAATTTTATTGGTTGTTGTCTTTGTAGTTGCAACAAGAAGCTAATGAGTCTACATTGATAAAAATACAACAATTTTGATGAACAGGGAAATAAGAACAAGGCACTATCTTAAGCACAATACTTTCAATATTTGTCTAATCTGGGCCCATATTAATTGGTGCCTGAAGTGGGCCTTGGACATGCTAATGTGCCTCAAAATACCTGGTATGACCTGGTCTAAGAGTCTGTTCCGTTTCTTCTCTGTGTGCTTACATTGTTATCACCATAATCACCATAATCAATCAGGTATGACAAAATTCATCCTCCCCATAAGCCCCTCTTGCCCATTTTCTTGTAGAGGTTGCATTTTGGAAAGCTGGTATCTTCATGGAGAAGAGTTGCATAGTTCAGTGGTTGACGGTTGTCTTTTCATCAACCATGGTGTAGTTCAATAATACAGCAAAATATCACATTCTGCCCTTTTTAAGTGTTGTCCTGCAAGGTGTAGTTGGCATGCTCTTATTGAATCCTGTCTTTGGGAAGGCTTAAACATAATTCTTTGTTATTTGTACTTTCATTCCAATTATTATTTTGGGTGTATTAAAGGATATAGGTGTAGCAGTCACTGACTTAGTGCTCTAACGGTCTAAGTTTCAGATTTGTAATGTAGTATACTTTCAGCAAGGGCACAAACAGTCCTTTCCCTGCCTGCATGTCGGTGCAGACTTCTGGATGGTCTCATGTTTGCACACTGATGTTCATGCCTCTGTTTTCCCTATTCTTACATAGATCTTTTGTTTCATTCATTGGCCATCACCTCTGTTGTTGTTGGTTCACTTCACTATCAGCCTCCTGAACTGAATATTTCTTCATTCAATAAGAAGGAAGTTTTATTTCCTGAATGAGTCATTTAAAGAAGAAAGAGAGCCGATGCAAAGCTTCCTACTGTTAGTAGTAGATTCCCCTTTTCCCTAGTTTGTTTTAAGTCAGTTGTGAAGGTTCAACCATAGTAGTCAGTCAAGTATTATTAGTCTTACATATATATATGTAAAATTCCAGTATATACTTTTTGAGCCTGTGGCTACCCTCAATGGTATTGATTACAATAGTTGGAATGCCATATACAGTAAGATTTTCCTCATTGATACAGCTGAGAACAGCTGCAAAAATTTATCTGCTTTGGTTTCTCATTGATCAATGTTCCCTGGAAGCATTCTAATTAGATATTTGATATCGAAAGTGGAAAAAAGGAGATCCGTACAGATGAGCAAAAAGCAGTAATCTGAAAGTAAAGATAGGTGGAATATATTCCAATAAAATGGAGTATTGGTACTTACCAGATGGCGGCTTTTATATGTCAATCCATCTTGCAAAATTATAGCAAGCCTCCGTCAATAACTGTTGTGATTTAACCGACATTTACGGAGACTTACTACAAATCGCTGCAGAAGTATGTTCTCTGATATCAACTTCATCTGCTATGATTTAAACCCATTCATTTAGAGAGCAATTATAAGTTACACCGAGGAATCTTTTTCATTTCAACACTACACTCACTATTTTATCCAAGGACGTATTATGTTAATATGTGTTATTCAAAATGGATAAAAGAAGATCCGTAGAGATGAATAGAAGATAGTAAGATGAAAGGAAAGATAGGTAAAATATATTCCAATGAAATGCAGTATTGATGCATTACTTTAACAAAGAAACCAAAATAGAAACAATTAGAGATTGATATGAGTTTTTAGCATCGAATAGTTATTGATATAGTAAAGTTAAGAAAAACACATATAAGATCAAAGATGTGAAAGTATTGGAAAGTAACAAAGCATATTTAGTTCTTGTTTTCGTACTTCAATAAACATTGAAGGATTGCAGTATCCTTCGTATAATTGTTGCTAGTGTAATGATTTAGCAGCAATCGTACGAAACACACTGCAGTTGCAAATTTGAAGATGGGTTCAGTTGTGACATGTTTCCATGTTTTGGCTATTGGAGTGACTTGACACATGAAATTTCTATAATACAAATAACAAAGAAGGTATTAATGAAACTTGGATATAATTGAATCAAACAGAATGACAATTGAATAAATTTGGTTAACAATGATACGTAAAACAACAAAAGAAGAAAACGAATAGAAATGACAAAGAAAATTCTGTTGGTGTTCTCGTACTTCAATAAACATTGAAGGATTGCGGTTTATGTCGTACAATGATTGCTCATGTAATGGTATTAGCAGCCATAGTGCGGCAAACACTGCAATATGAAGTTCAAACTCTCCTTCATTGGCAAGATGACTATATCATTTGGCTTTTGGAGTGAATTTACGTATTCAATGACAATAACAAGCAAACAAAGAAGATAAAAATGAAATTCTGTTCATGGTTTTGTAAGCATTGAATGATAAACAACGAAATAAAGATATTTTCGGTGTTTACATCTTTTCTATTTCTCTGGTGTTCTTCTCAAAATAAGATTTGTATATAGTTTTGTTAGTATTGGTTAATGAACGACGAAATAAAGGTAACAATGATTCACCTAAAAGCAATTGTTTTAAAGAATTGTAAAGTAAAGAAAGCATAAGCCATAAATGTTTTTATAATGCAAAGAACATGTAAGGATTGCAGTGTATTTCGTACAATGATGTGAAACATAATGATTTAACAACCATTGTAGGAAATTCACTGCATTGAAAAATCTAAATGCTTCTTCACATATTATTTGTCTCGACCATTCTGCGGTTTGAGTGACTTGACGCATAAATTACTATATAAAAAGAACCCCAAAACGTAACAATTAGATTTGTCTATAAATTTTTGTTATTCAATAATGATTGAAACATTAATATCAAAAATAATACATATAAAGAGAAAATGTGCGAAAGGATTGGAAAATAAAAAGCAAAAGCCATTGGTGTTTTCGTACTTGAATAAACATTGAAAAATTGCGGTTTATGTCGTACAATGATTGCTCATGTAATGATTTTAGCAGCCATAGTGCGGCAAACACTGCAATATGAAGTTCAAACTCTCCTTCATTCGATTTCTATCCGTGATAAGAGAACAATTTACCCCAATTAAATCCATGAAGCAAAGGCAGATTGGATAGCTTCGCCACAACCGACGCCGAGTCCCCACTTATTTTATTTTTATGAAGGTTAAAGCAGGTGGAAGACAAAGGAAGGTTTTTGTCCGGAAATTTCACGACTGGAAATCAAAAATGAAACTGAGCAAGGTGTACAGATTTAGAGACACAAGGAGAGCCTTTGGAAGCCAACCCTGGGTCAAAAACGCCATCTATCCTTACTAGAGACTAGGGAGGTGGAAATGGGCTTTAACTTCTGTTAAAGCTGACGTCATTTTAGCATTAAAAATTTCTTTCTCCATTAGTTTTCTTGAACTACTACCACGGATTGTAAGTCAGGGGAAAGAGGACCTTAGACTTTAGGGTGGAGGCTTCGGAATAAGCCAAGGTATGCACTGTACACTTGTAATTTTTTGTCCTCTAGATGCATGAAATGCTCAACATCATCATCACAATGAATGTAAAGATACTAAAACAGAGTAAGCATGATGATTTTATTGACATGATTGCTTTGTCTATCATTATTTCAAACAACCAAAGTTAAGTTAAAGAATTAGCATGTACATTGACTTTGATCTTTTTAAAACTTACCAGCGGCCCATGTGTTGCCATTTGCCGAGGAGGTAGCTTAAAGTAGTTAACTTCATTTGCACCAATTCTGGCTGTCCTTGGGAAACAACATTATTTATATCATTACCACTGACATTGCTTTATTAACACTTTTACTTGGCTTATAAAATATAGTCCAATTCCAATAAAACTATATCTCTAAATATATATTTTATTAGCTTTGACTGAAAAATTCTAGTTCCCTTCTTTCTTATTGCTGATCCTACCCCCCAGGCCCCAAGACACGTCTGCGTTTATTTTTTATAAAATAAAACCTACATTTTGTTGAGCAAATATAGTCTTACTAACTATGAGATTTAAATCTAATGATGATCATAAAATATCGAAAGTATATTGTTAAACAATCAGTTTATCTAATTTACTAAATTTGCCATAACAAAATAAGAAACTCACGTTATTTCACCTTAATTTTTATTTTCTTGTGTGTTTTTTCTCATAACTGAACTTCTATGTTCTTGTAAACTATAATCTTATGAAGCAGAATAGTCTCAAAATATCATAATGTAATATGATATCACTTATCTCCCAATATTGTAACAGTTTCAGGAGCCCTGTATTGCCAGACAAATGATAAATTTGAACGAAATAGCGAAAATATTACGTACTTGAAAGCTTTTGTGGTCTGACATTCCTCACAGTGCACTCGTCACAATGATCAAAATGAAACGTGTGGAACGAGTATACCCAACTGTATTTTTGAAAGAGCCAATCAGAAATTTAGACTGTGTGAATGGCTTCTATTTTTGGACTAATCAGTGTCCACTACGACTAGATTAACTGAATAGGCCTAATTAGAAAACGAACTATTTTTACCTGCATATCAATAATTTTTTTGCTTTTACATGGACTGACTTCAGAACGATCAAATGAAATGCAGACTTGGCCTTTCCTACGATATGGAAGCAATCGTCCGTGTACATTTTGGCACAATCTGGGTTTTCAAGCTTTTAAGTACTTAGTGTTTCTCCTTTTTCATGCAATATTCTTCTTTTATACCAAATAACAAAATATTTAAATAATAATTTACATTTCTCCTGCCTACACCCAAGAAGAGTAGCATATTTTATGACATACTCTTATCATACTTTACCTCTTGTAAAGCCCAAACTGTATCAAGTAATGTAAGTATTCACAAAATACCATTTGGCACACAGGGCCATCGAAGAAACTGCATGTGTCTTATTGCAAATAACTTATTCATATATCATTAAGTTCAACTCGTAACAAATGAAATTTTCTTGATAAATAGAAAGAACTTTGCAACGAAAGGAAATTCGTTACGAATGGAGTTAAGGGGATAGTCTCCTAATTACTTTGAATGTTAAATCCAGGGTTGATATTTATTCTCTTGAAGTGTTTAGAGGATTTTATTTAAGGGTATGAAAGTGATATCAAATTGTTTGTTTTTTAAAGTCAAACAAAGAACACTGCTGTTAATGAAGGAATCCTATCATTTTTTTTCGAGTGAAATCATATTTTTTCAGTTTATCTAATACTTTGCTCAAGAATGTATTTGAAGGGTATGTACAATATATCAGACAGAGTTGGCGGACGGTGGGTAGAAATTAAGGGGAGTCGGTGTCATTTGCTTGAGAGAAAATGACTTTTCTAATTAGTATAATTTAGCCACGGGGCACGCTCGCATTATCATTTCTGTTTATTGGCGTCAAGGGACTATTCAGGCTCAGTCCCCCTGAGTCCACCCTCCAGGGCATCTCTTTGGGAGGGCAAAAAAATTGTATTTAAACAGTAATACTTTACTTAACGCCATCTTTGAATTCTCATCCTGACACAAGTCATTAAGGCCTACTGAAGAAATTTCGAGCAAATGACATCATGGGCCACAACCAAATCTTTATAACGACCTTTTAACATGAGCTCAAATGGTGGAAACTTTCTAAAAGTAACATATATGAAATATAACGGTCACGAAGTAATAAAACCATGGAAAAAGAACTCTGTAAGTAAACCATTGCGTTTGTAATAATCGGTCAATAGTTTTAGCCAGAAATTGATCAGGTTTGATCTTGGTTATTGATGACAGAATGAATATACGATGATGACAAATTGGATAAAACGCAACTGCCGTCCTTCACAAACCACTTGACACGTAATTTGTGAACCGAAAAATAACTCAGATTAAGTATGTAATAGAGAAAATTTGGTATGCTGAAATTATAGCTTGCATACCAACGTGGCTAACCACCAGTTTTGATTTCAGGTTTGCAAGAGGCGCTGATTAATAGTATTATCCATGATGAGGAGATTGTTAAAAACGTGCTAGAGGGCCGTTGGGAGAGGCTTAACGTATAACACAAACCAAAATATTCTTTCTTAAGAGAAAAAGATATCAGATTCTGAAAATGTTTGGATTGGAGGCCAATTTGGTGCCAAGTTTAATTTTTTAAATTGTGGGGTGGGCTGAGGTCATTTTAAAATTGGGTATATGTGCTCAGTTCTGTTCATATTTCTTAACATTTCTTTAAGGTAAGTAATTTTCATTGATGATAGTAATGTTTACAACCATTGTCATATCAAAATAAGAATATTTCAAAAAAGGTCGCTGTAACACTATTTTTAATATAACTTAACATGTTTCTTTATTTTAAAAAGGGAATCTCTTCTCTGAACAAGATTTGGTTTAAAAAATCGTGAAACAATTGCACAGAAGAACGAGACTGCTCGTGAGAGATATTTGTATCTTATTGTCCACAGAAAATAAAATATCGAAATACAGTAAAAACAAGGGATACACTTTTATAGCTAGATGCACAAGACACATGTAGTGTGAAAGAATGTATTAATTATTGACCATAAATTCTTGTGTATTTGTGATCTGATAAATGTCGAACAAAAGTCGTTGTCAAGACCAAATATATTTACTACTTCCTGCAGCCTTACGTTTTTTGTATCATGAACATCAGAAGAACGTAATGTTTCTAACGTTAAATTGTTGCCTTTTGTAATGGTAACGGGCTAGTACATTAACATTTTTCTTAGGAACATAAAGAAAGGAGAACAATTTCCTGTATCGTGAATGTAAATTCATTTCCTTAATGACGTAGTTACAATAGATCCATGAGCTGCATTATACTTACCTGCTAGATACTTAGGACTACATAGGATACTTAATTAACTGTTGCCTAGGGACAAAAAAAGGTGCGTAACTGTTATCTCTCCTTTATTGTCTAGTATTTCCGTTGCAACGTTACCTATTACTGCTCGATCGCATTAACATCAGAAGGTTGCAGTTGCTTCTCACTAATGCCTTCTGTTGGCATCTTCTCTCTCACATATTGAATATTTCATGCCCCTTAAGTCATCGACATCAGTCGTCTGCTTTCTTCTAGATCTATCCCTTAGTCTTTGGTATTTTTTTCTTCCCTCTTTCAGTGCTTTCGTTCTTATCTTGTTTAAAAACATTCTATTTTCCTATTTTTTGCCTTTTCTTTATCTTTTCTTGACCTTTTCTTGACCTTTTCTTGACCCTTTCTTGACCTTTTCTTGACCCTTTCTTGACCTTTTCTTGACCTGTTCTTGATCTTTTCTTGACCGTTTCTTTACCCTTTCTTGATCTTTTCGTGACCTTTTCTTCACCCTCTCTACACATTTTCTTCACCTTTTTTCACCTTTATCTTTACCGTTTCTTCGCCTTTTCTTCCAAAAATCCTCCAGTCTCCTTCACTCTTTTTAAAAACCTCATCCTGCACAGGTTTTTTGACAGGATTTACTTGACTGTACTCCTCATTAAACCCGGCATCGCCTGTTGTGATATTATAATACTTCAACTTATTGATACTTACTATCAATGTTTTAAGCTGTAAAATTAATAAATTTGACGAAAAAGATACTATTCCGTATCTCGATTGGTTGGGAAGTTGCGTCATAAGTTTTTAACTCAAACATTTGCTTAGAACAACTTAAAGGTAATTCTCTCCAAAGAGGAGTATGGTTTTGATGTTGAAGTTAGACAACAAATTATTCTTTTGCATGTTTCGGGTTGAGAATGGATGCTGAAGGAGAAACAAAGGCAGCAGTACGGTGAAGGGCGTCAACAGCATGAGCAAACAAAAGAGAGTTAACTGGTATTATGGACGATAAAAAAATGATCAAAATGCTGCAGCGAAAATTGCACAAACAATGATACGGCCTGGTCTTCTGTATGGATCGGAAGTTGGGACAATGGGAAAGAAAGGGAGAGAGGTTTTAAGAAATGACAGGCATGAGAAAGGAGGAGTGGAGAAGTGACTTTGAGAGTTTAGAACCGGGAAGAGATGGCATGGATATGTAATGAAGATGTATGAAAAGAGCGCCGTGACAAAGGAAGTGAAAGAACAAATACCAGCAAAAGACCAAGAGGTAGGCAAAAGAATAGATAGACTGACAACATTACAGATGACATGAAACATTTTGCATTCAATTCGTGGAGACGATGGACTGCATAGACAGTTGTATAGAAGAAGGACCCGGATAACTGACCCTTCATCATCGAGGAAACAACAGCTTTCATTGAGAAGAGACGAATGTAATCTGTTAGTTTTGTAAAGAGACCTGAGAAATAGAAGATATGTCACCACGGGGATCGAGCAAAAGCTAAATGGCATGGAACCGGCTCTCCTCGAAAAAAGACAAGCTAACTAAGATTCTATGCAAAGAAGGTACTAAAGTTTTGTTAGTTTTTAACTCGGAAAGGAATGGAGCATCTTTTTCAACGAAGAGTGCTTTACCCAAAAACATTCAGTCATGTGTGGTTTATAAATTTACATGTTCAAGCTGTAAAGCTTGTTATATTCTGAGCTCTTGTTTTGTCACACTGTGCGATATGCGAGCGTCCATATTTTCAATGTAAGACGAAGGCAGTGCTTACACATGCCATGAAGTAATCATCTCTTATTCCTCCATGGAGAACGCACTTGTCTCTAAAAGTGGGATGATGCAGCCCTTTGCTTCTAATTTCAAAACGAGACCATAGCTGGAAGACTGTGAAGAACTTTTGGCCTCGCTACAATATTATTTCAAGATGGCTTCCAAACAAGAGTTTGATGCAGAATTGAGGAAGGTAAAATTTGTATGCTATTGCTCTTATAGCATTTAAATAGTAAAAATATGAGCAGCAATGTGCTATTTGATAGCATGTGGCCATATTGATATAGTTACCTTGCTTGCACAGGCTTCACTTCTGTCCGAAACTATGCGCATTTTCACCGTCTACCACACGCCCTAAGTGAACCCAGTATTACTTTCTGCCATGAAAGGGAACGGACATGGACAAACAGCTGTGAAGCTATATGATAGTCGAAGCGGATTAAATGAGCTGTATGCACTCAATGGTCATTTTAGCTACTGTTACCCAGATGGCAAGGTATTTTGAACACAAGAAGGGCTGCTGTTGTCAATTTCTTATTCGACTGTCGAGGCGACTTTTTTTCTGCTTTTAGATGTCTGTATGGCGTCTGATTCAGCGGCGGAAATTTGTCGCATTTTACCTTGCTTTGATGTTATGAAAATGAAAATGTTCCGCAGTTATAGTAGGTTTAAGAAAGGTAGGCCTGTTTGCGTTGTAGGCAAGTATATATTTGGCAAGTAGGTTATCTGAGAAGAAGCTAGAGAACTCCTGTAGGTCTACCTCAGTTGACTTATTTGGCCCTATCCCACTACAGCTATTGACAGACAATGTTTAAACGAAATGTGTCATGCCAAAGCAACAAAATTTTGAATTCACAGTTTTGTAGCATGGGAAATGGTCGCTTATACATTATCGGACCCCCTATTGTTTGGCTTTGAATAAATGGCAATGAATGAACACAATTACAATATAGTAGGCCCCATCATTGGAGTACCTGTTACATGACAGCAACCTGTGGCCAGTAATGACAATAACTGTGGATTTCATTTTAGGTTTACCTTTGCCACATCGCTTCCACTCGCTTTGTCCAAACTCCTGTATGTGGGTCAACAAACTGAGTTTTGGCTGAGTTTTCATGTTCATTTCAATGAAAATAACTTAATCTTATAATTTAATTATTTCACAAGTGTGGCATTCCCACTTACTTTTACACCATCAGCCAGACCCACAATTTTTTAAAATCATCCAATGACAGCAAACAATAGGGGGGTTCAATACTGTATTAGCACCAGGAAATATATACCTATGCCAGGTCATGCAATACTATTGTGATGGATGAACACTTCAGAAACTTTTGTTGAGTTTCCCTCAAAGATAGGAACCCAGTAGATATGATGCAGACGTGTATTTCTTTAGCTTAAGTAATAATTTTGCTAACTTTTATCTTTTTTTATTATTTAGCCCATTTGGCAGAACTTTATATCATTTATTTAGGACAGTTTTAATATCAGGCCAACTGCACTGCTCACAAGGGACATTTGGTTAAGAAACTGCCAGTATGGGAGTTTCCTTTGATACCCATGCTCTTCTTCATTTGAACAGCTATGGCTTTATACCAAGTGTCTATATAGTCATGGCAGGTAATTATACCCACGTTTTAAAGGCTTTTATTTTGGAAAGAGCTGAAAAATTAAATTAAAAATGTAATTAGTCTAGGTGATAACTGCCCCCTATAGCTACCATACCCATACTGTTTTTTGTCTGATCCAAGGTAACACTAGTAACGCAGTGCAGCCTTACCAGACTGTTTCATACCATTCAAAATTAATCTCAACTACGACAATCACTAATAACTTAAATGTTACAAAATACTTAAGTTGTGACGTCACAAAAACTTTTTTTCCGACACAACCGATTCCTTTCTGCATAACGGTAGTATCGCATTCATCAAACACATGTAAAAGATATATCAGGTCCAAGATTTATTCCGACTGCGGCGATCGTTTTTAAGCCCACTTTTCTTATAAATTATTACGTTCCATGGCCTTTTTTTTTAAAAAAACTGATTTATAGTTCAAACTTTTACGTAACCGTTTGCTTCTTGAGATTTCGATATGTTTTGCTAACATGCGTGAAGGCAGACAGTACCAGTAATATAATTTTTCAATTTTACTAGACAGTTCTCGTTTTATTTAATTTTAGTTTATTTATACATGAGCTATTATTGGCTAGACTTTATTAGAACTATTTACCAAACATTGATACCCGTTTCTCCGTTGCTGAACGACGATACCCTTACCAGATATCAATAGCTTTGAAAATCGAAAACTAGTGCTCCTAAAAGGAGCCAATCTTTCCAGACCCTACTTTATGGCTTCTGGTTTCCAAATCGATCGATTAATGTTTTAACTTGGTTTCTCGTGAGAAATTTTTCCTCCAAATATTCATAAAGAGGAACCTTTGAACCTTAGATATACCAAGTTTTAACATAGGTTAATGATTGTACGTACGTTAAAAACCAAAATTCTTCTGCCCCTCTCCACTATATACAGAAAAACTACACAATTTTTGAAATATTTTTGTATTTTTAAAACACTGTATCACATTATGTGACCCATAAGAACAAACTTTTTACGTTTCGAACAATGTATTGTTTAGAAGCACTCAAACGTAGATGTAGGCGTGTTAAACTAGCCACTTAATCTTGCTAAGATCTATTGCCGAAGAAAACTGTATTGTTAGGTTAGTTTTCAAGTGTGATTTGAAGTTTATTCATATAATACTTTTTAAAAGGAAATGACTCAAATGGGAAAAAACACAAAAAGATATAACAATGGCATAGTTGTGCTGTGTAAGATTTGTGACATTGGCCACTTACACTTTTTAATATTACGACCAAGCGACTTGTATACTGTGATATCTAAAAGCTTTCTATGAAAGCGAACAACCGTGACTCGATCATGATGCTTTTAGGCTTTGATTATCTATACCATTTTCAACATGGGTCATCATCACCATAGATGAAGTAATTGTATAACACGACCAATTTGTCTGTCTTTCTTTGTCATCTTGTACCACGCTGAACATGATTGTGAAACACATTTACCAGTGGCTATGGTCTGCTCAGCCACTTTTGTTGATTAGGGTGTCTAGATGATCGTAAATTCGTTACCAACCTCACTATTACATAAAGGCATATATGCTTTCAATAATTAGAATGCTGAATTAACAATTCAGTTTTTTAAACTGTTTAGTAACTTGTTGAGATCCTGGGCAACTGCCAGTCACTGACCGTAAATTTGAAGGGACACTTGAATCATGAATCGGTTTACAACGTTGCATATCGCTATTTGTTTGAACGCAACTCACCCTGATAAAAACAACGGATTCTCAAAGTAACTTGTAAGATGTGATATGTGTTTCAATTAAACCGGAACGTATTTTTCTGGAAAGAATTTTTACCTATAACTTGATTGTCATAAACCGTTAAGGGTTTTATCCCTTCTTAAACAATGAACAATCTACAGTCTTTTAAAGGTACTAAGGTACGGAAGTGACAGACTTCAGTCATGAGACTAAATTGTGATCTAAATAGTTTCTACAAAGCTTACACAAAGCAAGCAAGCCCTTTCTTGTGGGAAAGTATGAAGCAAGCTTTTTTGGTACCAACTTCTCAATTCCTTCTTTTTTGTCAAAGGAAAAACATATAAAATGTTTGAAAATAGCCGAGTCGAAACAGGATAAATCGATCACTGGAGGTATATTTGAAATACAGAAAAAGAAACGTCAAAATTTTAAAGGACGACATAGAATAGAACATACTAAAAATCAAATACGAAAAGAGAATATAAAATAAATAAATAAGTCCTCACCTTTTCAAACTTTTGAGCCTACTCTGGAAATTATACACTTCAAATATCATTTCAACATCAAAATGGCAAACAACTTGTTATCGTAACCAATTAAACAGAATAACGTCCGAGTATTTACAATCAAAAACGAAAAGAACATGTAATAAAAATAGGAAACATGTCCTCACCTTTTCAATCTTCCATGATACTCGTGGTACAAATATCAGCATTATCTAATCTAAGTAAAATATTAACATGCAAGCACTATAGTGGTAAATACAGCTATAAGGTGTCTTCACATGAACAAAAATCAAAAAAGGACTAACACTATTAGTAATTTGTGTCGTCAACTTATTACCTTATTCTCTACCAACACTATTTTGCCTGAAATTGATTAGCAATGTACAAG
Organism: Alatinidae sp. Z8VKAUB7J3; assembly: GCA_010016025.2. Classification (NCBI taxonomy): domain Eukaryota; kingdom Metazoa; phylum Cnidaria; class Cubozoa; order Carybdeida; family Alatinidae; species Alatinidae sp. Z8VKAUB7J3. The sequence goes on from JAAAKM020073195.1 coordinate 21,620,635, forward strand.
ACAAATTCTTGTATGTCATGATAACAAATTTACTCTCAAAAATATGTAAATATAATGTACACCATACGTTACATGTTTCCTTACTCCACTTTTCATTTTGGTCTTGTAATATCTAGTAAAGAAACATTAAAAGTTCTCCCTAATAGTACAAACGTAGTTTAGTATGCAATACATTACTGTACTTACGAAAAGGAGTTTCAAGTATAATGAATTTTTCTATAGCTCTGTCTTACGTTTGCTGTCTACTAAAGTAGTTTCAAGTAAATTCTTACAGGTCCTGTTCTGCCCCAATGTCACCGTACAGAACTGTCGCCATTCCATCCTCAATATAGAATGAATTGTCCACATTCAACAATTGACATCAAACATGGACCCTCACAATGCCCTCAAGTGCTGAAGAAATACATTTGGGAACGTAAAGATTTACAAATTTTTCTGGGGGACTGCAAACCCCGTAGAGTGAGCTCACGTCTCACATCTCAACAGCTTTACCGGCCAATAATGTAATAGATAGGCCTACACCATCTTGAATTCCTTGACCTGGCCCTGAATAGGTTTCTTCCTAATATAGGAGATTTCTATTTCTCCCAGTGTTTCATAACAATGGTTTTAGTCAAATTTCTCTTAATCAATAGTTACTGCCCAGAGAAAGGATGCATTTTTATCTTCTGATTATGGGGTACGACGAAGTAACCATTGGAATTAAGGCCAACAAAAAGGTATATGCAAATTCAATGAAATTGAAAAACTGCATTGAGGAATTTCACTCCCACTTGCAATTTCATGGGTACTGGTAACTCCTATGACTCCTAGCAGTCTCTCAATCAAAGACCCCTGATTATCTGTGGTCCCAACATTAAAACTACCCTAAATAAACAGAAAAACCACCAAACAGGCTAATTAATTAATAAAGGGTACTGGGGGGTCCAAAAGGCAACGCCCCTTAATTTTGGCTACCGGGCAGAGAAGAAAGCCAAACTCGACCGCCCAGCAGAACCACCTCTGTCACCAATTACAATAGAGTACATCCAGGCGGACCTTAAAAGAACAGGGCACACTAGATTTTGGCCAATTGTAGAAACCAAATAAATGGCTATAAAAGGAAGAGCATGATGTATAATGCATAAAATAGGTATCAATGGATAGGATTTTAGTTGCTTAGGTATCACTACCTATGAAATACCAAATGATGGTTGGATCTTTGATCTCTTTGCTTGACATATTATCAACAGTGTGATATTTCTTATATATTAGTAGTTTGTAATCAATTCTTAATGAAAAAAGTCTCTTGATTTGTGTTTCAGGCGTTTTAAAAATTGCCCCTCCTGAATTTGAGACCTCGAGTTGCTTAGCTTGTTGCTTGGAGTTTGGACTCAACCGAGGCTTCGCATCTAAGCAACTAAGTTGCTTATGAAAAACACAACGTGTAGGGTAATAGAATCAGCGACAGATCGTCAGTATCTCCCTTGCCCCCCTTTGCGCCAGTGAGTTGCAACTTGTAGTGGCCAATACTTTTACTAAATGACTTCTATTTTCTTAATTACCTGTTCCTTCACGTTAGTAACGCTCTTTAAAAGCGCTCATTTGTGTGAGTTGTTATAACTGTATACGAAAATAAGTGTCGAAGCTGGCTCACCGTGCACAGGAGGTCGTAAAGCAGGATTTTATTTAATTAATTTCATTTTTGGTGGGTGGAGTGGGGTGGAGAGGGCAAAATTTCACCTAAATTTTTTAAATAGAAAGAATACCTTAGCAACTCGTACGACCTAATGAATTATGATCTCTAGTTCTAATGCTTTTTTTAAAAAAAGCAGCAAATAGATTTTGATGCAAAAACAGTAGTTCGCGCCTCCACATGAAAGGTTTTCCCTCTCTTTTACACAAAAAAAGTATTTCAATCTAATAATTTTCCTGGGGAGGGGAGTCATCATCATCATCTTCATCTCACATAGCCCCCAGAAGGGCAGGTGTGGTTCTGATTATATGCCGCTACCCTTCCCTATCTTTTGCAGCCTGAACAGCTTCCTTCGCTGAGCAATCTAACAGTAGTATAATGTCAACCGCCCATGACTTTGCTGGTCTAGCTGGGGAGGGTGAGTAATAGGGTGAAATATTTTCACAAGGAAGCAGCCGCGTCTCCCCCCCCCCCCTTAACCTTCAGATTTTGGCTGGAATTTTCATCAAAATGAAGAAGCCCCTTCTTACCTCAGCAATCTGGATATACAAGACCGGTACTCCATTTCATGGAGAGATAAAATTATTATCAACCACGGTTACTACACACAGGTCTCACGATGAATTCTCTTACTTGTCTTCGCAGGGAAATTATTGGCTATTTAGAAAAAAATGACATGTAAACTTAAAAGATGGCATTTGATTAACACAATTTAATAGCACTTTCTTTAAGTTCTGTGCAATATTATATATGTACTGTCGAGTAGGTTAACATTCGTTGTGTGTCCTTGATAGAAAATAAGGTTTGGATGGGAGCAATATCGTGACTGCATTTTGCAAGTATGAAGGTATTTGGTCAATTGGTTCACCAAAGCCATGAAATATTCGTTTCAAATATTATCCTTTTCAACAATATGGAGCCCAACGGAATTTTCCAACAATTTAAAAGTTCACAAAATATTTCTCAAGCTTTACAAGAAAATCGAACATACTGCCAAAAAAGAAGAAATCAATTTGTCCGATGGTTTTGTCAGACTACAAATTAGTTATTCTGAAACAAAGATACTCACGCCGTTTCCATTATTGAAATTTACTTTGTACAACATATATTTGCAATACAAGGAGGAGCTAAATCAAAAGAATATTAGCGTGATAGGATGGCACAAAACCTTCCTTCTCTTATCATCCTTGGCGACCGTTTCTAAACTACATCTGTTCCTCGGGACAAATAGAGTGTCGTACGTGAGTGAATTCGCAACGCCCGGCTGGATGTACACTTGCATGCAAACTACACGTTTTCAAGCTAGCAAAAGATGTCTTATCAAATAGTGCATAGCGTTGATATAATAGCAGTGGTGCTCTTTTTTGTTTAACTGAATGCAATCTGGAACAAATTTGGAGGGGAAATAGAATATAATTTGATATACTTTTATACATTAGACGACTGGAGATTAATTATGGGGAGGTTCGCAAAAAAGAGTTTTATCGGATGTGCTGAATAACAATTAAACACGAAAGAGCACCTCAGGACTCATAGTGTGTCGGGGTTGATAGGCAGTGGTAAATTGATAGTTAGGAGTGGATAGAATAGGCTGGTATTTACTAGTAGATCAGCGGATACGGGTTCATTGGAAGAGGTGTTTAATTACCTGCTCATCAGGGAGACTGGTATGAAACACCGGAAGAGGTGTTTAAGTATTTATTGATAGAAAGGTAGAAATAGGTTGGTAGGGATGTGTAGTTTGACGTAGATGTGGGGATGAGTAGTTCGAGAAAAACAGGGGTAGCTAAGTAAATATGGTTAGAAGATTGTGGAGTTGTTAGCTGTAGATAGGTAGAACAGTTAGTGGTAGTTAGATATGGGTAGGGTTAATTGCTGGTAGATAGATAGAAGTAGAGTAGGTAGTGGTAGATAGATAGAAGTAGAGTAGGTGGTGGAAGATAGATAGGCAGGAGTAGTTAGGGGTAGTGTAGTTAGTGATAGATAGTGTACGGGTAGGTTAGGTAGAGAGAGATAGCTAGCGGTAGTTAGTGGTAGATAGATAGGGGTAGTATAGTTAGTGGTAGATAGTTAGGGATAGTGTAGTTAGGGATAGTGTAGTTAGTGGTAGATAGTGTAGGGGTAGGTAAGTTAGTGGTAGATAGGTAGATGTAGGGTAGTTAGTGGTAAATAGATAGGGATAGGGTAGATAGTGTAGGGGTAGGGTAGTTAGAGAGAGATAGCTAGCGGTAGTTAGTGATAGGTAGTTAGGGATAGTGTTGTTAGTGGTAGATAGTGTAGGGGTAGGTTAGTTAATGGAAGATAGATAGGAATAGGGTAGTTAGTGGTAGATAGAAGTAGGGTAGTTAGTGGGTAGTTAGTAGGTGGATAGATAGGTAGGAGTAGTTAGGAGTCCCCGCTGCTTATCAGGGGGACTGGTATGAAACACCGGTAGGAGTAGTTAGGGGTAGTGTAGTTAGTGATAGATAGGGATTGGGTAGTTAGTGGCAGATAGGTAGGATAGTTAGTAGTTGATAGTGTAGGGATAGGGCAATTAGTAGGGTAGTAGTGTAGAGAATGAAACGAGTCCAAACTATTATCAAGCTTTTAACGTTCACTAAATTGTGACGTCACACTGTAGTACTCTATTGAAAGACAGATTAGATGTAACCAAAAGAGCAGCAAGAAGTAACAGAGAACGTTTTAAAGAAGCCCTCAAAGGCCTCAAAGCAGCCTACGAATCAAGTGAGGAGACATACATCAAGGACAAAATTGCAGAGATTGAGGAGGCACATCTTCAATGCCAAGCTAAACTAGCGTAGGATATAGTTAATGAATTACCTAGAAAGAAATCAAGGCATAATAACAACGCATCTGGAAAGACTCCGAATGAACGCATCAGACTATAAAAAGATCAATTCTAGAACTTACTCAGGCAACCTTTACCTACAAAAACCGAGTATTAACAGTTAATTGGTCAGATCATCTCGGACTCACTGCCCATAAATACTGAACATTTTGCGGGTGGAATCGATGATATCCCAGCTGAATCATGGAAAACTTATTAAGCTCTATCTTAACAACTGCTTGACGTCTGCAACGACGGAGAATGTCCAATCATCTGGAAACAATTAGTTATAACTTCGCTTACAATTGAAAATTGATTTTGAAAACCATGAACATATCCTTGAGAATGTCGGTGTCTGATACCTGTCCCACATATGAGAGATATTCAGAGAGAAATAATGATGATGACGTAAATTATGAAGAGCCTGGTCAGGAGCTAAATAGCTCATGCAGAGACGAATGGTTGCTGCAATTAGACATGGCTAGGAAAGCTACTCACAAGAATCAGGAATATACAAGTGAAAACGACAGTCCTGATAAAAAAGTGTATGCAGTTGACCTTCAAAAGGTGATCCTGCTTCCCGAGTAACCCGGGAATAAAGACTCAATTTTCTTGAGTCGTTTGATAGTCTTTAACGAGACATTTGCAAATTTAAACCCGAAAGATCCTGGATCAGTTGGGTCAAGAAACTCATTCTGTATGCTATGGCATGAAGCGTTGCGAGACAAAGGAGCGGAGAACATTGTAGACTCTCTCTTCTCAGTGATCACTGCAACAAGTGAAAGAGACGTCATTCATACTCTAGATGGAAAATTGTTCGGGCCAGAACAAGAACTGGGTCTTATACACAGCCCTTGTACAAATAGTCAACCAAGTTTTTGGGCCAGAGCGCATTATTCTGAGATACCTCACAAAGGGATATACCCATAACGTAGCAGACGGAATTCACAAGAACATCGAGGTGAAAATGAAAAAAAGGGCAAGATACATGAATTTGGTGAATTTTTAACTTGTGTTAACAGATCCAGGAAAGGAGTTAATACCATCATTATGGACAATTCTTTCGAGAATTGAACTTCAAAGAAGAGAGCCTGCACAAAATAGATAAAGTTGCCTCACCTGACTGCTATTTTTGAAGCTGAATTCCTGAAAGGATAAAGAAATACATTTTACCGCACTAGCTTCAACAGTGAGGAGGTGCTTCATTCAGAGTTTCCGCAAAAGTCATTCAACCATACGAAAATTCCAGACCCTGACTCGACCCCAAGGGGTATTTCTAAAAAAAAATGAAGCCATTGTGAAAAACTATGCCCCATGATGCCATGTAACAGATGTCAATTTTGGCTGAACCTTCAGGTCACAGATGTTCCTGACTTGACCATCGATGAAGAAGACCCATACGAAGAAGAATAGATTTTTAGATTTATGGCTTTTCAATCGCTCTTAAGTTAAAAGTGATTAAATAATGTTAATTAAGGCTCGAACTTTAAATACCGATTTTTTTAAAACTCCAAATAGTGTAGATACTAGGTTTTGTCGTTGGAAATTCAAGTTGATCTCACCGGAAAAACACCGACAAAACCTAGTATCTACCTTCTCACTTGTTTTGAAAAAGACTACGGCTTTGTAATTAGTATAGTTGAAATCAGTGAAATATTTGCTATTTTTCTATAACTATACAGTTCTAAAAGTCATACGAATAAAGAAGCAGCATAAAAAACAACGTTTTCACATTTTTCTCGGCATTTACTAAGATGTAAATACTAGGTTTTGTCTGAGGACAGCCGAAACGAGACACACAGACAGATCAGACAGACCGGACAGACAGAAACACCAGAAAGACAAGAAAAACAGACAGACAAAACAGCATGGCGGACCAGACAGACAAATAAACAGACTGGACAGACAGGAAGAACGGACAGAAGGACACACAAGACAGAAGGACCAGAGAGACCATACAGATCAGACAGACCAGGCAGGCTTCCATGATCTGAAAAGGAACACTAGAGCTCTCTCTTTCTCTATATTTTTTTCTCTCTCTCTCTCCCTCTCTCTTTCTCTGTCTCTCTCTGTCTCTCTCTCTCTCTCTCTCTCTCTCTCTCTCTCTCTCTCTCCCTGTAAGTTGAACAGTTTAACTTTACACGTGACAGGGCTTTTTTGTGTATCCATACTTCATTTACAAACACAACGAAAACCAGCCCTTCTGAGCTCACTCTGTTGGGAACAGCAAAAGAACAGAAGGCACTAAAACTTGCCCATATTTTGTAAAACGTACATCAACTGTGTATTCCACGCCATCAGATCCTACCAAAGAAATTGTATACCTGACGGGAAAAAAGATAAGGGTATTTTATAGAAATGCCAATGCACAATGGTAATACAGCCTCTCAATCAAAGACCCCTCATGAGCAGGGTGCCCGACATTGAAATTACCATAAATAAAAAGAAAACCACCAAACAGCCTAACTGATAAATAAAGGGCACTTGGGGCGTGCAAGGGCGCCCCTCAATTTAGGCTACCGGACAGACGAGCAAGCCATGAGGCAAGCTCAACCGCCCAGTAGGACCGCTTCTCGCGGATTATGGAACGAATATGTCATAAATGAGAACCGATACTACATCCATTCCTTGCCAAAAGGCTAAGAAGATATCCACAATGGTAATAGGGTGGACCCCGAGTAATAATTCAGACTTGCTTATAGCCTTTCTTGGTTTAATAACCGGCGTGGCTTAGTAAAGTTTAATTCTTCTTGTTGTAGTATCTTGTGCATGATCATCTTTTAATAAGCTGCCGGGTAAACACTGAATCAAACACTGGGATCTTTAAGAGTACTTTTAAAATTACTCATAATCACATACTAAGTTTGCTATGGAGAGATAATGGAATGTGGCATAACAAAATTATACCGGCTTATCGTAATGGGTCGACAGAAAAGGAACATTCTATTTTTCTTTAGGAAGAGACAACGTAACCTGCATACTTGGTGCCCGGTTTTCTGATCGCTCCAGCGTCAAAGGTGCGGGTGAAATTATGGCTTGTTAACCAAAATCTTATTAACTGAGTGACGTAGTAAAAGTGATACTGAACCAAGTGAAATCAAACTATCAATTACAACTATGTACGTTTGCTCCTTCTCACAAGAAGAAGTCACCCTTTTCCCGATATATCAATCAAAAAGTATGCTGCTGCAGGGTGATTTCTGGTTAGGTATAAAATGCTGTTTTGATAATCACAAGTCATCAGAAGTATGTACCACGGATAAAAAAAAACTAGAAGTCTAATTTCACTGCTATTAGCAACGTGGGAGTACAGATGCAGAGGTATAGTTTACGAGCCTGATTACCGTTAAGATTCGATAGGGGGGCGGGAGGCAGGAGAAACGGTGTAGCAGACCGCATATTGCTCATGCGTTTATCAAGTACTTGATCCAGTACGAAGTAGGAAGAGGTACTACAAACTCAACTGGATAATCGTGAGTTACGTGCGATTTATACACCACGATCGTACTAAGGGAACCACCTTTCTACAGAACTGCCCTTCGCCCTAAGCCACCCTATAATTTATTCCACATAGGCTTATAAGGATTATGTTGGGCTACGAATAAGTTACCCAGAGTGCAAACCAGGGCTTCGAAGAAATTCGCTAAATAGTGCTATCCTTTCACTACCTCACCTCAGGTGCCAGGTTTGCGTATTGCAGCATTGTATCGTATCATATCAAATGCCCTAGCCTCAGCCTCAGCCTACGGTTGCCAACTCCTAGTGTACAAAACCAATGATTTGTTCCACGTACAATATATCACCGTGGTCCAGTGGTACTGGACTTGCATTACAAATCGAGAAACCGGAGTTCAATTCGGCATAGTGGTGCCAAGGTTCACTCAGCCTTCTATCCTTACGGGGTCGGTGAAATGAGTACCAGCTATGCTGGGAGAAGTTTGTACAGCATGTAGTATGATCTGTTTACTACTGTGTTTCGTTACTTTTATCTCAATGATTTGAAGATTTACATGGGTTTAATTTATGTCAATTTCATGCATACCTAATCTTCATACTGCTATTTTGACATTTAGAGTTCGCAATGGAAAGAAGTACAATATCCTTTTCAATTTGCATGTTTTGCAGTTACATGAGTGAACGATCAGTGTAATTGTGAGTGACGGATAAGTGAATTACAGAGTGAACGATAAGTGTAATTGAATTACGTTTACTTCAAAGGAAGAAACTGTCACGGGAAGAAACTGTCGCGAGAGAAATCTCGTGACTTTCGCGACAGTTTCTTCTCTCGACAGTTTGTTTTTGGCCCGTTCGCGATAGTTAATTCCCGCGACTTTTAAATTTTGTCAGAAAAATTTCACCTTACGGACTCTCGTAAACAGATTTTGATTTTTTTATTGTAACTTTTCCCATTTGAAGTATCAATGACATAGCATACTTTTAATTTTCGAAAAATTATTATCTGTTTTTGTTTAAGGTTCGGCATTTGCGGAGAGAAGAGACCAAAAAAGTTACTCGCGCAGCAATTCGCGACAGTTAATTCCCGTGACAATTAAATTTTCCAGCGTTCGCGACAGTTAATTCCCGCGACAGTTAACACAAAAAACCCCAAACCATTCGCGACTTTTCGCGACAGTTTCTTCCCGCGACAGTTTCTTCCTTTACATTATTCCCCTGATCTAAGGGTGGTTTAGATCCACAACGAGGACGAGGAGAATGATGAGTTGGGTATGAGAAAGCTGTTTTCGCACTCGTTGTCGTTCGTAAAAGGTGTTTAGATCGACAACAAGATCAAGTTTTTTCAACAAGTGGTTACTTAAACCGTTTTCAAATGACCGAAGTATAATTAAACGTTGTGAATTTAACAGGTATTTGTATTTTTATTTCTTTGTGGAATCATGGAAGTGCAAATCACCAGCAGCATAGTTTTGAATCCAGAAAGGAGGCTTTACTTAGTAGTGGGGAACAGCAAGTAATCACTAATTTATATTTGTCTTACAATGGATTAGAATTGCAATTACATCGTCGTTATCAAACAGGCATTTCTTATAAATTATAATAAATCTTAGAACTCCAAAGTAGGCCTGGCATACTACTTTCCATTGGTTCGCTAAGCACCCTCAGTTTTGGCCATAGGTTTGTGCGACAAAATTATTGTGCTTAATCCTCGATTTCTTTATTATTCTCTGCAGACAAAGCAAACCAATACTGTTTCAATCAAATGTTTCCATATATTTTGAAAACTACTCAAGGAACTTTAGCAATCACGTAGTACCACTGTACCTGAGCTCACTGCAGAAAATTTCATCCGATGCCAGTGCGGGCTTTGACATCGATAAAAGATCCTCCGCTTTCGACTCCAAACGTTTCTAAATTTGCTGCAATCACACCAAGTGTACTTTCTAGAACGTTCGTATGATCAAAGAACGGCTTACTAGTAGCATGTTTTTCTTTTTGGCGTGCCTTTCTATCAAATATGCTTCATTGGACAGACGTTGCAAATTATCACCCTTTTTCACTGAGCAGACCCGTTTTACCTTCGAAAGTTAACAACCAAAGTAAAATAGTCTGAGCTCCTGCGCCCTTCGCTTTCCCCTATAGTTGCGAGGTAACACTTTTGGGGGGAACACTTCCGTTTGGGGGAGATTCTATCTTGTATAAGTGTTACTTCTTTCTGATTGTGTCGCGGAAGTCCAGTTTTTGTTGAGTTGGTCACAAGACAATAGAAATTTACTTTGAAGTTTTGAAGTACCCTTGGATGCGGCGCTTTTAGAGGCAAAAGATCTTTTTAGTTTATGCTTTAAAATATCTGACATGAAGAGAAACAAACAACGATAAACGATGAGGAAATGAGGAACAATTGATTGCTACAAAGTCAGTAGTTAAGGTAATACAGTAGATATTTGAATGGGTTCTCAAATGAAATTGATTAAATTGCTTGAAAACTAATAAAGCTGTCTTGCAATGTCGCCATTAAGTCAGAAATCTTTCACTAAAAAGTTAAATGTATTTTAGATAAGAATTTTTATTCGATGGAGATTTAAGTCTGGTACTCACTCTTTTTTCAGTTGCATTAAATGAAAACGTTATTTTAAATATAAATCACAATCCGTAATTTGTTGAGTATGAGGAATGCAAGCAACATGTAGTTTGGTATGATTTGAACTGCTCATGTAGACATGCTAGGAGAGCAATTTATCCATAAATACAATAAAGATTTAGATAGGCAAATATGCATAAATGCATAGACAAATACAACAAGTATGATATATATATATATACATTAATTATGCATATATATATATATATTTATATATATATATATGTAATATTCAATGAGAAAAAGTACCTTTTTGACATTTGGAGATAATTTTCCTCAGCCTCAGCAAGTTTACTATATAATTATGTATGTTATGTATATATCTTACATATACGTGATAAAATGATAAGGTGTGGCACATTGGCTTTATATATATATATATATAGATATACATAGATATATATAGAGAGAGAGATAGAAAATAAGCCTCCGAATACTCTTTAGCAGGCAGCAATCAAAGATGTTATGTTACTTCATGAACTGTAAAGTTGCCATTTTATTTGAAATTATGGCGGAAAGAAGAGACATAAAGCAACCAGGTCACTGACAATTATGTTGTCTGAAATAAATAAATCAGATCCTATGAAATTAACTTTTACTTTCATAAGACTGACGGATGGGACTTCAGCACTCAGGTGTTTGCTTCTTATAATAGGAGTCAAGGTGACTGGATGCGGTTTCCTACAATTTGAAGATGTTGTGTAGTTAAAACGATCACAAGCCGTTTCTTTATGTTAGCTCGGAATCACATGACCATTGACTGGAAAATATTTCTCAAAGTTATTTCATTGCGGCCAAGATGGGTTTTCTTTTGGTTTACAACCACCACATTGAAGTGGAGGGCTGGACAATCAAAGGTTTCGTTTCTTTTACACTATTTGCGCTAGAGAAGATTTTGCATACTTTGACAATTGAAGATTTGGCCAGGGATTCATTCCTCATCTTGTTCATGTTTTGTCTATGTTTCCTTTAATTTTTGTCTGAGAAAATCATTAGTTGGTAAAAGGAATGCATATCCCTTCCTAGTGCTGCTGCTGGAAACCTGTACTTTAAAACGTGATGAAGGCGTGTCACAGTTAACTATTCTTGCTTCAATTGCTTATTTATGTCTTTTAAATTTAATACATATGTACTTTCATTGATGAAAAGCCACAATGAGTCATGATTCCAAGCTAGTAACTTCAGGGTGACCATAGTTACAGCACATGGATCATGTTTTAGAGTATCCTGGAATTAAAACTAGTTGTAACTAGAATTGAACAGTATGCCAAACTCCAAACAGTTTTTTATAAAGATTTTCTTATACAGCTGTCTCTTAAAACTTCGCTGAAATACTAAATCCTGTTATTGATTTTGGGTAAAAATAGAACAGGTAAGCAAACTTTCATCTATTATTTTCAGATTCGCAAAAAGCAGCAGCAGATACAGTTCATTCTTGAGGCAAAGAAAATAAATTTTAGACTAGAAGATGTTGCTGCCTCTAGAGTAGGTGATCGACTAATAATAATGCAAAGCAAAAATTTCCTTTACATTTTTGTCGTCCACGTACTCACGTAAGAGCATGCATTATTACTTGAAACGGTAGGCCTAGGTGAAAACAAACCAAGTTATCGATCACTGTCACCACACAGTTTTACCTTCAGCGAGCATATTTCACGGTTAACGTAAACTAGGGTTTAAGAGACAAGAAGAAGGACGTACTTACACGACAATTTGTCTGCTCTTTCTAATGAAATTGTCTAAATTAATAGAAAATCCAATGGACAACCCCTTCGTGACTAAACTCTGTTTAAGCTTCCTTTACGACAACTAACGGAAAAGCGTCCTTACTCTCTGGCACAACACAATGTTTCAATTTTCGTTTATTCTGGACTGCATTTGTACTAAACCAAGTGAAATTATTGATTTGGGCCCATCGACGTACTGTTAAAGAGTGAAATAAAGCTTTTTCTTTGCTACAACCTACTTTTTTTTGTTGTTTTGCATGTTTACAAATGCTCACGAACTTCCGGGCTACATAAGTACAAGATGCTGCTTCCGCAGTGCACTTGGCTTTCCCGGTTGAAAATGAGTTGAATTAGGGTTGTCTGTTTGCGCATCGACATCAAAGCTAACGTTTTGTACTTACCCTTGGATCCACAGTAACACAATCGGCATTTGTTAGCTTTGCTCTTAGTTCTTTCAGCTTGCACAGAGTCAAGGGTCAAATCGTTTTGAAGTATTTTTAAGTGAGAACTAAGAGCTATCTCTAAGGTCTTCCTTCACAGTTCTCGCAGAAAGCATTTGTTAGAACTGACTTTTCATCGTTGTTAAGCGTAAGCAAGGATGGACGGGTCACCGGGATTAATCTGGATCAGTGTATTAAGTTAGACTTACAGATAAATTCAGTAACTTACAATACAGGTATATTTGGTCGAGAGATAACTATTCAGGTAACACCTGTAAACCTTTGAAGTTTATTTTAGAATCTCGTAGAAATACTGTGCTGGACTTCTCGTTGGCACCAAGTAACTGAGGCCATTCCAGCTTTAGGTTTAGTAGAGTATGACGACCCGCTGTTTATCAATTAAAATACAATGAGCGCTTTCGGATATTTGTTAGGTCTAATGTTTATGCGACCGAAACTAATTGCTATTAAGTATCATATCTGCCCATCTTCCTGTAGGTAGCCAGACTGGAAGTAATTTCTACCTGCTGCCCTGTAGGTTATGTATGCCTAAACTTCGTAGGCGAATTATGTCGCAGCTGATAGCGATAAAATAATTTGCTGTGGCGGGACATAAGCATTTATTTTTAATTTTGCTTAATATTTCCTAAGAGACTATTTACTGGGAGGACAAAGAAGTGCCATTTTGAGACTACACTAGCAGTAGTCCTACCGTACGTTTTGGTTAAGAAAAACGTGTTAAAAAACTTGCCCTCTGTTGTATCCTGACCTGATCAAAGGTCAATTTGATTGCGTAATCGATATGAGTTCAAGTTAGATCTTTCATGTAATGTACAGTTAATGAGTCTTATCGATCCTTGTATTCTAACGGTTCCGGGATACAACATTGGCAACGAGGATGGCGACTCTGAAGCGGTTAAGCTAGTCAAACCCTGTATTACCAAAGCTTAAATAAGAAGGTTAACTGCGCAGATCAAATGTCCTGGTATCATCATAATCTGTAATCCTGACTTTGTTTATGTCATGATTTCACACCATTGCACAACTAGGTTTTTTTATAGTACGCTTAATCTTGTAATACTAATTATCTAAGTGCAAAGTGCATTGAGAGAGATGATCAATTGTATAACATATATATCAAAATCTCAGAGCTAAATGCTCGACTGCAATGGAATTATAATGCTTATATTTGAAATGTGCCCAGTATTACAGGTAGAACTTTAAATTTTCTCAATAACCAACAATATATAAGATTTTTCAGGGATGTAAAAGCGAGTTATAAAAGGGGCTGAGTCTCCTAGGAGGTATTCAGACCATCTGAAATTCTTTAGACCTCACACTTGCCTTTTCTTGAAACTTTGATAATGCATTAATTTTGTAGATTCAAGGCTAATATTATAGTTGTAGCAAGATAACTTTCCAAGAACTTCTATTTATTGTCTTCTCTTTTTCTTTTTACTGCAAGGGATCATTGATTATTAGCTATTGCTTTGGGCTCTGGTCATGAAGTACCAAAAGAAAAGAACACGTCATAAAATTCTTAGCATTCCATTGGATGGATTTAGATGAAGCTTCAATGAAATTAAAGCTAAAATTTCTAAATCCATCAATTTTTTTTTTAAAGACAGCAACTGCTTCCACTTTAGTCATTGGAACTTTAAATCTTTTTAAACTCAAAATTTACCAAGAATTTGCTAATGTTCAATTGAAACTATAAATGAACTGCTTTCTGGAAAATAAAATCATGTCAAATTTTCCACCATACCTGCTCCAAGCTCGAAATCTCCTGAACAGATTTTGACAACAGTATTGGTGGAGAATGAATTAATATTTATGGGAAAATAGATTAATAGGTACTTAGTAATTCATTTATTTGATTGTAACAGAAATGGTTAAGGCAATGGCTTTTATATTTCAAAAGAATTCTTGTGCAGGCCTAGAACTGCAACACTGATTAGTATAATAAGCCCTAAGCACATAATATACATGAAAAGCCTGATTGCCCCTTCTCAGGAGTGGACCAATCCCAATAAATATATTTTATGGTTAAATTTGAGAAATTACAAAATAAGAAAAAAGAGTTAGAAACAAATTCGAAAAAAATTAACATAGTAAAAAAAGAAATATTGATATATAACTAATCATTCGAAAAATGATTAACTATAGAAAAGAAAAGAAAATTCGCTTCAAGAGGAAATCAAAGGGGAAACACTGGATTTGGTGAAGCGTCTAAAATTCTCATTTACGTGACCTTTTTTAGTGGTAAAAGGGTATCAATGAATTCTATATACAGCCTACATAACCACCAGTATCTATTCTGTAACATCATTTCAGCAATTCAGAAGAAAGTACATACGAGCGCGGGCTATTTTTTCTAAAGAAATGGCAGGTCTTTTAAGGCCTGAATAACAAGAAAGAAAACAGCCATTTCCGCTTAATTATATCAAGTGGAAAAAAGCAGCCATTTTCCCCAAATTAATACTGGTATATATTCTACCATTACCAAGTAAAGTTCTGGATACCTTGCATACATCAATTTACTTATTACCTATACAATAAAATCCAGCCTAGCTGACAAGTAATAACCTGTTATTTTTTGTCGCTTTATCAATGTTACGACACATAAAATGCATCGTCAAATTTCAAGCATCGATCTTAAGTTATAAGATGCTCCTGATTCGTCAGAAATCCTCGCTAACGTCACTAGATTAAGGAGACTGTCCTTTGACTGCGTTGAATATTGCAATGTCTCAACGACGTCACATTGCTCGTGTAACCAGTGCTTCCAGTGTCCCCGAATTTTCGGGGATTTTCCCGAAAATCGAGAAAAATCCCCGAAAAAAAATGTCGTTCCCCGAATCCCCGAAAACTCCCCGAAAATCTTTCTTTTCCCATGATCTACCCGAAATAGAGTTAGTGGAAGGCTCACTGTTCGTTCCACAATTTTAATATTGTTTTGCAAATACCACCGACAATTAAGAGCTTATAATCCCTTCTCTAAAGAGGCCACACAACATTCTTCGCGTATGTTTAGATAAAATTCTTATGACTTTAATAGTGAATATGTAATATGTTATGCTCTTAGCATCACACAAAATTTAAGACCACGTAACTGGGTGACAGGTCTGTTGGCAACATGTTCTTTGCTAAAATTAGGCAGGCTTAGAAAAAAACAGCCGAATTTAGGTGGAGGTATCCATTGGAAATGATGTAGGAGAATCGATTTAATTAAAAATTAACCCGATTCTTCCTAACTCGTTTATAAACAGCTTTGAAAAAGAGTGTTAAAAGGACAAAAGTAAAACATTACGCAAAGCATAAAAAGGGGGAAATAATGTAATATCAGGTATAAAGTCTAGTACGACAAGCGACGAAAGAGTTTCACATCCCAGGCAAACTTTAATAATAAAATAGCATCAATTATTGTCGTGTCTGTTAAAGGATTTCAAAAGTGAAAATAAAAGGAGCACCCAAAAAGCTATCGCTGTATTCTAGACTCCGCCGAAGTATAGGATTTTGGTACTTTTACTGTAGAACTCTAAAAGATAATACACATAGACTCTAGAAAGCAATATCAATATCACGAGAAAAGTAGAACGGGCCATAACAAAAGCGCAAGTGCAACCAAACGTTATAAAAATTTCAGATCAGATAAGTAAAAGATCTAGTTGCTAGAGAGAAGTAACTAAACACCCTTGAATCGATTAAGATCTAGATATCAGAGCAGCATGAAGAAGAAGAAAACCACATAGAAGATCAGTGTAGGGAAAAATGATTTTATTGTTAGTAATGGTGCTGTACTGATAGTACCTCTATAATGAACGAGTGAAGTTGTACTGGACAACGAATAATGCGATAGATAGGCTAGGAAGGTATACGTACGGATCGTGCAAAAAAAAAGATCCTAGCTGCATTAACCATGGATGTAGTGGTAGAAAAGGGGAAATAGTGGCGCGTATCGACGAGCAGAAAGGGACTTTTAATTCCAGAGAGCTCAGGGTCAATCAAGTTAGGAACTCAGGAACCCTTAAAGGCCAAATGGTCCACGGCAGTTTCATATTCACCACCCTTGCCTTCTTGGCAACGACCTGTAATACTATTTTGAATTTTTTGGGGTAATAAGTTCTCGGCTTGCATTTGGACCACAATACATAATGAATTGAACATTGACAATGAGTCAGCAATATTCAAATCATATATTAAAAATTTTTTTTTTTAACAATCTACGTTTGCCATTAAGCTATGGTCTGGGTATTGCACGTTGTTTCTCCGTCTATTGCTTCATTTGTTCGTATTACTGCCGGTTTTTTCTTCTCTATCTTTGGTCTATAACACTGAACCTTTCCTTCTCTTCCCAACTCACTGCAGATGGACCTAAGGCAGCATTAACATCACTTTCATTATTGGAATTTGTCAACTTTAGGTTAGGTTAAATTCAGGTCTTTAGGTTTGGGTGGCTCAACAACCGGCAAGCATTTCCTTGAAAATCTTATATGTGTTGGTAGCAACCAAGATGATGAGTTTAGGAAGCGTTCTCTTCCTCGCCTTGTTGCTCTGAAAGCTGTTTTCGCTAAAAAAGAGCCGTTGCTCTATCGCAAAAAAGAATTAAGGGTCACCAGTTCATTAGCTGAAAGCTATTTAGTGCCACCCTCATAAAATAACGACTTAAACAAATAAGTAAATAAATAAACTTCCATATTTAGTGTTTTCAAATTCCATTTTGTCACGCTGCAAAATAATGGATACGTAAACTCCGTGACTCCATGTGTATTACCACACCTCATCCTACTGGTTGATCGAATCCACCTGCTCACCTCTGAACAATGTTCTGTCATACACGGTTGCAGCTAACTCCACATAATATTGGTTGATTTGCAAATTAGGGTTGTAGTAAAGGCCTTAAATATTTAAACGATTTGAACCTACTCAAATCTAATGATTATATTCGACAAAAGCCACACCATTTCTAGAAATGCGAAGAAGAAAACGAAAAGGCTTATCCCGTGGCATTTAAATGGAATGTGTCTATTAGTGTGGTCTCTACTTCTAAACTTGGCCTGACGGTATCATTTCTGTCAGTAGCGTTTCAATTTTTTTTGTAGTATATAAGGTTTAAAGGCACCGTAATCTGAAAAAGATTCATTTCTATTCCTCGTGGAGTATTAGTTAAAAAGGAGTTTACTTTCATTACAACAGAGAAACACTTACGCACACTTACAGCGTAAAACAGATAACTAGAGCTGAGGTTTGAACCATCTGCAGTAGTAAATTTATGCGATTTTTGAAAGTCGGTACAGAAATATATCACCTAAATCGAGGCGCCTTGTAATAAATGCATTTGGAAGGATTTCTGAAGATTTTGAACGAGGAAACACTTATACGTTTACGAAACGCGAAAACTGTAATTTGATAAGGAAAAAAGCGGGAAACCAACGACGCAATAGGAATAAGAGATAGGTGGAAACAACGTTTTCATGAAAAGTTAAACCCCCCAATCAATCCTAACCCTGCCGTTCTTAGAAATTTAACCATCTCCCCATTGGGACTATCCCACCACCACTCAGAAGGGAGGTTGAAGCTGCCTTGAAGTCACTCAAATCAAATAAATTGCCTGGACCAGATGGATTGGAAGCAGAACTCCTAAAAGTCGTAACAGATTTCTACCACAGAATTGCCACATTTGCCTAGCACAAGGAATATTTCCCAAAAAATTGGTGTTCCGCTACCATAATTCCTCTGCATAAGAAAGGGTCCAAAGCCAAATGTGACAATTACCGTCCAATCAGCCTGACAAGCTAACCTGCCAAGTGTTGACCAAGATACTGCTGGGCAGAACAAAGGCATTAACCAGTCACATCATCCCGGAGCATCAGGCAGGTTTCTGAGCGAACCGCTCGACGATACACCAGATATTTGTGATCCGTCAAGCAATGGAAAAATACCTTGAATACGGTCAGGACCTCTATCATTGACTTCAATTGACTTGACTCAATTGTTCATTGACTCCAAACAAGCTTTCGACTTAATTTGGAGAGATGGCCTTTGGCATATACTACTGCATTCCGTCAAATATGGTATCACTTATTCGTAACATGTATGAGCGGTTTAGAAACCAAGTACAAACAGTTGAGGAAACGACCAAAGAATTTCAAACTTCTATTGGTGTTTTGCAACGATGCATCCTCTCACCTCACATGTTTAATCTCTTCCTCCATTGTGTAATGTTGCATGTGGAAGCAACCAAGGGGGCAATGAGAGGAGGGATCGTAATCGATAAGCTGGTATACGCATATGACATCGACATGCTCGCTGGATCCGTCGCTGAACTCCAAACCAAAGCAGACAACCTGGAAGTAGTTACAGGAACCTTCGGAATGAAAATTAACGAGAATACAACGAAAGCCATGCGCGTGTCAAGGTTCAATAGCCCAACACTACCACACATAAAGCTTAATGGAGCGGAAATAGAATGGATAGACAGCTTCATATATCTGGGGAGCCAGATCACGACCAACAATAGTCAATCGGTGGACATCAAAAGACGCCTCGCTCTGGGCCTGGCCAGCTTCAAAGCTCTCATGCCAATATGGAAGCAAAATCGAATCTTCCGCACATCGCGCCCTTGAGAGAGGGGGCGCTGCTCAAGTAGTGTCGCGGCCGGACACAATGGACAAGCGAGTAACCGAGGTATGACGAAAGCCGCGTTTATCGGTCTTGGTGTCATGGGCTACCCCATGGCCGGGCATCTGGCCAAGGGTGGACATGAGGTCACCGTCTACAACCGGACGGCCGCCAAGGCGGACGACTGGGTAAAGAAGCACGGCGGAAGCAAGGCCGAAACGCCGCGCGCCGCGGCGGAAGGAGCCGAGATGGTCATGATGTGTGTCGGCAACGACGATGATCTCCGCTCGGTGGTCTACGGCGACGACGGCTGCCTGGGCGGGCTTGGGTCCGACACGATCCTGGTCGATCACACTACCGCCTCGGCCGATGTGGCGCGCGAGATCGCCGAGGCCTGCGCGAAGCGCGGTGTCGCCTTCATCGACGGTCCGGTTTCCGGCGGTCAGGCCGGCGCGGAGAACGGGGCCTTGACCGTTATGTGCGGCGGCGACCAGGCGCCCTTCGAGCGGGCGCAACCGGTGATCGACTGCTATGCGCGCGCCTGCACCTTGATGGGGCCCGCAGGCGCCGGGCAACTCACCAAGATGGTCAATCAGATCTGCATTGCCGGGTTGGTCCAAGGGCTGGCAGAAGGCATGAACTTTGGCAAGAAGGCCGGCCTCGATATGGCCAAGGTGATCGATGTGATCTCAAAGGGCGCCGCCCAGTCCTGGCAGATGGAGAACCGGGCCGCGACCATGTGCGAGGACAAGTACGACTTCGGATTTGCCGTCGATTGGATGCGCAAGGATCTGGGCATCTGCTTTGCGGAAGCTAACAACAACAAGGCCCGATTGCCCGTGGCGGCCTTGGTCGACCAGTTCTACGCCCAAGTCCAAGCCCGCGGCGGCAAGCGCTGGGACACTTCGAGCCTGATGCATCTCCTGGCCAACGATTAGAGCGGTCAGGCTTCGCGCTCTTTTGCCTCGTGCCAGGCTGCATCCATTTCGGCGAGCGAGGCCTCGTCGAGACGGCGCCGTCGATCCGCCAAGGTGGCTTCCACTGCCTGAAAACGCCGTTGAAACTTGGCATTGCTGGACCGCAGGGCGTCTTCCGGATCGACTTCCAGGTGGCGGGCGAGATTGACCACCGCGAACAGCAGGTCTCCCACCTCGTCCTTGAGGCGATCGGGGGCTTTGCCGTTGACCATGACCTCCTTGATCTCACCGAGCTCCTCTTCGATCTTACCGAACACGGGGGTGACCTCCGGCCAGTCGAACCCGACCCGTGCCGCCCGGTTCTGTAGCTTGTAGGCCCGCGTCGTGCCGGGCAGGCCGGTCGCCACGCCGTCCAGAGCGCTGGCCGGGCTGGTGGGTCCGGCCTTGGCGCTCCGCTCGGCGGCCTTCATGGCCTCCCAATTGACGCTCTGAGCGGCCGACGACTCGACGCTATCCTCGCCGAAGACATGGGGGTGGCGGCGCACCATCTTGTCGCTGATGGCTTCGGCCACGGCCTCGAAGTCGAAGGCACCCTCTTCTTCGGCCATGCGGGCGTGATAGACCACCTGCAGCAAGAGGTCGCCCAGTTCCTCCTTGAGCTCCCCCATGTCCTTGTTTCTGATCGCCTCGGCGACCTCGTAGGCTTCCTCGATGGTGTAGGGCGCGATGGTTTCATAGGTTTGCTCCACGTCCCAGGGGCAGCCGGAGTCGGGATCGCGCAGGCGGGCCATGACCGAGATCAGGCGATCGATGGATTTGTGAGATTTTTCGCTCATGATGGCGCGACCATAGCCAAGCCAGGAGGGCGGGAAAAGATCGCAAGGCGGATAATAACTAACAATAATTGTACGGTTCAATTCTTTGGAACGTATTCCTTTTCACCACCTTTTATTACCTTCATCAGGGCTTTTAAGACTATGACACTAATACTAAGCTTCAATTGACTAAACCTGTAATAGCCGTAAGGGTACGCTCGTAGATCACTAACCAGAAATGTCCGGTTTAAATCTTTTTAAACTATACCTTTTACCACTTTCCCTTACCTTCATCCGATATTTAAAGTAATGACACTGATACTAAGCTCCAAATGATTTCACCTGCAATTGCTGTAAGTGTACTCATGGATCACTTAAAAGAAATGTCCGGTTCAATTCTTTGTGACGTATTTATTTTTGGCGTTTTTTCTTTACCTTTATCTAAGATTTTTAACAATGACACTAATACTAAGCTCCAATGGACTACACCTGCAATGGTCGTACGGGTACGCTCGTTGATCCCTTACAAGAAATGTCCGGTTCATCTCTTTGGAACGTATTCGTTTTCACCATCTTTTGTTACCTTTATCTAAGATTTTAAACAATGACACTAATACTAGGCTCCAATTGACTACACCTGGAATGGCCCTAATTATACGCTATTAGATCACTAACAGGAAATGTCCGGTTCAATTATTTGGAACGTATTCCTTTTGACCACCTTTCATTATCTTCATCAGAGATTTTAAACAATGACACTAATACTAAGCTCCAATTGACTACACCTGTGATGGCTGTTAGATTACGCTCATGGATCACTAACAAGAAATGTTCGGTTCAATTCCTTGTAACGTATTCCTTTTCGCTATCTATTGTTACCTTCATCCAAGATTTTAAGCAATGACACTAATACTAAGCTCCAATTGACTACGCCTGCAATGGCCGTAAGGATACGCTCATAGATCACTAACAAGAAATGTCCGGTTCAATTCTTTGGTACGTATTCGACTTCGTCATCTTTTCTTACCTTCATCTAAGATTGAAGATCAAAGCAATGACACTAATACTAAGCTTCAATTGTCTACAGCTCCAATGGCCGTAAGGGTACGCTCGTAGATCACTAACCAGAAATGTCCGGTTGAAATCTTTTTAACCTATACCTTTTTACCACTTTCCCTTACCTTCATAAGAGATTTTAGGCAATGACACTGTTACCTTCATCTAAGATTTTAAACGATGACACTAATACTAAGCTCCAGTTGAGTACACCTGCAATGTACGTAAGGGTACGCTCTTAGATCACTAACAAGATTTGTCCGGTTCAAATCTTTGTAACGTATACCTTTTTATCACTTCCCATTACCTTCATCAGTGACTTAATGGAATGGGACTAATACTGGGAATACGCTCAAAGTGTGCCAAGACGAAGTGTCTGGGTCGGTTTTTTTATTGGATCTCTTTTTACCGCCATTGATTACTGAGTTGAAACGATGACACTGATGCTGATCTCTATTCCGTTACACCGACAATTGTTAAAAGAGTAGGTTCCCCTTCTTTGACCCAGGCATTGCAGATTCGATTCTCTGTAGTTTTTACTTTTTGATACCTTACTCTTCATGCCCCTCATTACTGACTGTAAGGAATCTGTTATGATACATCGGAAGGAACAATGCTGGTGCTAATCTCCATTGTATTGCACTTGAAATGCCCAAAAAGTTACGTTCATGGATTACTGGCAGAGAATATTTGTTCGATTCTATTTAATTTTATTCTTTTTTACTGTCTTCTCAAGCAGAAGGAGGAATCAGTAATACAAAGTTCGTAGGAGAGAAACTAATTTTTACTCTAGGTTGATTAGAGATTGTAGAGAGACCCTTAGCCTACAATCCTTGTATACTCACGAAAATTTTATCGGACCTATAAAAAATTACTAAATACATATAAACATATTTTTGATACGTTTTGTGAAGATTTTTTTTTGTATCTCTCGAATAAATTTTTGGATGCGTCCTTGATTCTGACATACAACTCTTTCACAAAAAAACGAAATACAAGCATCATTAGCATCATCGTTCCTTTTTTGCAAAGAAAAATGTCCTCGCTGCAGCCTTGAAGCATGCCAAACTAATCAAATTTTAAATTTCAACTGGAATTGTGTCCCATACAGAAGGGATTGTTCACAGCTTTTTTTTTGAATTGAAAAAAAAATGGTACAGGTTCATTTAGCTGAAATAGTAGACCTTCAACGACACTACATTTTTTTTAATTAGTTTTTTTTAAAGAAAGTAAAGAGTAACATTAAAACTTAATTTTAGTTGTAGCTTCTCGTATGCTACAACTGTGTCTGTGCATGTAGTATCTGCGAATTTGGTGGTACGCGTGGGGACACTAGCAACATAAATATTAAATTTCTGAAAATAAATTTTTTTTTAGTTTTGTAAGCGTCCTAGTTTTATTGAAATTTGAGGGTTTAATAAACTTTGTTGCGTTTTACTGAAAAATCTTTTTCACCAAGATTAACAAGCTCAAGAGTACGCCGAAAATAGGACACATTAGGGTTTTTTCCATCGTTAAAAGCCGAAGGGACAACGTGCTGTTTGATTCTGTTGAAAAATCGTTGTCACTTGTTCTTCCGATACTAACTTCGAGTTTATCGAAAATCCACTGATATTAATTGAACTCTGCCCGATTTTCTAAAAATAGAAGTAGAAGGACTGTTGACAGCAAAGCTTAAATATTTGGGAGTTTTTATTGCGTTTACCCCAAATTTGAATATCGATTGGTGTAATATTTATTTCCAACCAACTCATCAAGTATGAAAACCAACTCAAGAATGACAATTGGCTATCCTACGTTGTGTAAAAAAAAGAAAAAAAAAATCTTTTTTGACACTGACATCCTAGAATTCAGGAGGTCGCTGATAAATAATACAATTTGTGTCTTCTATCGAACCATTTCTATAATTTTTAGCCTGTGATCTAACGTAATGGTAAAAGTTTGGAATAGGTAATGAAGAATGAGTTCACATATAGGCTCTTCATTGCTGCTTGCTTTTCGAGCATACTTAACTTAGTTTGAGTTTAAGGGAGTTGGGCCAACACATCCACGGATTGTTCTTAGAAATTCATATGAATAAGATCTCTGCTATAACTCTTCCACAATACGTTTGAACGTTGTAATTGCTGCGCTGAAAGTATGAAAATTTGTAAATACCAGGTTTTACCGAAATTTGGCGTTTTAACATTGATATACGAAGTTTGGAGCATACTGGTAAATGATGCAATTTTTGGTTTCTAGCGAATTATTTCAGCGATTTTTGCATTTGGTGCAACGTCTTGACAAACGTTCAGAATAAGCAATGAGTATATTGGCACTTGTTCCCGCTTCTCAGTTGCGTGCTTCTCTGGATTTTCATAGCTGTTTATTTTGTTGAAGCGAGTTTCACTTCATGCATTTACATATAGATTTGGGGTCCATCGTAACCATCGCATTTATATGGTCTTTCTAATCGTTTTCTTAACGCTTTGAAGCCTAAATTACAATTTCCAGCTTATTAAGAAAATACCCTCCCATTAAAGGTGAAAGTTCTGATTGTTTATTTTTAGATCATCTGGATTTGTTTTGTTTTTGTTATATTCAGTTGTGAAGAAAAGATAGCTATTGAAATTTTATGTGAGCGGGTTTTCTACATGTTTAGATTGATATGAGTAAAACTGCATGCCCCTGATGGATAAAAATAAGTACAGCTTGGACATGGCTCATTTGTCCACTTATCCTTCTATCTAGCTCGTTTTGCACTTATTCCTAGTTTAGTTCCTGTTTTCAACGAGTCTTACTTCTTTTATTAGGACTTTTCATTGATTCAGTCTGCAGCGTTGACTTCGCTTTTTTTTTTGACACCCAATCAAGACAATTTCATTTTTGCATTAAGATTCCACCGGCTACCTGTTCGCTCTTCAGCGGCAAATATTGAAAAACCTTGTTGTTGCCCATTTAAAGGAGGCTCGTAATGCCAACCTTTATTTGATCCGATGCCTTAGGATTTGCAGGGATAAAAAGAAGTGTAGTATGGGGTGCTGATCGCCCTCAGATCAAATGAACCCTCCTCAACGTTGCCGGGGCAATAACTTATATATGAGGTGTTGAAAAAAAATACATTTAAGTCATTTCGTTCATTACTACTACGCTATATTAGCGCGTAGTTCATGGAAATATGGTAGACTAAATTTTATTCAGTTGAAATATGTGGAATTTTGAATTCAAAGTTAATTTAAAATGGTGCTTTTTAGTGTTCGTAAATCAACTATGCAAATAAACTGAAATTGCTTTCACTTTTCGTGTTAAAAACAACAACAACAAAAAACAAACAAATAATTGAAACTTAACAGGCAATTATATTAACACAGAAACTCAGTTTCATTCTTTTCTTCTATAACCCACAATTGAGATTTAATGTCAGTTCCTTAATTTGATAGTGACTTTTTTGTGTACTTGTTATGTTTTTTAACTATCTGACGGTCAAGGTAAGATCAATCGTTTGTATCGAGAGAAAGCATGTAAATGAACGACTGAAAATAATTCTTTTGAAAAATTGTAAATGCCTTTCATCCAGCTGCGTGATCTGCCTTATCTGATCATTTCCGCTTGGATATGTCAACATTAAACTGATGAATTATATGCAAAGGTATAAGCCGAAGCTGCTTTGACAAACTTCCGCGTCTAATTTGGTTTGATTAACAGCTAGTGAAATTTATGCTGCCATTCTATTATTAAAGGCTAGTTCACCGTCTTTTTGATTAAACGGTTCTTTTTCTTTTCGAATAATCCCTCCAACATCTAACTAGGTTATAATATTGCAATTATTCTGGGATAAAATCTGTTAACGTTCTTGCTTCTAAAACTATTTTTAATCTGTATTTTTTTTAAATTTAATTATCATAAATTGTTTCTCCCTTCGTAGCTATTAAAGCACTAATTCAGTTCATCAATTACACATATTCCTATTTCAATTAACTCGTTACGGCCCAAGGCAGGTCAAAGTAGGCCTTTGAGAAAGATCATGGCAGGAAACTTTGGAAAGAAGAGAACTCCAAGCTAGGACTTCGCTACCTGGAACTTTTTTTTTTGTGTAACATTGTAATATCGTTACGAGCGGTTGAAATACACTTACAAACCATTTCTTTTACCTAAAGAGACGAAAAATAATATAAGCTTTTAATAAGATATTGTCGCATTCAAAAATTTTAAAGCGACTGCTGATGCTATTTCCATGCTAAAAGAGAAAACGTTTTTGTTTCAAACAAAACGTTTTTGTTGTGGCGACAGGCCAAACTAAATAGAAACAATTCTTGATCATTGACTTTGAGCCGGGACTGAGTTCTCAGGCATTAGAAAAAAGAATCTTTAAGCTACAAAACTTTAAACTACTTTAAAGCAATGCAAAAGGGCACAACCAAAAAGGTTTCCTTGACAAGAGAACTTTCTCTAGGCCAGAACCAGCGTTGTTGTCCGACCACCCGTCCTTGGAAGTCTTTAACAAAAGAAAGTAGCAAATCATTAATTGAGAAGTATTACATCTCAAAGGCAGCCTCAGTAATTACAATTTGTTTTTGTTTCTGCTTCTTCCCAATAGAATGTTTCCATAACAGAGTATCCTTTCTGTAAACGTATTTTGTATGACCTTAAAATAATGATTTAAAAATGGATCACATTTTATTGTTGTAAAGTCGTTAATTAGCGTTTATTTTATGTAAACGTCATAAGCGTGATTTCACCTAAACACAAACAAAATATAGTTTATTGGTACTTTCGTATTATCCCTACCATGTTCTGTTTCTCACGTGATAATAAACTATCTGCCCAGATCCTTTTTAAATGTAACAGCTTTACACAGTGCCTCACTCCAACTGTTTTCCTTAAGAGTTTTACACGTAAAACAGAAAGTAAATAAACCAATAAAAATGCCTACTTTTCAACAAAACATTAGAGAACACGGTTTCCAAGTGAATAATTCATTTAGCGCCATTTTTTTTCTTACAGCGCCAAGCGGAAAAGGGATTTAAAAAACTAACTGCTGAAAACTAGCAGTTCTATTCAAAGGTAGTTGTAGATATTTTCTTTTGGGAGGGGTGGCCTTAATAGCGCAGTCTTAAACATGGGCCTTTTAGACATTATTGCGTTTGTAGGGTGGTAATCCTCCCCCAACGATTCTTGTTAAGTTTTACAGTTTTAAAATTTAATATTCGGGCAAAGCCTTTTTTATTCTTGTTACTTCATGTCTTCTTCGAATTGTTTGTGTATGATTTTCTGTTGGATCATGATGATCACTTTCTAATATTCATGTACCTATTAGATTGTGTTTACTGTTTTCTCGCCTCATTCACTCGTGCATGGGATCTTAAATGGTGTATCAAACCTTCATTATTTTTTTTATACTAATTGTCTGAGATGGGTTTAAGTTCATGCTTAAAGTTTTACTTAAGACCCACTTCCTAATCTCCAAGGAAACCTTGAGTCCCCAAATTTGGACTTTTTTCTAGAAGAATTGATTTTGGTTTTGTTAAAGTACACATTACTTGGTGGACTTAGTCCGAA
Source organism: Alatinidae sp. Z8VKAUB7J3 (assembly GCA_010016025.2). Classification (NCBI taxonomy): domain Eukaryota; kingdom Metazoa; phylum Cnidaria; class Cubozoa; order Carybdeida; family Alatinidae; species Alatinidae sp. Z8VKAUB7J3. The sequence goes on from JAAAKM020073195.1 coordinate 21,648,348, forward strand.
ATTCATGTGCTATTTTGTGTTTTAGGTCCCTCAGACCAGTTGTTGTTGAAGAATTGAGTGTCGTGGATGATGAAGAGGGATATGGAGAGAAAAATATTCCAAAGAAAACTCAAGATTATGTCAAAGAAAGAGAGGTTAGTTTTCAAATATTGAAATTAGTATTCAACTTTTGTAATTCTTATAATCGACAGTACTCAGTCGTAAATTGTAGAAGAAAGAAATAAACTATGAAGAAACTACATTTTTGTCTGCTAATCAGAAGTTCAGATATTTTGAGTCCGTATTGGCTTGTTATCTGCGTAGTGTAGACCTGCTAGGCATTACAAAACAAACTTTTTCCTTTCATTTTAAATAGCTTGGATTAAACGGTTAAGTTGACACTCCATTGTTTCGTTCCTTGATCTTGATCGAAATAGATTGATTTACGAATCAGTAAGAGAAAAACTGATTTTTCAAATAAATTGATTAAACAAGGTATGGGTATTTTTAAGACGCAGAAGCACGACTAATCCTGTAAATTATTTTGTCTTTTAAATTAATCTAACCTGGCAAAATGGGCGTCCTTTTATTTATTGTTTATTTATTTTAGCTTAACCGCTCGAATTCCATACAATTTGTGGCAAATGAAACCGGAATTAACTGTTTAAACTTGACCTTTGATTAAAACTAGTATTACAAGGTTTTTTTGTATAGTACAAAGAGTTCTTCGACCGATATAATCTGTTGGCATACCCCATTCCTGGTTTTGCAAATATGATACATGGATTTATGACCACTTTGTCGTCCTTGACGATGTAGTCCTTGTCGCGTTGGAACAACGTCAGGGCTCGTAGGGCCTGGTTGACGTGGTGGACCATATTGACGTTGGCAACTTCGTACATGCCGCCTTCCGCCAACAGACCCGCGTCGCGCAACAATTCCTCGACCTTTTCCTGCCCCTCTTCGGAAAGATTGACGGCCCGGGCCTTTTCATCGATTTCGTAGTCTTCCGGCGACAGTTTCGGCACGACCTGGTTGACCGCGATGTAGTGTTCCGAGCTGTCCTGCGCCGGGCCGGAAATAATGAGCGGCGTGCGTGCCTCGTCGATGAGGATCGAATCCACCTCATCGACAATGGCAAAATTGAATTCCCGCTGAACCATGTCTTCCAGCCGGAATTTCATATTGTCGCGCAGATAGTCGAAGCCGAATTCGTTGTTCGTCCCATAGGTGACGTCGGCGGCGTAGGATTGGCGCCGCTGGTCATCATTCAGGCCATGCACGATGCGCCCAACCGTCAAACCAAGTGCGCCATAGACCTGGCCCATCCATTCGGCATCGCGCGTGGCCAAATAGTCGTTCACGGTGACGACGTGAACGCCCTTGCCCTCCAAGGCATTGAGATATACCGGCAGCGTTGCCACGAGGGTTTTGCCCTCGCCTGTCTTCATTTCGGAAATTTTGCCGGGCTAACAAGCAGAGTGATCTGGTTTGTATTTGGGTTATTCTTAACCTTACTGTCCATCTCCGCAATGCGGATGTATTCTTTGAAAATTATCAGAGAGTTTTCAAGCGATAAAAGTGGTTGGGTCAGATTGAAAATCAAACTTGGGATATGGTACTGGATTTCACTGGGGCTTATTGCCACCGCCTTTATAGCTTGGCCATTCAGAGATTATTAGTTGATATTTATGCACAATAGTGCCGAAAGAAACACTGTCGAAGAACGAACCGTCGTGGAAAGTCGACCGTATTCCATGGCGCAATTCGCGTTGTTTAACTTGGTGGTGTGGATTGTGATCGAAGGCTTAATTAGGGTTGGGCAGAGCTTTACCTTTGGTAAACCGACACAATATTTGCTTATAGATTTGTCAGATACAATAACCGGTTTTTTACTTTGCTTTGCTATTAGACCTGTCTTGAGCCGTTATGTTGATAAAATTACTATTCGCACAGTCATAGTGGCGTTCATATGTTCCATTATTGCAGCGACTGTATGGCAATTCATTCATACGGAAGTCTATATCGCAGTATTTCCAACGCAACCAAGAGCTGAAACATTGTTATTGTCTTTAAAGGGACTGCGTTTTCCATTTTATTTATTCTTAGTCTGGTGCGCGATCTTTGCATTTTGGCAAAACAATATACGCGTAAGAGAGGAATATCAGAGGCGTTTGCAAGCAGAAAAACAAGGAAAAAAAGCGATTTTGAGCAATCTGCAATCGAAATTAGCTCCGCATTTTATCTTTAATACTCTTAATTCAGCATACGCTCTGGCGATAGAAGAACGGGCAAAAAAAACTCAAAAGCAGCTACATACAATGGCGGACTTAATCCGCAGAAGTACAAATGTTGGTGAGAGACTGTTTTGGAACTGGCAGGACGAACGTCAATTTGTTGAGGATTACATAGCATTGGAAGAGTCACGTTTCGGGGACAGGTTCAATGTCATTTTAGATATTGAAGGTGTCGATGACGATTTTCAAACGCCTGTGCTACTGTTGCAGCCCTTGATTGAAAACGTCATTGTCCACAATGTAACAGTGAGTTTGGATAAGGTGGATGTCCGGCTAGTAGCCAAAAGGTTAAGTGCTGGCGCGAAGTTTCAGATGATTTGCTTTCCAAAATGAGCAGGTGCCGTTGGTGGTCCATGCGGAAATCGAAAAGACCGTCCAGATCCGTGACGTGCTGATAGCCCCATTTGCCGCGACCCGTTTTTTTGAGCAACATCATGTTCGGGTATTTTCCGATTTTCAGGACGTAGGGATCACTGGCGGCAACCACAAACCCTTCGCGTTCTTTCGGGCAGAATCGTTTGTCGAAAAGGCCGCCCATCCTTCCCAGTCCCCGGGCGAAGCTCTGTAAAAATCGTTTCAACAATCGCCGCGCAACCCGCTCAGCCAAATCACCGATGAGGTTGGGTTTACCCACCGGGTCGATGCCGTAATTGGCGCGATCAAAATCTTCGAACGCAAAGACAGGGTAGTGGCGACCATTCACTTCATAGGAAAGAATGACGTGTTGCTGAATGGGCTTGCCGCGGTTAATGGGGTCGTTGCCATGGTGGAGATGGGCTTTGCAGATCAACCCGTGAGAACGCGTCACCGAGTAAACGCGATCATAGCCCTCGTGAAAGGTCCAGGCTTTGGGAAGATACATGGGGAAGGGAAAGTCTTCCTCGTTTGGACTATATTTGTGCATGGCTCGTCCACTCTAACACGGCTCAGAGATCCTTGGCAGAGACTTTAGATGCGAATTTCCTCTTCCCTAGGTACGCAATTCCCTGTGAGAAGATTGTGCTTATCGCCCGAAAAGGCTCGTTAACCCGGTCTTTATTTAGATTGGTTCATGGGTAAGCGAATGGAAAAAACCGTGCCTTGACCCGGGCGGCTGTCCACTTGGATGTCGCCGCCCAGTAATTGACAGAAACCGCGTGTGACCGCCAGTCCCAAACCAGTGCCCACGCCCAACCGTTGGGTCTTGCTGTCTGCTTGGTAAAACTCGCGGAACAGGTTTTTGATTTGTTCTGCATCCATGCCGATGCCCGTGTCGATGACCTGAAAGAGGAGCCAGGTTTTTTCGCCAAGTTTTTGGCCGACCCGCAAGGTAATCTGTCCGTTACGGGTAAATTTCGCGGCATTGCTCAACAGATTTAACAAGCATTGTTTGAGCTTGATCCTATCGGTTTTGAATTCATGGGGACTTTCTTGCCGATCCACGTCAAAACGATTCCCGTTCTTGAGAAGGAGCGGCTCTACCGTGAAACGAACTTCTTCCAAAAGTGCTTCCAAGTGAACGTTCTCCCAAAAAACGTCCATTTTCCCCGCCGTAATTTTGGAGATGTCGAGGATGTTGTTGATCAAGGAGAGCTGATGTTTTGCGGCCCCGTGAATTTTTGTGAAATCCTTCAAGGTCTCTTCGTCCAATTCATCATCCCGTTCCAGGTTCATTTCCGAATAGCCGATAATGGCATTGAGCGGCGTCCTCAATTCGTGACTCATATGAGAGAGGAAGACGGTTTTGGCTTTATTGGCTTCGACCGCCATTTTCTCTGATTCGATCAACAGGTGCATGCGGGCTTTTTGTTTGAGTTCGTTTTTATACCAGCGAATCAATACGCCAATGATGACCAGAGTCAAGACCACATAGAGGGTGTAAGCCCATGCCGTCCCCCAAAGGGGTGGTCGGATGCGAATGTTCAGCACGGCGGGTTGTTCATTCCAAATACCATCGCTATTACTGCCCTTTACCTTAAAAGTATAGTGGCCGGGCGACAAAGCTGTGAAGGTGGCTTGGCGGATGTCGGCCCCGGTTTCGATCCAATTCTCGTGAAAGCCTTCGAGTTTGTAGGCAAAACGATGTTTTTCCGGTTGTGCGAAATGAAGGGAGGCGAAGGCAATCGAAAAAATAGTATCTTCATGAGATAAAGAGATTTTTCAGCTACGATCGAAACATTTCTGCTATTACCAAAATCTAATATGGTGCTATCAAAATCATGTTACCTATTAACGAAACTTATGATAGTGCTATCAAAATCGTGTCTTCTATTATCAAGATTATTAAATCTTGTCAAATATTATTTAATATTTGCATTTTAGACACATGTTTGCATTTTTACATCATATGTAAATGTAAATCAAAATAATTGTTTTTTCTTGTTTAAGTTTTTTTTCAAATGGTATATGAAGGAAATGGATATATGTTATTATTCCATAGTATGTTATATATAATGTTCATTGTAATGTTCTGTTATATATTTTATAGATGTCAGATATATGAGCTATAAATATTTCACTTTAAGGCTGGTCCAAACCTAGAAATGAAACAAAATTTTGTAAGTAGCAGCTGAGACATGCACATTTATTATAAAAAAAATCTGGAAAATTTCCGGTATATTATCGTGCCAAAAACTTAATTGCACATTTGGCATTTATCTTATATTATTAGAGAGTCAACGTAAAGCTTTTAAATACTTTACGGTAGTATTGTTTTTTCCTGTGGTCAACCAGATTAGACAGCATCTGTAGACTACTTTAAGTCTTTTAATATCATTGCTTTAATTTTGTATTTAGAATACAAAATTCTTTGTATTTAGGATTCAATCATAGCCCTTTTACCTCAATTCTCCTACGAGCATATTACCCCCTCTGCAGACAGGAACAGTAGATAACAGACACATGGAAAAAGGGGTTTTTTACAACGTATTTTAAAAAGTGTGAGACACGCCCTTTAGTGTTGGGCACAAAGTTAGTTGCTTCTAATCTACGATATGCATGCCTTTTGATTTTGTATTTCTTACTACTTAATGTGCAAATTACTTCATTGCAGTTAAATCTGCAAAATGTTGATGAAGTAATGTTAAAACAAATTATCTGATCTTTTCCATATCATTTTCTATGGTCCGTAACGTTTTATTTTGTGAAATATGTTCTTCTTAAATTGAGCAGTTTTTTGTGCTATCGGTTATTATGAGTTTTGATCTGAAGGTTGTTGGCCTTAGATAGGTTGATAGAATTAAAGCAATATTGGGCTAAGACAAAACACATCAAAGGTCTCTTATATATATATCTTATTATATATTATTATACAAATAAACACATCCACACACATAAAAGTCGAGATTATTGAGTTAAATAAACCTGAAGATCATTTAATAATTTATCACTAATTTCCTTAAGGAGTGGTGACCCTGAGGGTAAATATAACCAAGGAATCGACATAGATTTAGTTGTGTAGACTTCAGGTGGCTTTGACCTGAGGCGAGTTGTTATTAGAAGGTATAGAAATATCAATGAAAAAGTCCTTTGAGATGTTTTGAGAATCCTTTCCGGCAAAACCTAAATCTTGCAAGTTATTAACAAAATTCGAAATGGGGTTAGCAAAATCGTGTTTAATACTATCAAAGTATTATCAAGCATCACCAAAATTTGTATGATGTTATCAAAATCTTCCTTGAAATTGTCAAATATACATTATCGAAATCTCAATATGGTATAATGAAAATCCTCCATGATACTAGAAAAACTTTACATATTATAGTCAAAATTTTACTAGTTATTAACAAAATCTTGCACGGTATTATGAAAACTCTATATGATATCAACAAAAGTATTTTTATGACAATATCAAAACGTATTAAATATCGTCAAATCTGACATATTGTTGTCTAAATTATGTCTCCTATTCCCAGTTTATTTCGCTTAAAACGATCATTGAGGAACTCTGTGTGGAATTCTACTAATATGACATGATCCGCCTCGCGGACATGCCTTTTGGTTTTACAACGACCAAGAAGAGCAGGCAGAAATACTCGGCGTTGGATTCTCCTACATTGGCAGGAATCCCAAGGCAAGGGATGCTACGCCGCTCCTTTTCGTCTCTTTATCAACGTTATTTTCCTCTTTCATTGCTAGCCCCAGTGATATGGTAATAACTTACGAATGCATGTTGTTTTTTGGATGCAGAACTTCGACCTCTTCAATGTCGCTGCTGCATTCAGCCCGCGTGTTCTGGCTCAAGCATGGGACATCTCCGAGCAAAGGGTGAGGGAGTTGGTCGAGAGGCAACAGAACCAGACTAGCATTATCAGGGTCTCTAGGGAAGACATGCAGCCAGAAAGGTCCACCCTAAACGTTGGTGCCACCCACCTTGTCCATCAGCTCGGGGCAGGTTTCCCAGAGGCCAGAGTGAGAAACGGTGGAGAGCTCCGCGAGGTGAACATCAGGAGGATGCCCTTCTTGGAACATGTATGTATGGCAGCACGCTACTTGCGCTTAGAAGGGGTGAGCATTCTGTTTTGGGGAGGGAGAAGGGAGGGATGCAAAACGTTGTTTTGATCTGTTTGTCTTGTCTTACACGTGCTTTGTCGCTGTGCCAACAGGGAGCCTTGTTTGCACCAAACTACGTCCACAATGGTGACAAAATCATGTACGTCATCCAAGGATCCGCAAGACTAGAGGTCATTTCGAGCAACGGGAAAAGAGTCACCGGAGGGGAGTTGAGGCGCGGCGACCTTGCGTTGATCCCCAGGTCCCATCCCCATGCGCTGCTTGCCGGGGACGAGGGGTTCTACTCTTTTGAAGTGATCAACAGCGATCGGTAAACCAACAGCTTGCACTTTGATTTATTCTTTGAATTCGTTGGAGGCTTCCTCTCTCATACATTTTCTTGCTCCTTCGTTGTCTATCTCCTCGCAATGTCGAATCTGCAGCCCAGAGACGTCGTTTCTCGCTGGAGGCAACTCCGTGCATGCACGCATTCCCAGAGGTGTCATGTCCAGTGCACTTGGAGCGAGCGCAGAGGTGGTCGAGGAGCTTGCATCTCGTCGCTCGAGTGATTCGATTATTTTTCCAGCTAGGGAGAGGAGGAGCTCTGCATAATTTGCACTGCTGCTGCATCCTCCCACGTCCTCAACACGTGGGAGTCTGTCACGTCACACAACATGTTGTTGAAAATGAGATATGTATGACACGTGCATTATCCAATGGAAAGAATATTTGACACCATGTTCTTGGGTTAACGTACTCTTTGTCTTTAATTTTGTTGTAGCTTGGTCTTTGCATGAGTTTCACCTACGTCTAAAACCAATCAACGAAAGACATACCCAAGCGTGCCCTCGCAAGAACCTCGTGGTCAGAACTCGTGTCCTCCTCCAAAGCCAACTTACACTTTTGCATTTCTACATACACACACCCATTGGGTCAATGGATAACTAATAACAATAGCTAGTAACTGATAATGAAAGCTTGCCCCTATCATATCATTCAAAAAATTCTACCATATAGCTAGGGATTCTAAAGGGAGAAACATTCTTTAAGAGTAGAAAATTTGCCCAGTTGTTGCTGGTCTTTAAATTCATGGAGGAATTTTGGTTTGCAATATGTTATGAACATTGAAGAAAGAAACAATCTTAAGAATAGAAAATTGCCCACATTCGGTTGGCATTTCACGTGGCCGTAAAGTGTTCGCAACATGTGCTTAAATCTTAAAATGGTGCATTTATCTTAAGTCGTTATTTATTTTGCATAGCTTGTATATTCATTATCTTGAAGTTTTGGTAACAAAGGCCGTGAGGGACAAAAAAGTACAAATAATTTTGGAGAAATTATTTGTTTTTGGGGGGGGGGGTGACCCTGTGGTCTATTTTCCCCTGTTTACGTCGCTAATCCTGGTGCTGACTCAACTTTAAAACGTCTTACTGTAAGAAAACTATTCAAATTTAAAAGGGTCAGTTCTTCATCTTAACGAGAGTTCTTTAGTTCTATCGTCAGGGTTAGACCTTAGAAATTTTGCCAAAAGCCAGGCTAAAAGAAAATATTCTGCAACTTGAACTGTGTTGATTGTTTATGCTGATAGCTTCCAAAACCTGGAGGTATTCCAGGTCAACTTCCAAACCTTCCAAAACCTGGAGGTATCTGGTCAATTCCCAAGAAAATCAAATAAAAATATCCACCAAGGAAATTCGACCCTTGATTTTAGGCATGAAAATGCCTAAAATATGAGAATTTCGAGATAAATCCCCCTTTAACGTTTTTCCTCAGTCAAGAATTTGTCAATAAATCGGTTTTGTTAATGCAGTGCCTTCGATACTATGGGACTTCAGCTTTTTTCGCCTTTTGATTTTCTTGCCTTTAGTTTGCAGTGAATTTTGTCTTGCTTACCGACCGTATCGTCCTGCGAATCCAGTTCCATATATTGCTGAGCTTTGTAAGTAATAAACTACATTTATTCGATGCTTTATTTTACATATTCTTTTCGTTAGTTAATTTCAATAATGTTTGCACCACCGGCAATGATTAATTTTATACGACCCCCGAGTACGAATTGTATACTCAGGCCTGCCTGATAGAGGGAAGGGGGGGGGGGGGTAATAAGCAAAACTGAAGCTTAAGTTGAAGTGTCAACTGAAAAAAGGAAGTGGCATGCTGAAATGAGTGACATGCAAGTGAAATCGCTGATAGGGTGAGAGATATTGAAAAAGTGTGTCTATGGAACCAGTTTGGGAGCAACTACGGCTCATACCTGCCTGTCGTAAGGGAATCAGGGAGTGGAAACCCACATGGTTAATATTGCCACAAAATTGACATAACTTGGTCTCAAGTTGATTTATGCTGCAACGAGTCGGTAATTCTAAGTAGAAGGGGTGTAACCTCTGAGTATCCCTGGTTACGCGAATGCAAGGGACTTGGGCTTCAGTTTTATTGTTATTATACTCTGTCAAAGGCTTAGCTTCTCTTTTTTGGAGGGAACTTTTGAATTTGTTTTATTTGGGAGCCATTTTCAAGTTTATCTTTCGAGCCTAAAGGTTGATGAGAAGTAGGATTCTAAAAAAAAATTAGTAGGTAGTGACTTCTGAGGATACGGCTTTTCTTGACAATGCTAAAAGATCTAATGTGTCCTGCTTTTTAGGTTACGCCACTTTTTTGTTATTCCGAAAAATTAAAATATGTTGGAAAAGGTAAATATAGTTAAGACGTCTTGTTTCATCAAATAATGATGTCACTATGCGAAGTGCTACAACTAAGAAAATTTACATTAAATTTTTATTTCTCTTCTGCTACACTTAATTTAAAGCCAAACTTGGCTTATATTTAGAAAGGCTTTCTTCTTGTTTGACAGCTTTCTAATGACGCAGGATTCACCAAACAGTTTACACTACAGCCAAGTTCAAATGTCAACAATCTGTCGCCATCCTTAAAACGGAATGGTATCTTTTGAAATCTAGAAAGACTCCTCTTTAAGATTTTTAATATCTTTTCATTCACTACTTCATTTTCTACAGCGCATTTATTCTAGAGAAGATTGGTAAAACTGGCCATGATTGGACCCGAAAATGTGCCGTTAGATAAAAGATTACCTTAAGGACAATTTTTGCATCATATACCTAACTATAGCCTTTCGTTCTTCTTCTTCTTGTTCGGATTATCATGGAGGTGTTTTCGTATAATCTCATCACTGGAATCAAATTACAGGCTTTAGGCGGGCTGTAGATTGTAGCCATAAATAGTATGTTAAAATTATATTTACGAAACTGTCAAAATTGTAAGTTATTTTTTACGTTGAACCAATGATAGAAAAAAAATTACTCCAGACAAGGTATGATGTCAAGAAAGCCTATGCAATATTTTCTTTTCTCAAAAATAAAATATGGGATGACTTATAATTAGTTCTATACGGCGACGTTTAGACTTGATACTCCTAAACAGAAACCGTATTTTTGGGGGATAGATATTTACGCATTGTCTAGAGAAATAAATAACATCACAGTACGTAACCCTCTTCTGATTTATTCAGAAAAGTACTTGCAGAAAAGACACAGAAAACTAGAGTATGCTAATAGAAAACTCTCGAAGTCTTAGCCTAACGAGTGATGCATAAGAGACTATTCAAAATATAACTAATAGTGAATTAAAAAAGGGGAATTCGGTCCGTTTCCAGTACATCAACCCCCTTCCCCTCCCCCAATCTATGTTTTCAGTTTTATATTGATTTAAATATTTGATAGTTTTCATTCAACCCTCTTTGATTGAGCATATTTTACTGTTAACTAATATGCGTCTATGCTTCTCTTCATATTGGGTTTAATATTATTACTTTCATCAAAAAGCTATAAATCTTTCTATTCGCATGTTTAAACCCAATTGCAGTCTTCAATAGACTAGCAAAATACCCTTTAAGAATAATTGTCCCTGTTTCACATTCAAATATACCTTACATTCAACAAAATAGATTTTGAAAGTTCAAAACCATCAATTCGTTTACACGTATTCAGTTAATGCTTGCATTTGTGTTAAACACATTGGATAAACGAATTTTTTAATTGTAAATCTAATCTATGAAAAATTTGGATTTTGTGTTTGACTCAAAGGAAAAGCAAAATTGGTAAGGTACATATAACTCTTAATTAATTACATTTGAAAATCACTTTTTGATTTTGAATCTGCTTCAAAAGTAATGCTGTCACTGCATTAACATGCAGGTTTATAGAGAAAACAAATGTCAATGAACCACTATCTAAAATTATTTACGCTCGCACATTAAATAATATGACCTGAATTGAAATAAAAACATTGCTTTCCATTTCTGTCAATCTGACACTTAACTTAGACAAGCCGCAGACAGTAGAATTAGGACTATAGGTAAGCTTTAGTGCCCAAATAAGGGTATATCTTGTTTAGTGCAAAAGCAAGCTTTAGTACCCAAATACAGGTCTGCTGTCCGGGGTGCATACAGCCATACTTGTTTGGTTTCTCTTAGACCAGTGTACTTCGTATCGAAGGAGTTGCCGTAGAAACTTCAAAGAAGGCTCATTTGACTGGAAATTGAAAGGCCAAGTATCCTTTTTAAAAATTGAAATTGATTGGAGGGTATCTAACACCCCTCCCACGCCCACCATCTCCCCAAACACATCCAGTCAAAATTTTGAGATAGCCATAATGTTAAACGTAGTTGAAAGGTTCGGATATTACGTCTTTTAGGATGACACCCCCCCCCCCCATGTTCCACAATGAAAGGGGTGTAAGTTATGCTCAAAAGGCATATTTTTTTAAAGATATTGTGGTAATCATATAAACATCAAAGGGAGATCTATGGATTGATAATATTAAGTTCTAGTGCTATTTTTATCATACCACTACCACTCTGTGCTTCCTCGATATGAATATTTATAAGTAGGTTGTCGCGTGAGGTGAAATCACCAAGTTCACTCACCTTATCCTCGAGAACCCACTGCTGCAGCTATTGCTTATGGTTTGGACAAGAAGATAGCAGACGAACGAAATGTGTTGATCTTTGATTTAGGTGGAGGGACATTCGATGTATCGATCTTAACAGTAGATCAAGGATTTTTCGAAGTGAAATCAACTGCTGGTGATACTCATCTAGGAGGAGAAGATTTTGATAATCGACTAGTGAATCATTTTCTTGAAGAATTTAAAAGAAAGTACAAGAAAGATGCAAGTGGTAACAAAAGAGCCGTAAGGAGACTACGTACTGCATGTGAACGTGCAAAGAGAACTCTGTCATCCAGTGCACAAGCATCAATCGAAGTGGATTCATTATTCGAAGGCATCGATTTCTACACAAGTATTACTCGTGCTCGATTCGAGGAGTTGAATGGCGATCTTTTCCGTAGTACATTAGAACCAGTTGCTAAAGCTTTGCAAGATGCTAAGATGGAGAAAAGTCAAATTTCGGATGTTGTTTTAGTTGGTGGGTCAACACGAATTCCTCGTATCCAGAAAATGTTAAGCGACTTCTTCAATGGCAAAGAATTATGTAAAACAATCAATCCTGATGAAGCAGTTGCTTATGGAGCTGCCATCCAAGCTGCTATCCTAAAAGGAGACAAGAGTGAAGAAGTAAAAGATTTGTTACTTGTGGATGTGAGCCCATTATCTTTGGGGATCGAAACAGCTGGGGGAGTGATGAGCACCCTGATCAAGAGGAACACTACCATCCCCACCAAACAAAGCCAGACATTTACTACATATTCGGATAATCAACCAGCAGTCAGCATCCAAGTGTACGAAGGAGAACGAGCCATGACTAAAGATAATAACTTATTGGGACAATTCGATTTGACTGGTATTCCCCCAGCTCCCAGGGGTGTACCTCAAGTGGAAGTTACATTCGATATCGATGCTAATGGTATTTTGAATGTCTCGGCGGTAGACAAAGCATCTGGCAATCAGAAAAAGATTACCATCAACAACAATAGTGGTCGATTATCGAAAGAGGACGTTGATCGAATGGTTGAGGATGCAGAAAAATACAAAGCAGAGGACGATAAACAACGGGAAAGAGTTTCTGCGAAGAACAATTTAGAAAGTTACGTTTTTAGTATCAAGAATTCGATAGAAGAAGAAAACATCAAATCGAAATTAGAGGAAAATGATCGAAGGAAGATGGTGGAGAAATGTAAGGAGACGTTGGATTGGTTGGAAAATAATCAAGCTGCAGAGAAAGAGGAATTCGAGTTTCATCAGAAGGAACTAGAAGGTTTATGGAAACCATTGATGAACAAAATGTACACAGGAAGTAAGTCAAATGGGAATCCGAGAGGAGCAGAGTCGAATGGACGAAGTGGCCCTACTGTAGAAGAAGTAGACTGAATATGACGCAAAATATATTTTTGATAGATTTATTGACGACTGATGTAAGTTACAATATCCCACGGTAGTATGTAGGCCCATATGAAGTTTATGAACATCAATCTTGTCTATGTAGAAGTATGTGGTTTTTCTGTGAACGAATGGTTGATTATAATTTTGTAGTGATGGTCCATGTAGTTGATGCCGCAACAGATGACGGTTAAGTAAAGAAATATTGACAGATTGATAGTGCAGTTTATGTTTCTGAGTGATTTTTTTGAAATGTTTTAACTTCTTTACAGTATACCTGAGGGTGAAGTTACCGCGAAAATGCTATAGTTCTAAATGCTGGAAAGTTGTGTTTCTTTTAAGATGAGGCTACGACCAGGTTTTGAGATAAGAGATACTTTCATTTGGTAGAAAGGGGGCTGGGCAGCTGAATTTATTCTTACAGTCGTCCCAAAATCTCATCAGATTGGGCATCAGATCCATCGTAAGATTTGTCTGATCGTGTGAATAGGCCTTTAATGGTAGGTTTCACAGTGATTCTAGTAATGTAGTATATTTGCTTAGCTGTAAGGTTTGATTTGAACAATATGTAGGTAGCTCGATGACAGCTTTGAGACTTAGAATCAACAAGTACAAAGCACCTAATAGGAAGTTTAATAGGGGAGGCAGTGTTCCACAGGCAGAATTATTTAGTCATTTCAACCAGCAGGGGCATAGTTAAGATCATAGATTTGGTAGATTTGGAAAGGCGTAGAGAGAGTTTTTGGCAGTGGAGGTTAGATTGTTTCAAGCCCAAGGGGTTTAATTCAAGAGAGGTGTTAGAGTAATGTATGTTTAAAGTGTTACGTGTTGCCTGTCAGTAGTTTTGCCTTGTTTCTAAAATGTGCTAATGTTTGTAAGTGACTTGTTGTTGGCCTGGTGTTGTCTTTTGACTAACTTCTAACGTCACATCTCTAATACAAATACAAAATTCCACGGGCTTTCTGCACATACTTCATTTTGAAAACAGACAGGTTCCAACAAAACAATCGCAGCTGAAAGTCCACGGATCAGTATTGTTAAAAACTAATTATTAAGTAGAATCCCTTAGGTCTAGAAACACGACAGGCACATGGCATGAGCCCATAGTTTCCAAACTTTGTTCCTTGCTTTTATGTTTCCAAATTTTCAGCATTGCTGTTTTTCTCGAATATAAGCCCGTATAATGCCATCAGGCATTTTAGTTTTATATATATTTTAGTATGCCTTTTTATAGTTTTTAGTCTTAAAATTGTTGTATATAATTTTAACTACGGCAAAGTAATTTTAACATCAAAGAGCAGAGGTATGGAGCAACATGGCAAGAAACGTTTTTATTCACTTTTTAAGATAGGGAACAGAATCACGCGAAATATGCACCATCGTACGTTTTTAAATATTTGTCTAAGGAACAAAATCATACCAAAGGGATTAAAGATTATCAAACGACCATGTGTGAGGGAGAATGACGCCATCTTCATGAGCAAATGGAAGCATTTATTATCAAACCTTGAACAGGATTTAATCAATGAACTAATAAAAGAACATACCAGGACGATCAAGGATGATATGGTTTTATTCTGGAAACACATACACGACATTTTGACAACAGCAGAAGTCGAGACCTTCATTAACAAATTCCTGAAACTTAAATGGAGTCTACGATCGCTGCAGACGGAATGTAAAAAAAGGAGGACAAAAAAGTTGAAAATGCTCGGATGCAGTCTGGAGAGCAATGAAGACATAGACGAGTTAGAGATGACTTTTCAGCGACTCCATAATGTCCAAGGATGACCTGTTATTTCGAATTCTTTGTTCTTTACCGAAAATATTTCATCTTTTATAGATTTTCATTTACAACCCCTTGCTGGCGAAGTGAAATCTTATGTACAGGACACCAACGATTTCTTGAGGAAGATTAGAAGCATTGAGAATTTGCCTAGCACTGCTATCCTAGGTAGTTTAGATATAGTAGGTTTGTACCCTAATATTCCACACAATGAGGGTATAGGGGCTATTCGAAAGTTTTTAGACTAAAGGGAGGATCATAGTGTCTCTACACAGACATTAATCCAATTAGCCAAAATCGTTCTTAACAACAATGTCTTTGAACATGATGGGCAGATTTATAAGCAACTACAGGGCACAGCTATGGGGACGAAAATGGCACCGTCATATGCAATTTTATTTATGGCAGATTTAGAGGAAAAGGCAACACAATCGTATAGTTCATTTTTACAGGTGTATTCGGGCAGTACTGTTTTTGCGCGGACTTGAATTCGTGCGTTCTAAAATCATGCTTGCTAATTGAACGTATTCGCAGCTTATATGTAACGAAAAAGAGAAAAATTAATGAAACGAGCTGATTACCCACTGTAGTACTAATATCTTGTCAAAAATATGAGCTATTCAACATCATAAACTTCATTCGTGTTCAATTTGCAGCATCATAAACGGATCCTCTCGCTGCAGAACTGCGTCAATAGCCACAACATAAGTAATTCCTGCTCGATTCCAGCTGTTTGTCACAATGGATTTGTTAATACGAATAGAATCGTAGAGCGATCTGACCTGTTTTGCATGGAGATGCTTCAAGATTCTCAAGTTGATATCTATTTGAACATGAATAGTCCCTTGGGAAAACGTTTAGAGTTAAAGGATAACAAAATATTGGTCTTGGACGAAAGAATTTCTTGGGTTTTTGATTGTGGAACTTTTTGCGCGGACAAACATTGACGAAGTACTTAAATTCATGCATAGGAGGGGGTGCTAAAAATAATACTGTAAGAATTTTAAGGTATCTTGAATTTTAATGTTCAGAGAAATTTAAAAAACACTTTTCTTAACACAGTAAGTTATATCAGACATCTACGCTCCTATGCCATGCTGCCTTGTTAAGCCAAAGTGGGGGGTTTTGTCTGCCCTATTTGCCTCACATTTCCGTAATTTGATTGTCCAAATTTGACGAAGGGAGACTGGAGGGTGACATTGCCTAGTTCCATCTTTTTTATTATTTTCAGCCTTTTCACCTTACATACTTTATTCACTTCCTGTACTGACTCTTGTGATACTTTATCAACGTCAGTCAATTAGGGTTCTTTAACGAAATACAAAACCTTGCAACTTCCCCCAACCTTTGTTTGAAATGGTACTCAACTGTCAACACTTTCATGGAACCATGGGCAAGTCCAGTTCGTTTGGTTAGGCTGTAGGTTTCGACTCAGGCTAAAGTTCTCTAGTTAGACTTCCGAAAAGAGAATAATTTTGTCCCTTTTCTCGATGAACATTTATTTTATGAATTGCAGTTTTTGTTTAAATAGATGATATTATATAATTTACCCAGTTGATATATGTTGTGAATTCAATTTAGGTATGCTCATGAAATATTATCTGGCCGTTCAAATTTTCTTGGCCACTCTATACGATAAACAATTGCACAATGAAGCAGTGACATAGCTACGTGCGAGCGGACGAAGGTTATAATACATCTTTTCTACTTAAAGACGTTATGTACATCAACTAATGCTTTACAATCATGAAGGACATCTTTTCCGTGTAGTTTCAGGCTCTTTGAGACTATACATGCACTTTGTAAGTCGACATTTCCTTTCTGATATGAGATGTACCCACCATCTCCTTTTACGTTTTCTTCTACGAACTAACGGACACATAAAGCAATAATATTGTTTTCGTCGGAGGTATACCTCTTTCTACTGAGCAGGTATTTTTCGAGCATGCAACGTGGTATTTGCCACTTCAGTCTCAAAGCACTGTTTCTCCGTGGTATTTGAGACGTGGCCTTTGCGACATGCCCCTTCGGTGTGTAAGCTCCCTTAGAAATAAATTATGTCCATTGGCATGATGCAGACATGTTGACACTGTTTCTCACTGCAATACTATCCCTATTTCTATAACGATGGAAACTATCGCCCTCAAAATTGAAGATTACATTAAAATCTTTCATTATTTACTTGTTATGAACTGTAGGGACTTTTTGTTGTTAGCTGACAAATAAATTAAAATTTGCTGGAGCAGGAATTGATGATACGTAACAATAATGTAGATGCTGCAATGAAGGAAACAAATAACTGTCAGATGTCATTCGCAGCAACATCTGCCCGTATAACCACCAGAAAGGATTCAAGACCAATTTACTTTTAAATATTAGGTACTTATTGCTTTTAAGTTTCATTGGCCTTTGAGCGTTAAAGATGTCCTTACGTTATTTTTCATCAAGCACTATCGATAACAGTCAGCAAATTAAAATGATCTCATTAAAATGTCATCAATTTTGTAATGTGGCAACGTTTGCGATAGTTGCCGTTCATAAAGCTGGAAAATTAAATCCTTTAAGGTTCAAAACGTCTCACTAGCTATTATTCACAACACAACACTTTTTGAATTTCCATTTCTCAACCTAAAAAATGCAACCAAAAATTTATCGACTGATTGTTGATAGTTTTGGTCAAAACCAACGTACACTTTGGTGCACTTAGGAAGCAACACGAGATACTATTGTTTACCGTTATTTGTGGTATTATCATATTATCTAAATGAACACTTTCCAGGGAATAACGGGTCAGTTATAACACAAATAAAATGACTCAAAATTCATCAAATGATATTTAGGAAATTTGCTCAGAACTGCATAAATCTGTGAGTCATCCATTTGGCAAACTTCTCTTTATATCAATTTGCAAGGAACATTACTGTGTCATATGGCATCTGGAACACCTTTAACTGCCTTTATATATCTGCTACACGTTGGTACATCTAGGGAAATTTGCTCAGAACTGCATAAATCAGTGAGTCATTCATTTGGCAAACCTCTGTTTATATTTGCAAGGAATATTACTGTGTCATATGGCATCTGGAAATTGTAAGAAATGAGGCTCTTCCTAAAAAATTTTTGATAGATGTTGGAACGCAGTTTAACTCCAATTGCTGGAGAATCCTAGCGGTAATTTTTACCTTCTGCATAAAAGGGCTAGGCACTGCACAGCAAAACTTTGCTGGCGAAATTTGAAGGGATCTCCAGTTTGTTTTATGAAAACGTAAAGGAATATAATTGCTGTAAATTACAAACTTCTATACTTTAAAGTAGCTTAACGTTTCAAAATTCTAAGAGGAAAGTGAAGTAAAGTAGCTGCTGTACACAGATATTTTAAACACAATAATCTACAGAACTTTGTCGAAACAAGGAAAGTTATGTGAGCCGAAGAGGTTTAGACATTTCAATTTAATGCTAAAACTTGCCACAAAACACAACGTATTGATGTACACGGTACGATCACTGCTGAAGCGGTTGCACTAAGACAGCTTAAAGGAGACAGAAATCTGCTACGACACTTACTGAAAACTTTTTCCATGTCATCGAAATCCTTTGTCCACAGTTCATTGAAATATTCACTCCTTAAAAAGTAAAACATGGCCAACATGCAATTACTGGTACCCAAGAGTTTAATCGTATGTATGTACGTAGACAAAACAAACGGTATTAAACACGGAGTGTCTGGTTTAAAGGTAAGCTCTCCACGGGGGTATAGGCCTCATAGAGTATGAAGACAATAAAGGCATAGGGGACATGTCCCCGTTTAATTTTCATCCCTTTAAGTTTCATTCCTTCTCGTTTTAGGGCTGAGCAGGTGATTTGGTAAATCTTGGGACTTTGGTATAAGTGTAGAGCTAAAAAGCATCACAAGGTTCCACATAGCATAAAGTAAAACACCCTAAGAGTGTAGCAATTAAATTAATAACTACTACTCTTGTAACTGAAAGATATACTGTTTACAGGTATCTATATGTAGTGGACATTTTAATATCTAATGAGTATCTATAAGCTACTTAGTAATGTAGGATAATGTTATGTTATCCCCAATTGTTCTTCGATTTGTGTTTAGAGTTAATAAAGAGAAAAGTATTGGAAGTTTTGTGTATTTATTTGCCATATCGCACTTCATGACATATTTTGGAGGTTCCATCGAGATGTTTGGATCGGTATCGTTTAAATGATGTGCGAGAATGGCTACGGAGCCACGAAGTAGTGACGGAGATCGACTTGACAACAGGACAAGTTCTATATTTCGTCGACCTGAGAAGTTTAGAATTGGAGATGATTTCGATTTATTTTTGAAGAAGAACAAGCTGTATTTCGAGGCTATTGACCTTAAGGATGACAGAAAGAAGCGACTGGCCTTATTGTTTAATTTATCAGAGGACGCTTTTCGATTAGCGGAGCAAGTGGAGTTGGCAGATGGGGAAGAAGCTTTTAATACTTGGGGACAGCGATTACTCGAAAAGTTTGAGAAAAATTTAACACCGACGGAGAGGAGATACAACTTTAATAAGAGGACTCAACAGTCAGGAGAGTCAGTTGACCACTATGCAGCAGTTCTTCGCGAACTGGCAGCCAAATGTTCGTTTAGGGGAGACGAACACAACAATCGGCCCACGGATCAATTTATCGTTGGACTAAGGGACAGGGAAACACAGAATAAACTACTGCAAGAGCCACCAAGCAGTTTTGATTCTGCAGTTGGGACTGCACGACGTTTCGAGGCGGCAAAGTCAACGATTGACAGAATTAAAAGTGATGACAATGGGCGATTGAGTCAAGTTTCTTTGGCTCAAGAGCCACGAGTGAATGCCAAACGATGCTTCGAGTGCGGAAACTTTGGGCACATTGCTCGCTCTTGTCAACAAAGATCAGGAAGCACTCCCCAGGGCATAGTAACAAATCAAATGGTCACTTGTTTCCTGTGCAAGAAGACGGGACATATTGCGAGAAATTGTTCCTCGAGGTCTGCTAATGGCAATGGACGATCAAGTGGAACACAAGTTAACAATAGAGCTGTTGTAACGTGTTTCCGATGCGGCAAACAAGGGCATGTATCAAGGAATTGCCGAACTGCCCTTCAGGGAGATTCTGTTCAAGATGTTATAAGAGAAGGTTCGACTTCTCAACCAAACGTAAGATTATCATTTATTAATCCGGTCGAAAAAAGGCAATCACTTCTTGTTGAGACTAAAGTGCTGCATAGTCGAGTCTTGGCGTCGATACTGGAGCGTCGATTTCGCTCATGAGCAAAAAGAAATGGGTAGAACTAGGAAGTGATGAGCACTTATTGCCATCAGATGTTGTTGCAGAGGCAGCCAATAGTGTGCCTCTAGGTATATTGGGTAGATTTGTTACCCCCATCTCGTTAGGGGACAGAGAATTTTCTGTGGAGTTTTATGTGGTAGAGGATTTATCTAGTGATCTGTTGTTAGGATTAGATTTTATGCTAGCTCATAAAGCTACAATTAATCTGTTAGAAAGGCAATTGGTTTTTAATCGTGAATATAAGATAAACATTCTTTTATCAGATAGTAGTGTGACTGACCCTCAGTCAGTGGTATTAGCGCAGGACATATTAGTCCCACCAAGGCACGAGTATGTAAGTTTTGCTAGGGTTAAGAACCCTATTGTTGATGATTGCGTTTTAGAACCTAATTTAAATGTGTTAGGTAAAGGAGTTCTTGTTGCTCGTGTACTAGTTCGACCCCAGGAACAGGTTATACCAGTCCAGATCATTAATCCAGGTAGCACTCCCATAAAGTTGTATGGTGGAATGAATTTAGGGGTTTTAGAAACTATGGAGGAAGATACAGAAGATGTTTGTGAGCAGATTGTAGGCAAGACAGAGCTTGAATTTAAGGTGGATCATCTTGTCCATTACATCTCCTTCATTCGTCCAATGAAGCAGCTCAAAGCCAATAAAAAGTTGAAATTAGTAGTACACAGGAACTCAGTGGCAAAAGCAAGCACCGCAAATGCGTTAGCCCTGAGTTCGAATCCTGTTGGTGACAAATTTTCCACTTCCTTAGTATCAAATCACTATTATTCCTCTTCTCTCGATAGTACTGTGCTTAAAATCATGTACCTAAAGTATAAGATAACATGTAAGAATATAACCAGAGATGTCACCAGGAAACATGACGTGGGAAGGGGCAAGATTTGCTGTGATTGAGGGTAGAGCTACCTTATTTTCAAGGCCCACCGTTCAAATTTCAGGCAGGGGAAGGAACCCTATAAGATGGAAAGAGTGGAACAAGACGCACATCATAAGGCGGAATGTTTGAAAAAATTCTCCACAACTCTAGAAGACACTCAAGACCATGTTACTGACCGTGCGAAGTGCTATCAGAGACCTTGAAAGATCTGCACAGGCCCAAAGGATCTGGAAAGAAATGCAATGACTTGCTACGCATGTGCGGCCTTATACAACGATCTCCAATTTTTAAAGAGCATTACTAGGTCACTTAACCGTTATAACATACCTTAAATCTCAGTTACAGATTACCATTTCTCCCTGAGTCAAAGGTCTTGCGGTGACGTTGAAATACGTCGTTCTTTAATTAGCTT
The DNA here is from genome assembly GCA_010016025.2 of Alatinidae sp. Z8VKAUB7J3. Taxonomy (NCBI): domain Eukaryota; kingdom Metazoa; phylum Cnidaria; class Cubozoa; order Carybdeida; family Alatinidae; species Alatinidae sp. Z8VKAUB7J3. The sequence goes on from JAAAKM020073195.1 coordinate 21,669,849, forward strand.
TCAACGCGAATCTTTGTCCACTAAAGATCATTCTTCTTTTGTTTTCTAATGCGACTTCGCATTGTCTCTACAATCCCTATTGAAAATCTGTTTACCTAGTTGCTGTGCTGGTCATCTTGTACTCCTTAGCTCAAGGCAATGATAAGTAGATCTCTGACTAGAATGATCTGTAATCGAATTTCTGTTTAATAAGCACGCTTTGAGTCCCTTTTATAAATATAATACCAATTGATTCCCCCTACGTCATTTTAGCTCAAATTCTACCCTGAGTTTGCTGTCCGATTGTTCTCTGTTAAGTATTTAGCAATTTCATCTGCAGAGCTTTTGTTAGATGCTCTAGAGTATAGTAAAAAGATTTTTCCGAAGTTGAATAGATTAGCTGACGTTTTATACGTCCAAATCTTTTATCATTGATAGACTTTAAGTGGTCCTTTAAACCAAGAAATGGCTCTAGTGCCATCCGTTGTAACGCCTCAAAGTCAGTGCACTTACTGTATCAGGGTTTCTTTGGTTATTCAGGTTTCGCAGATACAGTATAGAAGGAGTGATGAATGACAACCTTCGATGAGCTCTGAGAGATGGTGTTGCTGAAGATCTCTCTTTCCAGAGTCAAATCAAATAGTGCAGCAGGGCTGCAGTAAGCTGGGGAGCCTGGGATGTGGTCCCGATCTAAGCAAAATTTTATCCGTATCAACAAGATAACGCATTGTATTTTTTGCAGAAACTTGTAATAAATTTCCACCAATGGGTGATTGGGAGTCATTGAATAAGGAATTTCTGTTATCTGGTGACCATATCCTCAGTCGATAGGGTAACATATTAGTTCTTGAGTTCGGGTCCTGATAGTGACATTCTTTATTTGTCGATTAACCTCAGATTGTGTCATCGAGAGAGCACACGCCATACACGTTTTTTTTAATAAGAACAACCTTTAAAAGAAACACCAGGCTGAGATTAGGCCAAAAAATACGAGCATCTTAAGAAACAAGGCAGGCTGAGATTCCCTAAACTCAAGAAATAAAATATCATTAACAAGCGAAAACAACAGTCTACTACAGAACAGAACAGTATAAAGTGCTAAACAGCGATTAAGCAAACTTATTGTAAGAGAATTAGTTCAACACCTGCTCTCACTTGTTTTATATCCCTTGTCTTTTCAGGTACATTCACAAGGTGCGAAAGCCTCATCGGATGCTGTTGGTGGCCGTGACTTCTTGTCCCCGTTGACGCCTTTTCGTGCCTTCTGGTTGCACCTGAATTGCCAAGGTTGATCGCATATACACCTCCGCACCTGTTTGGTTGTTGGCCACCTGTAACAAGATACTTGTAATACATAGCTATACTCTGATGTAATCTTGTAGTATAACACTTAAGTATGGAGCTCTCGATCGATATCACCGTTGAGGTCGGCGACTTTAGAAAGATCATTCGCGTTCGGATCTTTCATAACCACTTTACAGAATGGTTCACAGTTTCGTTGGCAGTTTCAGGACTATTTATTTATAATTGGCTCTTTAAGATCGAATAAAGCGACATGGAAATATGAATTAGAACGAATAATAATCAATCAAGGAAGTAAATCTTGTCTGTTTTCTCCCCGTCGATCCCGGTACTCATATGTTGGTGCCCTCAACCAACGGCACGTAACAGTAGGATATTTTGAAACTCTCATTGAAAGTAATTCTTTAGAGATACATATAAGAGCAAATGTCCTGAGAATACATCTGGAGTCGAGTTCACAAATAGAATATAACTCGAATAAAAATATCCACAACACTGATTTACACCGTCTTAATTGACAAAATAGGAGAATTTACTACCAATGGTAATAATTGAAAGGAAATATGAGCTCCCCTCAGTATGTTCCCACGGTGATATCAGCTTAAATAATCCTAGTGAAAAAACTTACTGTGGCCCCGTTTGACTCCACTGATCATAATTTGGCCCATGTGGCATGTAATAAGTACATGCACATTCTTGAGATGTAGGACGAGGGCTGTGTACATAAAGATTATAACAATTTGTCCACAATGTTAAAAGTCCCTTATACGTCAGGGTTTCTATTGAGGGGCATGGCGACATAGCCCACCCCCCATGTACGCCACTGGGAAGGAATGAAATAAAGACTTGTGTATTTACTCCTCTTTAAATAGGCAGAAAATTTTGTTGGATTTTCAAGTTCTTTTATTAATTCCATTAATGGAACAGGAGACAAATCTTTGGTGGAAAAGGACGACATTTCTCGTAAATATGTTGAAATTCTCAAATTTTGGAGTAGAAAGAGATTACTTAAGTCGAAAATTTATCATTCACTGAACATAAATCAAACTTTGGTATGTAATTTGCGTGTTTAATGCCTACCGATCGGCCGTTTTCTTGTGAAATGTTTGTTGCAAGCACTGCTTTTGTTCATACCTTTGCCGAGTTAACCTCGTTGTCGGTTATGATGATGCAACCTAATTAAGTAGGGTCTATTGACACGTCTATATACGAGATTTCTGCCTGAGACATAAATTCCAAATGTGAAATACAACTATTAATACTCGTGATCTCAACTCCAAACACTTCAAGCAAAAACTAAAGCACATTTCTGCCTTTAATACGACTATCAGCAGGAAGTGGCCTGGTAACGAGCTGTGGTCATGCGTGGGCACTACAACATTATACTAAAAGGATTATAGTATTATATAACTGGTGGTATCGTTAATGTTTCTCCACAGTTTAGGCCTTGTGTGTGTAATGTGCATGGGTTATATGTGACTTCGTTTATGTAAAATATATATAAGTAAAGTATTTTGGCGAATAGATTGAAGACACAAGAACACTCGATGGAAGACAAAAAGGACAATCGAGAAAAGACACCAAAAGGAAGACACATGAAAGACATGGTAGGATTATCACGTTGAGTTCTGTAATGTCTTCCCAGACTCAATGCCATAGATATTCGAAAATATTTTCAGCTGGTTTATAGAGTAAAAATTATGTTTACTTCCAGTGAAGTGGGTAATTTTGTCAGCAATAGGACGGTTTAGAATCACCGGCACCAACGCAGTAGTGAATTAGGCCGTTTGAGCTTTGTGGAACTGTCAAAGTATGGTTGTGTTGTAAGGTAAAGAGGGCTATCCCAGGGCGCTACGAAGTATTTCTGTTTATAAGCTTTATGCTCCAAGTTAAAAGTCGGCGTATTTACATTTTTAACCCCCTTTTTCTTATTTTAGTTGTCGTAGTAAACTTCATGATATTCTCTATATCTTTTCTTCCTTAGGCGTACCTCAAAGCTCTGTTTTCCATCTTGTCAAATATTCCTACATGTTCCATAGCTGCATCAAGCGAACGACCCCTTACAAAACAGGATTTGGGATACTTCCACTCATTTTTCAAACAGGGCGTTTACGAATATACCAAATGTGAAACTGAGTGAGTCACCAGATTGATGCTTTGAATATATTTTGATTATCGTTCTTTTGGCATCCACATCGTTGACTTGCCGCGCCTGCTCATGTGTGAATAGCTCCAAAGAGTACGTTAGGGTGACCACCGTCGTCAATGCATTGTATCATGCCAAGATGTTATCAAGGATTGCTATGATCGTATATACGTGGAAAAAAGCTTCGTTGTATATGAGCACTTAGGTGTCCTTTACTTGGGATCAGTAAGTAATATCAGTGGCGGTAATATCAGTTAGATATTTCTGGAAATATGGATAATACAGCAACCCAACAATCCGATGTACAAGGAATGGGGTACATGCTAGTTTGCTTGAGATATGAAAGCACCCGATAAATTATTCATGGGAGTAGGAGAAAGTGGCAGTTTGGAATGCTTTCGACATGTCGATCTACGAAAGAAAAATTGTTTGGTGTCAACGAAGAACTCAACAGACTTACATAAGGGCGCGAGCTGTAAGAGCAAGTGGTATCTTACGGGACACAGCTGGTCGTCTAAGTTGGCACTGAAGGCTATATGTATCTATATATTCTACGTGCTGTACTAAGCCAAAGGAAAAGTTACACGACAATGATAGTTACAAAGTGCTTTGAAAATAGGTGAGGATTTCAAACGTCTGGCTATGTAGTTTTGGATTGTCTCAAGACACATATCGAATGACTCTTTTAATCTTATGAATCTTAGTTTTAGGCCACGCTTTACAGTGTACTCCTTACGACAAACAGACGTCTGAGTAGTCGACCATTTCAAGCACTGCCAGCAAGATAACTCAAGAGGTACTTTGAGTGGAGGTAGTAGTTTTAGTACATAGTCATGCAGTGGGGGTACTTACTGGTGAGTGTGTGTTAGAGATTTCGGAGCCAAGTAAAGGGTAGACATTACGCATTGGCGAAATGCGAGAAGACTTACAAAATCCCTAAGGGCTTTTGAACTAGTTTTTATGAACAGGAAAATTAAGAGGACGGTTCGAAATATGACATATAATGCCGATCATTAATAGTAAGACAGGGTCGGCAAAAAGCTGCAGACTTTGCAAGCTGTAGTCGAAGCGTGGTATTTCGAACTAAGTTAAGTCAGGCAGCTTTTATTTTGCAGTGCCGCTTATCAGTTACCGAACAACCAATTGTAAGCGTGACTCCTTCCCGAAAACTTTACCAACTGCCCCAACAACCGAACCGAACCTTGTAAACTAGCTTAAAAGGGCCAGGACCAACAATTTCTTGTGATTAAGTGTTTGACCATAGTTTAACCATTTATTTAACGTGGCGAAATTGAAAACCCACTTACAATGCAAATGTCGTGTTTATGAGACATAAAAAGTACAGTGTATGTCGTGACTGGCAATGACATTTACTTTGAGACCACGTACTGATATAAATTAGCAATTCTTGTAAATGGGTCTGCAAGACTTTGGCACTTGCAGTGCTACGGATCTTAAGGTTAAATGCGAAGTGTGCATATCTGAGGTATACGTAGCTAATGCGCTTTTTTTGTTTGTCCTAGCTCGTGTTCTAGAGGAAGTACGACTTGTCGTCAAACAACCATCTTCCCTGAAGAGAACGTCTCCTGCAAAATTGGAGGTGTTTGCTACTAGAAGACTTGCATTTCTAAAATCAGAAGGTGATATCTTTCGAATTCGACAACCAGGAATAAGTGGAACTGCAGGGACCATCTCCTTGGAATCAAAACGTCTGCCTGGATTTTATTTGAAACAGCATGGCTATAAATTTCTCTTGAATGAAGAGGGCGCTGATGACAATTTTGGACCTATATCTCAAGGGCAAGGTAGAACTATTTTTTGAAATTTTAAACTCCGTCTTTCCCTTAGTCTAGTAACGCTTCCAATCAATCACTTTCATGATAAATTAGACCTTGAGAGAAGCATTAATAAACTGAAATAGGACCACCTAATGACTAATGAAAAATTTCCCTCTTTCACCAATTCTTAGTATGGAAAAATAAGCTCCTCCGGATGGTATTTATTTACGCAAATTGTGGAGGGTTTGCGTAATATCCCACAACCACATTTTCTTCTATGTTACGTTAAAAAATATCTCAGAGTAAAAATCCCTACAGCAGTATGTCTAAAATTGATGAGGGTTTGTATTGTCTGATCAAAATTCAAAAAGTGTGTCACTTGACCTCATTATGACGTCATTGTTCACATGACCCATGTCTAATTTCTAATTTAATTTCAAATTATGTTTTAATGACTAATGTATCATATATCATTGTAAAAAAAAAACAGAAGTAGAGTACGATAATTTAAATTTCTGGTTATGACTTATATATATACACACTTTATGATTTAGTGATTGAAATCTCATTTCAAAAGCATACATTTATCCGGATATTTAAAGATCTCCTAGAGTAATGTAAACCCTCTGAACCACCCAATTCGCATCTTTCCTTAGCTTTAGCTTTACGTTATCATCAATCATTGTTTCTTCACCAGGCATCTTTAGTTTACACATTCATGGAGTGTAGGCGTATACAGGAATGTAAGGTGAGCTTTCACCCCGCACTAAAAGGATTCTGCCAACCTTCTGCCAACTATAGGTACTTATAGCAGACTTATAGCAGTAGGTAAACTGGAGCCTTAGCCCCAAAGGTGCCGTCCTAAAAAGTTATAAGGGGGGCTGTGTGATTAGCAGCAAATGCCACGCCCGTTATTATTCTCCTCTACGTTGCTACGCAAAATGTAATTTTGGAATTAAGTGCAAATATTCACACTGCTGAAACCAAAAATTATAATGACATTTATCAAACAATTCACAAAATTAAAAATTTCCAGTAACATTAACCGAAAACTAGATGATAAAGGGGGGCTCAGGCTTCCCAACATTTTTCAAATGTTTAAGAAGGAGGATCAGCCCCCTGAGCCCCCGCATTTAAAGCATCTCTGCTTAACCCCAAAGTTTCCCACCAGCCCTCTCTAATCCACCTGTCAAGATTCAACATCTACAGACATTTTTTAAGTAGTTAAAACCTTAACCCCCAAAAAATTCAGAGAAGTCTCCTGAAGCTCAGAAATGTCTCTCCAAATTTTTAACCCTGGCTAAGGCTTCACTTGTACCTGCATAACCTTGCATAACTGTTTCAAAAAACGATAAACAATTTTTATTGGCAGCTCAACCAAGCGAATCATTTTGAGGGCCCTAACGTGAAGGGACAAGACATTAACAGATCTAAGTGTGCAGACTTGATATCCTGGAAAAGATAAATGGAGCAGGGTATTCAACAGGTCTGAGAATTGCTCTGGCGCATTTCAAAACTCTAGGACAGACAACCATAAACTAGGGGATGCTATTTCACCTTGAAGTCCACTTCTAGAGCATGCTAAGCATACCAAGCATCCCCCTGGCTACGGTACTGAGTGGGTTACAAAAAACTGATAAACAGCAAACTTTTGCTAAGGGGAAAGGAGTGTCGGTTGCAATTTGCCTTTGACAGATCGAGGTTACACGAGTATTGATCCAAATGGATTCGTACCAGAACTGGTATGGATCGACCTCACATTTACACGGACCTGGTGGATCCGAACTCGTTTGGATCTTGTGTCCGTACCAGTTTGGGTCCATTTATGAATCTGGATTCAAAGAGATCTCGTGTAAAAACTTGGGATCTGATCCAAACTGTTGCGGATCTAAGCTGAGGCAAAAAACTACCACTACGAGGGAAATTTAACGTGAGCTCTATTCAGAATGAGGCAATTTCAATTAATGTGATCATGAGTGAGTAGTGATACGTTTTCATGATTCCTTATCACGCGTCCTTGAATGGCATATGGGCTTGGGAAAAAATTTGAGAAAAATCAACAAGTATTCCTCTTAAACGTCTTGGAGTACTTTCTATATATTATGCTACAAGAAATAACTGAGCGTTGGTTGTTTACGGGACAAAAGCTAGCTATCACGATCCATAGTTCTGGTTTAGGTTTAAGCTTTGAAAGAATTCGCTCAAAAGTTCACCAATTTGTTTGGTAATGCAAGGCTTCCTCTAACTCAGCCAATACTCTCACTGCCTTCTAATTCTTGAAAAATGTTTTACGGGGTCTGACAGTCGTTATTCACTCCATCCTGCCCCCTGTATACACCTAAATATTTATTTCTTAGCAAAAAATCTGCAGAAATGTTCTTTGTTAGTCTAGTTTGATTTAGCACCCAGTAGATCTCCAACCCCTTCAAATTGATGCTAATTTTAGGCCAAAGCACATCTAAAATTATTTCATATGTTAACAAATATTTCTTTTAAGTAAAACCAAGGAAAAAATGAAGTTTAACCGTTTTCACACCACAAACCACGAAAGTTGTATACTTCATAAATAGGATATACCTGAAGAGACTAAATGTTGAATTGTAGATTGTTCAGAATAATGATATTTTCGAAAGCATTGTCGTCTGGTGACGCCTACTCTAAACAGCAACCAAAACTGTGAAAACTTTAACATGTGTATTACTCAACATTCAAACCTCCCTACTTCGCCTTAAAAACCATTGATAGGAAACGAAAAAATAGCAAGTCGTCGAAAGTAACAAGTATACTTTCCCGATTGCCATGGATAGGAAATATTTACTTACGTTTTAATAAAAGGATAACAACGGCCGTTACCAAATGTTTTCCCACGGTACAACCACACGTTGTCTATTTAACCCAAAAGTTGCTGCCTGTAACCCTAAAGACGTACTACCTGTCATACATAAGAGTTCATTGGTTTTCAAATTCACGTGTTGCTGTACGAGGTTACAAGACAGAACTGCACATCACGTAGGGGCCTTCATGAGTAAGCAGTAAGGTTTCGAACTTATTTTACCGAGTCGTCTAAACAAAACCAAGTCAACAGATCCCAAAAGAGGCTCGGCAATCGGACAACTTTTTCTTGAAAACCAAACATGCTCCGACAACTACCAAGAGAATTCATTAAGTGTATAACCTAAAGCGCGAGCTCCGTTTCATCTTGCCTACGTTAACTATTTAGTAGTGAAGTAACGTGCGACTAGAATCGCCAAGCAATTTATCAATTAATCAACTGCCAACGTGGCTGCACAAGCACTCTGTTCTCCAAGCATTTGCCAAAGCAAACCAAAGAACTACCAATACACTGCATGTGTGTTTTGCATCTTGTTATGTGCGCGTGTCAGGGGTCGGGTGGTGATATCAAATTGTTAATGTTTATATCAGACTTACTCATTAAACAAGCCACGCCTTCGTAAAACTAGGTCACAGCAATTCCATACACAGACCAGTTCATAATAGTTTCAGGTTAAAAATTGCATCAGAGGTAGTGCTTCACTTACGGCTTGCTATGAAGGTGAGATCATTCAAACCAATGCAGTATTCTTCTCAATACGACTGCGACCACTTATTTACAGGAAAAGACTCTCGGACAAAACGTTTGACCCTCTTAACTAGGGTTGCGGGTGCTATATGCTCCCCTGATTCCTTTCATACCACAAAGGTGAAGGTATACTAACTACTGCGGGCAAGTACAGCTTACCTCTTTAATGGCAACAATTTTCTCCTTGTTTGCACTCAGTTCTGCTTCGAATGCTTGATGCTTCCTTAACTTGGATCGCACATTTGAGAAGTCTTGAAGCGATTCTTCGGATGCGACTTTCAGACGTTCCGTAAGCCAGTCAGCCATCTACGAAGCAATGACGTCATGATTAAAATCGAAACGAAATTGCTCTTAACAAGTGAAAATCGTTTTCGTTACAATTACATAAAACGGCTGAACCTTGGGCGCTCTGGTACCCTTATTTTGACCGCGGCACTTCCATCAACGTTTTGCGCTTTCAATTTATACAAAATGTCTTCTGCAACATTCTAAATGTTTCGAACGGTTTTAACCGTAGATGTGAACAGTCTTAATATATCTTTAGATCCCTTCCACATAAAATAATCAGTATACATAACACTGAACGCTGATATGGGGTCCGACATGTTTTGGCGAAGAAACCCTATTACCAAACACATAGTTTCATACGATAATGAATCAAAGCTTTCACAATCATTGGCAATGACAGCGTTAAAAGTGCGGTTGCCAATCGAGGTAGGCTGCGCGATAAAACCCATAAAAATACGTAAAACCTGTACGCAGTTACAGGGTAATAAGACGTAATATGCCGAATGTACCTTGTAAGCGAGCAGGGGGGGGGGCATACTTCTGAAGGAATACAGCACAAGTGTCGCTGGTGGGCTGTAGTAATTAGTATAATAAGCAAAATCAACTGCAAAGTCGTGTTATAAACACATCTCAAGATAGTCATCCAGAGCTGATTTGCTGGGATGATAACGCTGGCCTACATCAACAGGGGGACCAAAAATAGCTTTCCGTGTATATCTTCCGGTTATGTACACACATGTGTCTAATTAGAAATACAGTAAACAAGCCTACACTAAACTTCTATCATAAGGATCTTACATCATCCGTATCCTGAAGGAATTGTTTGAGTCGTAGTTCCTCGTTCAGTTTGGCTAAGATCTTCTCGGCGTTCTCCCGGTTCGCCTTACGCCTGTGCAGAGAAAAGCAAGGAATAACTCAGCAACGGTTCGTCCCTCAACAAAAATAGATTGTTAGCGACAAAAAAAATTCTTGTGAGTATCATGATTATAAGACAATTTGAATTTTACACAATTTGTGGGCATGCACTGAAGAATGCAGATGATTAGTGCCAACTGGTGCAATACCTCACAAATTGATGGGGCTGCTTCCGTAGCATGAAATCCAAAGTCATTGTTGCAGAACGGTCAGTGCGTTGCACTCATAACCTGACGGTGGTGAAAAGAATATAAATTTGAACCAAGGAAGAAATGTTTGTCTATGAACCTTTACATCAATCAGTGTGAATCAAGTAGCAGACCTTTGTTCCATATATTTTCAAACAATTTTGCTCTAGCAAGAATGTCAACTTCTTTTTTGGTTGCTAACAAAGCTTATGCTCCATCTAACTGATACTGAAAAGCCAATCTTTTAAGTAAACTATAAGGTCGTTGTGTATCAAAAAAGACTGTAAAGGTAAGAAGATTGCACATTGTACAAAATGCAATAAACTTTGTTTCGCATTTGCTGTAGGGATTTGTTTGCTTGCAAGAAACAGATAAGAATATTCAACAAAGGTGCTATATGATGATGACTAAAAGAGCCTCATAACAATTAGGTCATCACAAGTATTATTTCTGCAAGGAGCTGGCAATTTCTGCTCTAAGGTGTGCCATATGAATAAAATTTATTTACCTGTTGCTGGAGAGATGGCATAATCTAATTCATCTAATGATCTTCCATACACATCATCTGACAAATCTGAAATTGTAAGAGAAAAATTACAAAATTAAGTAAAAAGAAGGCAAATTTTTAAAAAAATGCTTGGGGTTGATCTAATTAAATAAATTGGGTTATACTAATCACTTTTCTGAAATCCTCTACATTCTTAACCCAGAATATTGGGAAATTGGCTGAGATGTAAATATTCAGCATCAGATGTAGCAGATTAGTCAGGGCATTGCTTCCAGGAATTTTTTAATAAAATTTTCTATTTTCTCTTGTAAACACTTGTAGTTGAAACTAGTAGATTGACACTAAGAAGTTTCACATTAGCTTCTGGGCCTGATGGTCCAATGTTTGAGGCTTTGGTTTAATAATGATGAGGTCAATAAGCATATTTACATTTTGAAATCACTAAACAGGAATGGATCCACCTGCAAAGTTTCAAGTCAATCCAAGGCAATTAATTGAAGTTCTTTTCCTAGGAGCACATCCAAAATCATCACATCTACAAATATGGGGCCCCGAAAGTCAAAATTTTCGACCCTCATGACTGGGAAACCACATTGTTTTTAAAACTGAAAATTTTGGATTTTAACATATATGCTATGCATCTCTTCTTTCTACCAAAAATCAAAGAAAACCTGAGACTCAGGGTGTCACAACCCCATTTTGCTTCTTGATATGACATGAGAATGACCCAATGGCAAAAAAAGATTCCAATCTGTGGTAGCATACTGTGGACATGTTTGATAAGTAACCTACAAATCTCATGTTATTACTATAACATTTATATATATACAAGATCAGTTTTGAGTTGCAAAATTTTGGCATCAATTTGTATTCTGTATAAAGGTGATAAACCACAGGAACTGGCAAAATAGTTATAGTAGCCTTCTAGTAGCCTCGGGAAACTTAGAAATAAAGTAGTTAATTGAAAATCAGATAAGCTGTACAGAGAGACAAAATCTAACTCAAGCATTTTGACTAGCAGAAAAAATAACATGAACAAGTTACAAGTCACATTGTTCCGTTGCCATTGGCACCCAGTAGTACTTTGCACATAGTGTTTATAATTAGATTTTGTACCTGTTATTTTGCAATGACATCACATGATCTGAATAGTTTATTCCACCATACAAGACATCCAAATCCTAACATCAGCAAATTTTTTTAAGCTATGTGAGTCACTTATAAGTAATGTCTTGACAAATGTAACTCCTTTACAAGTAGACTCATTGTTTGTAGGTCAATTTTGCACAGATCATCCAGAGACACTTCTGACTTGATAACATGCATCGACCATCTTCACCAAGCATTTGGAGCGCACAGTTTGAAACAAGAACGAGTTGTTCAAACATTCAAGCATCATTTATGATAACTCGCAAACAAAGAAAGGGATCGAAGCAAATATTTGTCGACTGCTGATTGGACAATCGTTCAGCCTACCAACAATTTGGAGGCACCAAAATCGTTTGAACAATTTCAGAGAAAACACAAACTCCTTTTGTCGGCAAATTACAGGATCCCGCGTTTTTATGAAAACCGCTTCTAAAACTTTCAGATATATAATATTTGTTCACCAATTTTTGATAGAATTCAATGGAATTGATAATTTAGCTATAATGCAATTCCTAAAGAAAGGAAAAGACACAACTGTACATACAGAACGCTGTTACTAAAAAATCACCAAATAGTCATATCAGCCAATCTCAACTTGCTGCTTATCACAGCGTTTTACCCGATAGTGTATCTGCTTAGTCTTATCCATACTTACAATATTGAATAATGATGATACAACAACAATAATGATGGGTTGGCATTAAATACACACTCTACTATTAAATTTAAGAACGTGCTACCCAACATCATGTCAAACGTCCATGACATAAGTGCCAGTAACGTCGTCTGGAAAGGCCAGGCTAAGAAGTCAATTAGAATAATGTTTATCAAATAAACATGCCCCATTGCTGTAGACAAAAAGAGAAGGAAACCAAAGCAACAAACCTAAAATCAACTATACACATTGAATGATTGGTTAAAGAAGTGTAATTGTAGAACGGGAACGTCATGTGTTGAACATTTGTCCTTGTAAAGTCAACAATCTCTAATTGTTACACTTAATCATGAATTTGTCACTTTTTATATCAAAGCCTTATTGTGCTACAAGTGCGACACTAGAAACGTTTCCAAAGTATAGGAGAATTGCACAATAACTGCAGCGCCCAACAATCTACATGAAGTGTCAGTCATACACAAAATGCTGAACTCTGGTGACAACCGAACTTTAGCGCGTTTCAAATGGATTCGCAGTCAAACTTTGCTCCGTTAAAGATTCCATTTTGAGTTACTTTTGTCGCGAAATGCATCCTATCGACTAAACACTATATTTCTAACTCGAGACTGATCTTTCAATTTTGACCGGTAGCTAGATTCAGTAGTCAACGTACAATAATATGTTCATGTATAACTACGACAACCTGCAAATATGGGGAAGTAAACAGTAATTTCAAATCGTAGAACAGATCTATACACAAAAACGTAAGTGATAATACACACAACAACTGGTTCTGACAACAAAACTCTAGTAAAAACGTTGATAACCTTGTTTGTGTGCTCTTAACGTCTCTTGCCGCTGCTGTCCAGATACAGTTTTCAAATGTCTCAAAGGCGCCGCTTTGTGCTTTCGCTACAAACGAAGTATTCTTGCAGGTATCTATAGAACGTGAAAACGAAAGTCCTCTACTCTAAACTTGAACATATTTGTCTGTTTCAGAATAATATAGGCAGAAAAATTTATAAATAATATATGAACCTCTCTGGAAAGTTGTGATCATTTTATCCATTTCACAGTATGTGAAGGGGGGCAATGTGGGTAAAATACTTTACTGATGATATGTACAGCTGACAAATCTAATGCTAATACAAGACGAGGCATTTTACATACTGTTAGTAAAACAAGATAAGTAAATAATAGTAGCATTGCTTTTATAGAAAAGCAATAATTATATTAAATATATTACTGCTTACATTACATTTTTTTATAAGCAACTCCATTTTCGGATTCAGGCCTCAAGTTGCTTGGCAATTTTCCAAAATCAGGCCTGGAATTGCTTAAGTAGTTGCTTAGGTATCACTACAGGTTATCGTCGAATTTCGTTACTTGAAAACTGAAAAACTCCTTAGCTGAGTAAGGATAAGAGTCACTACATGCCAACATTTGGACAAATGTAAGTTGTTTACAGAGAAAGCCAGTATACATTTCCAAATTTCAAAAATATCTGGGGGGGCAAGCGAGGGGCCAAGCAAAATTCTGGGGGGCCATGGCCCCTGTTGGCCCCCCCGTAGAATCGCCCCTGGTTGTTGACTTTATTCTTATGTGCAGTGATAACCTCCAATTACATTTCTTTTCGCGATGGCTAATTAATTTGTTAGCCATATGGAGGAATCTTTAGAGTTCAACTTCACTGAAGGACATCCCTGCTTAAAATTGAGATATCGAAAATCAAAATGAATCCTTATTTCGCCCAACAACTTAAGGTAATTTTGACTGACGTTTCAACGGAAAGGGAAAGAAATTAATCAATGTGTATCATAAATCTCCATAACCGCAGTCGATTAAGCATTATATAAATACCGCATAATCCTGTGTGTACGCCCAACGTATATAAGCCAACGTGTACAAGTCCAAAGTGTATGACTCCGTCGTAGTCCTATGGAAAATGCATTCACTAAAAATCTCTCTCCCCATGTAAAAGTTAAGGAATTACAGATGTCTAACCAAAGGTACAATGCAAACAAGAATTTTCTGCGTTAATAAAATTATTTCAAATACTTATCTACCGACACACTTGTATTCTTAGTTAGAAAAGAACACTAGAGAAATAGAAAAGCATGTCACCACCAGGGATCGAACCTGTGACCCACGCTTCGCTGCGCGCGCTCCACCAACTGAGCTAGGTGACCTCCGATGTTAACATACTTATATTTCTTTAGTCGCCACATTAGCTCCCAATCATCCACCGGTGGACATCGACATCCAGCTCAAGCATGGGTCAGGGGTTCGATCCCCGATGGTGACATGCTTTTCTATTTTTCTAGTGTTCTTTTCTGACTAACATTTCAAATCCTCTCTTCTCGATTATACTTTTATTCTTCCGGGACCACAGGGTTTGTATTTAATTTGGAGTTCCTATGTCTCTCTGGTGCATTTTGTGGCTGCGCAGTAACCACAGCTATCATCTCAGACACCATCTCACTTGTCAATGTCGGCGTGACAATCTGTTTGTTTCTTCTACGTGCTAAATTGCCTCTTGATGATCATCGTGTTAAATTTGTACAATTTTTTTATTACCACCGAAGCAGTAAAAGTTTACTGTTTCATGCAAACAATTTTGCAACCTCTCCGTTGGCATTCGACAATAATTGAGCAATTACTAAAATTTCAGCATTAATAACCATTTTACATATATAGCTATTCTCCCATTATTATGGAATATAGAATTAAAAAGAAGAAAGGGAGGAAAATTTGCAAACTTTTATACCAATTTGCTGTAGGAAATCTTGAAAATGAAAAAACGAAGGAGAACTTTGAAATCAAAATCGGCGAAG
This sequence comes from Alatinidae sp. Z8VKAUB7J3, assembly GCA_010016025.2. Taxonomy (NCBI): domain Eukaryota; kingdom Metazoa; phylum Cnidaria; class Cubozoa; order Carybdeida; family Alatinidae; species Alatinidae sp. Z8VKAUB7J3. The sequence goes on from JAAAKM020073195.1 coordinate 21,685,171, forward strand.
CTTTGGGGCCTCCTCAAGAAAATAATATTTTATCTATTAAACATCTATGCAGCAATTTTCTGTCACTTACAAACGTTGTTATAACTTAAGTGTTACACCGATGTCTGACGTGTGTAAAAGATGGAACGAGGCTACACTCCAATACTTACAATATCTTATAAAAAACAGAGCTCAAAGAAATATTTACAGCAAGTAATAAGACAGTAAAAATTGGTAAGGCGTAAAAAGTAAAAAGGCGAACGTTTTAAGGAGAAGGATTAAAGCCTGGTTTACATAGGAGTAAAATCCGTCGCTAGGACATCGTTTTACTTTACTTCTGCTGATTCACATGCCCGATCCAGTCATAGCAAGCGCAAATAGCCAAAACGTAGCTATTAGCTCGCGAACTAATAGATCTATGCCCCCCCGCCCCCCATGTATGAGAAGAGCCAAAAAGCCAATGTAAGGTAGGGTTAAAATGGTATGTTTTATGTCACTCAGCAGTGGCTCTGAAATCTTATCAATAAACGTGAATACTTTGTTTACTTTTTTCGACAACGTTTTGAAGGAGGTTAGATCATGTCAAGCCGGCATTTACAGGTAGAAAATTACAAAAAATCAAGTATTGCCCATGCGTGAGAATAATTGAGAGTATACCCACCAGGTAGAGATTCTGAAACTCAACATAATAATACATTAGTATCGAAAAATTAGCAAAGTAGCAATGTCTAAAATTATACTGCTATCAAGATCTATATTCATGTAAGGAAGGGAAGATCCCAACCTCTAAATTCCTTAATTTTCAATTTGAAGGAAACTTTTTCAAGGAAAAATCGTATTAGAAGTATGTATAAAATGTATTTAACTTCAGTGGTTTATTTACATGGTGGAAAATGTAACTTTGTGATAACAACATTGCCAAGGAAATAATCTTTAAATATTTTGAGCTTCTAAATTTTCAATCATTTTTGTGAAGTGACGTCATTATAATGCCAGTGTTCACATCGCTCATATAAAATTATACTTTTTAAAAGTTTGCTTTAATGATAAATGGATAAATAAATCATTTGAGAGCGTAAATTTTACATTTTAGTTCAAATCTTTGCTTGCCTTTTACTAATATTACTTATTGCCCATTAATCAAATATCACTGCTGTGCTAGCTTGCTAAGCTGTTAGTAAACACCGTGAGCAAACGTACGTCTTCTTGTCTACATTAGTAAATCTCAAAGCAACAGTCTATAAGCTGAACAGAACTGTTATGTACATGTCGTATTTCTGTCCCTTAACTTTGCGGATCGTTTTTCTTCTAGATTAACTATGACGTCGATATAGAAATAATATGAAAAAATCCGCATCTGGTAAGTTTTAAATGCATTCTTTCTACATGATTTCAATTTTATTTATGATCAGTTAAAAATCTGGAATGTTGTGACCTCTGGAGAAGGAAACCATAGGGCATATTTGTTGTAAGTAATTTGCAATGCACTTCGCTCCATAAACATTGGATCGTCGTGTGTTCACAAAAATAGTATTAGATCTCTTCACCTCCTTGAGTAACACGCAACTTATACCATAATTCTAAACCTGCTTTTGAGAATTTTAGTTCAAAATAACTATTCAGGTTTGACGTAAGGGTTCACATTATCAGTTTACTGAGAGCTACATTTACACATTGCGACCTATAATATAATATATATATGAAGAACTTTCACTATGACGGTAATACCAAATTGGTATGCTAGAAAGTTGAATAATTTAATAGCCTATGTTTTATTAGACCATTATATCCAATCTAATTTTTCTTTACAGTACCGAGTAACATACCAACATGTGCATCTAGTACAACTACCAGTACACATTTTTCAATGTTTATTAACATAATTTTTCTTTGTCTCTTATAGCAAAATTGGGGAAGTATTAAATTTTGAACGTCGTCAATTTAGAGATTTGTAAAACGTGAATTGATTATTGTATAGTTTTAAGTCATCATTTACATTGAATGACGTGTTGGAGATTTGTAATTACTTTATTCAGAATGTTAAATTTATCATTGATAGTGAATAGTTGGTGATCATTGAAAAACCTCAAATGTTCGTGTTGTCTTTGCTTCAGTTTTCTTAATCTTATGCAAACATTTAAGCTACTTAATACTTATTGATTTTACTATGAAGTACAAAATTCTTTATGGGGATGGCTGGGAGTAACGCTTGATGTTCATGATGACAAATCTTTTAAGTCATTTTATAGAGGTTTTTGTGAAATTACCGAAGGTTATCAAGTACAAGCGCTGCTGAAAACAGGTGTTTTGGCCCTAGGTAGCTTCAAATGTGCCTTTGCATATTGCATCTTCGGATTACCATTTTTGGTTGTAAATAATCTATGAAGAAGTGGACTAAAATTAATCATCTTAGGCCTCCGCCCACTCGAGTCCGGATATTTCTGAAACCGGATTACAATTTTTGGTTGTAAATAATCTATGAAGAAGTGGACTAAGATTAATCATTTTAGGCCTCCGCCCACTCGAGTCCGGATATTTCTGAAAACGGATTACCATTTTCTGTTGTAAATAATCTAAAATCAATCATCTTAGGCCTCGGCCCTCTCGAGTCCGGATATTTCTGAAAACGGACATTTTTGCCACAGCTTTTGGTTTTGCACTCTTGAACGGCGTTTTAGGTCACTGGATAAGTTTGCTTTTGAAAATTCTCCTAACTAAATCTTGAAAATGCCGACTCATCTTATTCATGTTGGCTCCTAAAGTGCTACGAATATGTTCAAATACGATAACGTCAAAGCTAGAATCTAGTATGTTTAATTAGCATAACGATTTTTGATCATGGGGTCTTCTTTTGATGTTGGTTCCGCGAGATTGCGCAATTTTTTTCGCAGATTAGGCACGATAGCATTGAAAGCTAAGATAAAAATATATCTGGGTGGAGCTAAGGTAAAAATATATCTCGAGATGTTTTTTTTAAATTACGTGTTATTTTCGAAGGTTTTATATCCCGAATTTTATTCGATATTCATTTGGAGTATCAATTGCAATTACAGAAATAATAACACACGCATAAATAAAGGAATAGTAGGAAAGTGGTAATGATTAACAAGGGATAATAGATATTTATAAGAAATACAAATGGATAGATGCCACATTTTCGTTGAACATTGAGTGGAGATCGTTAGTTAGTTATCCCGGGCTAAATCATGGTGAATAGAGTTGAGTTTGTCAAGTATGTATAGCTGATATTTAAGATCTTGTGTTAGATCCCATTCTGCAGCATAGCTTTGATTACGTATTTCTCCAATTATACATCGAGAACCTTCTCAAGACCCTTTGTATGCTTTGCACAAGGCACTATCAACTTCAGTAAAAGAACTATCTGTTTCTTTCACAACAAAGGGAAAACTAAAAGTTTGAAAGTCAGGATGAGAAATCTTTAGGCTTGGCATTTCTTAAAGGTACAGCGAAGCATATCTGAGATTTTTATACTAACACACCCTTTATGTGTTGGAAGCAAAATAGGTCTTTATCGCAGTGGCTATTGGAATGGCCACCTCAATTGCAATGATTAACGTTCGAGCGAAGGAATTCGAACGTTTGTAGAACGTAACAAATGAAAGCAGCAACGACGAGAATGGGAAAGAAGTATACAAAAATTGAAGTACGAGTAACTACTGTAACCTATTACCTTTCTTTGAAAAACATGATTTTTATATCTTAAAACTTAGGTTTTCTGTCCTGAATTTAAACTGACGATTTCGTAGTATCAAAATTTAAAGTGAAAGATGCAAATTTTTTTGAAATTCCGCAAAAAATGAAAAATATGTTGTGCAATAATGTGAAGTTTGCTAGAGAATCTTATATAAAATATATGCAAAATGATTATAAGAAAATCGCATTTTTAGATTGATTTTGTACCTACAGTGAATTAAGAGTTATATTTTTGATGTTTGAAGGATATTTTTTAGTCATAATGCTCAAAATAATTAAAAACCGGTTGATTATAAGTGAGCAACCATTTCGGTCGTTTCTGAAAAAATTTTTGGTGATAATAATTTCGGTGGAATTTTCAAGATTTCGGGTTAATTTTTGGTGAAAACTGTGAACATTTCGGTGGATTTCGGTAGAGTATGATTTGATTAAGAAAGGTTTTCAGAAAGCTGGGATCAACGATGCCTTGACCACGGAATTGGACAAAGAAAATCCTTTTGCCGATTTAGTGTGATTTATGTGATTATACCTATTTATGAGATAAAAATCTTCATTGTTTCTAATTAATGATTGGCATTTTTACTTGTACCTCCATCTAGTCACCAGAGTCGAAAGGGTAGAAACATGTAAATGTTTCCATTACTTCTTTCTGAGATGTTGGAAGTATAATTTTTATGTCAGAATTGTATCTGAAATATCGATTCTAAGATTATTGAATGAAAAGAGGAAATTTCACCGAAATTTGGAGACTTGAAAATTTTCGGTGATAAAAAAAATCGGTAGCAAAAAAGTTCGGGTTTAATTAATTTTTGGTAACCCGTTTCACCGAAATTGAAACACACCGAGACTTTTCGCACTTAATGTATGTGCATTATTAGTAGAGGTTGTTGAAAGTAAACTTTTCGCCAAGCACTTGTCTTTACCGTCAGTTCTTTAACTCTTCTTGTCCATATTACTCGTGCTGACAATAATTTGTGTATAAAGAGCCTAACTTATAATAATTATCGGCAACCCGCATTGGTCTAACTGAGTCACTTATAGATACAGAATTGAATCCCTGGGTCTGAATCCCTCGCGTACAAGCCCATCTAAAAATGCTTAGAAAACTTGTGAGCCCACGGCTTATTTATATTCGCGATTTTACGGTATTGCAACTAGAATACGTAGGCTACGTAGCGCTATATGTACAACACGAGAACAGAAAGAATACTCAAACGAAATAGGCAGAACATGAAAGTGCGAGCCGTTTACACGTGAATACAACATACGCAGTTTACACAATAGAGTTATCCTTATCAGAACATCTTTACATACAATTAAATAAATATCAGCGGCGTACGATAAAACGAAATTCGATAAAACGACATCCAATAAATCTTTATTATCTATTTACACAAAACCGTCCCAAACAAATGGATAAATCAATGCAAACTATTACATTCAGGCCAGATATTCTGTCTTCACTAAAACATGTTAATTTAATGACGTCCAGCGGAATATCCGTTATTGGAAATAGGTACACGAATAAAATACAACTTTTGCAGACTGTTAGTCGTGATAAATCCAGTTTTAAGTAGTGGACCAACAGATCGTGCTTTATCCATGTTCGCAGTCAAGAGGGGAATGTCCTCCCTCTCATAAATATTCCCTCCCTGTTAAAATATTGGCAACGAACCTTACCGATTTAATTTATCAACAACTTGCTAATGGTGTCGGTCGGTTATGGCAAACCAATCTTCAAATATTGATTTTCTCTCACGATATGCAACTAAGCCAACAATAGTTATAATAGATATTTAATTATAATTTTCAATTTCCTTAAACTAATTGATTACCTCCCTGATAGCTATTAGTCCCCCCTCCGAATGGGCGTGGCTGCCTACGGACCTGGCTTTATCCGTTAAAAGATGCTTCGACTACTTCAATACATTTATTTTCTTACATTGTATGCTGACTAATAGGTTTCCTCAAGACTCTGTGTTTCATAGCATGGTACTGACACATTTGTTTTAAATGGCTTGAAAAGGAGACCAACAGCCCAAGTATCGATTGTCAAGGGTTGCACATGGATCACTGACTAATTATGGGATCTGGTATTTGAATTGTGAATTCATGCCTCTTAATAACAGAGATATGAACATCTAGCATGTAGATATGGGGTCCGAAAGCTAATAGCATGTGCAATTGCTTTTCTTACGTCAGAACGTCAAATCAAACAGCAGTGTAGATAAACGTTGTGTCTGTTTACTAAAACGTTGCACACATTCTTGTTTCATGCCTTGTGCGCACGTTAGGACTCATTAATTGACTGTCTATTTCACGGTGTACTCGTTCAATGTCGATGACGTGAAGCAATGCCGAATTCCTACCCAACCCGGGGGGGAGGGGGTAATTAAAAATTTTGGTAGGTCGAGGGCAGGGCGATCTAAATAACAGGCCCGGACAACATGCAACCGGAGACCAGAACTGGAGGCCATTTACTAAACAAACATTGTGTATCAACAATGACTATAATCCTAGTAACCTTCCATCATAGAACTTCTGGGAAACACATATCTATTTGTGTTTGCTACAGTTCATTACACAACATTTCCGAGCCATGTTTGTGTCACAAATAGCAATAACTTTATATCAGATTATCTTCCTGAGTAATGTACACATTCACCTTCTAGATAAATTTCAACAGTTCTGTTGCATTTAGGCGCAAGAATCGTTTTATGAAAAAAGCGCGGGTAGAAGGATGTGATTTACACTTTCGTTTTATTGTTAAAGATTGCATTTCCAATACTTGAATACTCTGTTGTGCATATATTACTCTAACATATAAAAACCAAGCGACGACCGATACACCAATGGCCTCCAGTTCTGGCCTCCGGTTGCATGTTTCCTAGGCCTATTATTTAGATCGCCCTGGTCGAGGGGGTACTTTACTGTCTGAGGTTGAAAAACGCTGGTTTGAATGCTTCAATTCTTAATAGGTTAGGGGCCCCTAAATTCCATTTACAGACCCTCAAGAGGTCCGTGAACCCTAGGTTGGGGACCACTGGGATATACGATCAGATCCAGATACATTCTTCTCTCTTTTTTCGTACGTATAATGACATAATAGTAAACAAATATCTTTTGCTGGAATAAACGGACAGGGCGTTCCATCGGAAGGACACAGCCAGAATAACTGATTTCACATGAGATGGAAATTACAGTTTTCTCCGCAAATTTGACAATTTCTAATTACTTTCTCTCTTAGTTAAAAGAACATGGACGTAGGATAAACCAAACCAAAGGTAGATAACAACTACAAGAGCTGGACAATATGAAAGTACGCAAGAAACGTCCTAGCATATATCACAGAATTTACTTACAGTGTTATCGTCATCGAACAGCCGGAAGGCCTTCAGTATTTCTTCCTTAGAATCTTTTTCAGTCTATATTCGCATGAGATGAAATTAAAAGATTACTTTTAATAAAAACACGAATGTTATGCAGGGATCACATGTTTACCATACACTTCGCTGGTACCAACGTTTGTCCTGCTAAAGGAAAATATGAACAAAATACTTCCCATTCTTTATCCTATATCTAAAATCAGCACATTCAAAAATCCTACTAAGATACCTCGACAGAATCCATATCAAGTTTAATAATATAAATTATCATCAACGGAGCACACCTGCAGGTTTGACTCCTACCAATACATTACATCAATGTACTAAAAATGGTAATTTTGAAAAGAACATTAGAGAATTAGAAAAGCATGTCACCACCGGGGCTCGAACCCGTGACCCACGCTTTCGCGGCGTGCGCTCTACCAACCGAGCTAGGTGACCTCCGATGTTAACATACTCTATTTCTCTAGTCACCACATTAGCTCCCAATCATTCACCAGTGGACATCGACATCGAGCTCAACGCAATTGGAGAGCAGCCTCTCTGCGCCATGTGACTTGACCAAGGAAGAACTGCAGCTTGATGGTCAAAAGATAAGAAGATTTATTTTTTTGTACAATTATGACCTCCTTCAAACTTTCATGCTTAAGTACACTTAAGAGTAAGAAAGTTGTTTTTTCGGATGAGATTGGTATGCTCCTTGCTTGTGAACTTAAATGTTCATTTTTCTTATTTTGAGTAAATTGACCGTTGGCTATGAGACCAATGTTTGTTCTGATACTTGCAGGGAATCAAAGAAATACAGGTTTTTGTGCTTAAAATCCAATTTGAAAATGTTGAATTTGATTTGTTAATCAAAGTTTGAGCTCTACTGGTGTAATTCTTAAGGGCAGCAGACTTATTTTACGTACAGTCATTCAGCTACAACGAAAACTTGAAAAATATGTAATTATAAAAACTCTAAGATTAGCAAGTGATAACTATCATATATATGGTAAAGGAGAAAAGGGCCATATGATAATTTATTGATTTGTAAGATAAATATTCTTTTATATATTATACGATCTATCTATCTATACATATCCTATATTTGTTTTCGGAAATAATTTTTATTGTTCTTGCTGTTATTTGTATTTCAAGGCTCGATATATATCATTACGGCTTTGATATGCCTTTTGAAGGAAGTATCAAACCTTGCATTTAAATGTATTGGTTTTATTCATAGATGCATAAATTCGTTTTTAATAAATCAAAACACATCATTTAAACGAATAAAAACTGGTATAGTTTCTTTTCTCAGCATTTTCATCGGGAATAGAACAGTTTACTCAGAAAGTACACACAACGTCTAAGTAAGCAAATAGTGGAATTATTTAAATAGTACTCCTAATTAAAAGGGCATAGAGTCATTTTTATACAAGACTTTAAATTCCGTTTTAGATAACAGGGAGCTTAAATTTCTGGCATATTTTACGGTAACGGTAACTAAATCGTTATCTAAATTTATCAGTGTTGTTCTTTTGTTAATAAGGCCGAAAATTACTGCTCGCTGTAAGCATGTACGAGACGTGACCAACTCTTAAATAGAACAATTGACATTTCCATGATAAAGTGATGACGTTACAATTTTTTTTTTCAAGGAATCGCAATTATAACTATATCACAGTATTAAACCTGCCACTAAATGCCCGTATACAAAATATTGAGTTCAAATCTTTTATCAGCTGCGAGAAACGGCTGTTTGAATATGGAAAAGGCCTTATGGAAACACTGTTAATTTTGCTCAGTTCATAATATTATGAACTTGGTTCATTTAACAAGGTTTTGATAGGCATGATTTAAAGTTTGAAAGGGCGAATCTCATCGATTTCTCAAGGTATGGTTCTCAAATTTGGACAGGTTGTCTATCTCAACAAGAAGAGAGCAACGTGTGGAAAAATTTATCAAATTTCTGATATTCATTAAATCGTGACGTTACACTTTAGTACTCTATAGGTTTACAACCAAACATTACAAGACATCGATAAACACACTTTCCCCTAGAAAACGGTTGCTGTTTATCTTTCGAAACTACCAACTGTAGCTCTAATGGTAATCAGGATGTCAAGCTTATCTTTCTGCGGAGACACTGAAGCTCTGATTTTTCTCTTAAGAACTTATTCTTTCAAACCTTTAGCACACTTCAATTTTGCTGTACTCGTTATGTCTTCCTATGAAATGTGATCTATCTTAATATCCATTCAAAATAATATTCAACATCTCCTTTTACTAAATTCTTAAATTATGCGGAGAAAATCAGTAAGGATGAGATTCATTACGCTTGTTTGACTGTTCAGCTGAAATGCAAGGCTTTATTCGATCTCAAATAAAGGCAGTTTTATAAACATAGTTCTTAGGTAGCAGTAGTAGTAGTAGTAGTAGTAGTAGTAGTAGTAGTAGTAGTAGTAGTAGTAGTAGTAGTAGTAGTAGTGGTATGAGCTAATGAGAAATATAATGATATATACCGTTAGGATACAACACGATCCAAGAGATTTTATCATATCACCTTTACATATCGTGGTATATAGTTTGATATACGATGTGACTTGATGCCATTTGATGTTATTTTGGATGGTGTTACACGATATGATGTGATATTATATTATATGATGTGAAGTGACGTCTTCTCATATCATGTGGAATGGTTTGATATAGTGGGATACTATATGGAACGGCATACGGGATTTATCAAGTGATTGTTGCTTCCTTGACCCTTCTGTTACTTTTTTGTAGTCAATTTCTAAAGCTATCGACAAAGCAGAGGTATATTTGAAAAACAGACTAAAAACCACCAACTCGCCCTACGACGTGTCACTCATATCATATGCCTTGGCTTTAAGTGGAAGTTCTGATGCTTATAAAAGTCTAGAAAAACTGATAGCAGTAGGAACATATAATTCTAGTAAGTACAACAGTGATCTAAGACATTTTTGACTATGTCATTGTAGAGAATTGACGTTACCGCGGGCAATAGAGATACATGTATTGTTTTTAGTAGAGACCCTCAGAGAAATAGGACGGGCCACTTCTTCACAGTAAGTAACAAGCACAACCAGGATATTAGGTAGAGACATAAATTGGCCAAAACAGAATATCAGCGCCCGTTGGTGTAGGTTTGGGTGTTTAAAGAACTCAGTCCACGTGAACAAAAAGCTGTCCGTCTATCTCAATTATTTCAATGTACATGTTGTTAAATTAGTTTGAGCGTGCTCACAATTTGCGGGCTTTCTTTGACCAACCAGTAAAGTAGATGTTCTTCAATCCTCTCTGTTATCTATTTCTTGATGTAAGGCCTTCTTTCAACTTTACTATTGGTCTTCGCATGAACTCAACAAATGAAAGTGTAAGAGAACTCGTTTTTAATGGGCACACATGATTCCACTATTGAAGACTATCCATGTGTAATACCTATTTGTCTACGTCAATCTACATGTTCTTAGAGTATTTTGGAAGCGGACTACAGAATAGAGAGGGGGTAGAGGGAACACTCGACCCTCCTTTCCTTTTATGTTCGATTCTCTGCGCGTGCGTGAATAGCACACTCTGCAAAATAGGCTAGTGGTATTAAGATTACCTGAGAGTACACCACCAAAACAAACTCTCTGAGAAGTAAGAGGATGGTTAGAATAGCCTTTAGAGAGGCAAAAGCTAATCTGGCTAAAGCTTGTAGATAGGGACTTAGATAAATTGGTGGTAATAGTAGTCTACATGGGAAGGTGAAGTAAGAAACAACACATTGACAATAAACGTTTTGGCAAGTCTTGATACACCGTTCTATGTCTCAAAAGTGAGACGTAGGGATAGAGAGTGGTGTTAGTAATAACATGCCGTATACATAATACAGTATAAATCTGCTTATTCAAATTCCTCTTCGTTCCAAAATCCATTAATTCGAACAAAAGATTTTCCCCTTTTAATTCGGATTCGGATGTATACAGTTTTCAGTTTAACCCCATAGTGAAACGAAGTTAAGAAAATCGTCTTTGCTTTGGCCGGGCATTAAGAGGGACATTTCCACGCCGATCGAATTTAAAATAGGGGGCATTGTAGGTCACGTGAACTTAATTATGAACGTAAAACCTTTTTTTGTGAGCAAGGATTATCCTTAATACAAATCATCAGTACTGGTTTTGCTGCTCCTTCCTAAGACTGCGTTATGCTCTTCTTTGCCTACAGCCGCTCGGGCTTGAAGGATAGCAAAAGGTGGACGCCGTAAAGCGTCTTTCGGGCTTGAGGGGTGGTAACAGCATGACGCTGTACGGCGTCTCTCGTCGGAATGAGTTAAGCATTCTCCAGTATAGTAAATCCTCTACACTGTAACTCAAAATTTAGTGGTGTATATATTAAGTGCGATGTAAAACTTGTGTATTACAGTATGCCAGCAGTACCAAGACAGCATTTTGCTAGCATGTAAATAAGTATATACTAGGATACTAGAATAATTATATACTAGGATGCTCTTCCTGACTGGCATCCTTCCCCATTTTTTCTGGGCTTGGGACCTGCACAGGACAGAACTGGCTTGCTCAACCCCAAGGCTGTGCTGTTCTATGGTGCAGAGACCAGAGGCATGACTCATGGGCTGGAAGGGAAGATGGTTAGCTGTGATAGAAGCATGCTGCATTATATGGCAGGTGTCTCATGGAGAGATAGGATCAGGAGTGAGGATGTGGCAAGAAGATGTTGTGTGAGACAGCTAAGTGAGGTGATAGCATCAGGAAGAATGAGGTGGTACGGGCATGTGATGAGGAGGGAGGATGAGGAATTGTTGCGAAGAGTGGTGGATTTGCAGACACCTGGATGAAGACCACCAGGAAGACCCAAGAAGACATGGCTGAGTGCAGTGAAGGAAGATATGAGGATAGTGGGCCTGAGTGAAGGAAGATATGAGGATGTTCACAACAGAGTCAGATGGAGAGCTCTGTCAAACTGTCAAACCCCTACACGATAAGGAAAAAAAGATGTTAAATGGAGAAAGTAAAAAAAGTAAGAAAGAAGGAAAGAGATATCCACACTAAAGCTGTGGAACCTGTCCGAGCTCAATGATTTGATTAGCACATTGACAGGGTTCTTAGGACTCCTGGAAAACCTGTAACTCCAGGAAATCTCCAGGAATTCCATGTACCACCTGGAACTCCTGGAAAACCTGGAATTCGCCCGAAATTTAAGCCCCTTAGTCCTGAGAAAATCAATGATTCTAATGAGTTACTGACGAGAATTTCAATTTGACAGCCATTGAACTGAAAGATGTGGTGGCAAAAAGGAAGGCTGCTGGCTCTAAAATGCAGTCAGAAATTTCAGTCTATGACTCCCAAATAATGGCCTTGCAAGAGAAGCGGAACAAATACCCTTGAAGGAAAGTGATTGTGCTGACCATTTCAAAATCCTTTGTATTGGAGGATATGCTTATGATTGTGATATTTTTAAACAATTCTGCATGGCCTTCCTTATGGTTCTCAGAAATGCATACAATTTGATTTCTTCCATTTTCTTCAATGTCTCAATAACATGCTTTACTCTACGTATCATCACCCCTTCCTACCTCTCGTATTTAAAAGGAAAATTCTAGAAAAAGTCTGTTTTGATTTGGTAAAAAGTAATTCAGGTTGATTTTACTGGTTATAACTCCTTGTTTTATAAGAACAATTTATCAGAAAACAAGGCTTCTATTTTAAGTGGAGAACAATAGGGAGGGCAACAGCCTTATATTTAGAAAGAAAGGAAAATTAAGAAAACTCCAGCCTCAGGAAGTCTGGAAATTGTCTTGAAATTGTTTCTGCAAAATTTTGTTGTTGGCGCGAAAAAATCACTTGGAATTCTGTGAAAAAATCACCTGGAAAACCTTGAATTCCACGTAAAGTCCTAAGAACCCTGGTTGAACATAATTTAATTTGTTTAATTTAAAAATGAGTCCTTTCTGTGCAATTGAACCTCATACATCTTCTTTATTTTGCAAAGAGATTTTTGATACTTGCAGTAAATACATAAGTGAGTATTCATAAAGGATTTAAAAAAGACACTAGAGAAACAGGAAATATGTCACCAACGGGGCTCGATTTCGCGACACGCGCATTAGCGGCGTGTGCTCTATCAACTGAGCTACATTCTGCAGTCGCTATACAAGCTCGCAATCATTCAGTGGTAGATATCGGCATCCAGATCGGCAGAATTGGATATTAGGGAGGTTTAGATCCATGACGAGTACAAGAACGAGTTCTTCGCGGGAGGTGAAAAAGCTGTACTCGTACTCGTTGTCTTTTGAAAAAGGTGTTTAGATCCACAACCAGTTCAATTACTATCATGAACTACTTTACTAAACAGTTTTCAGATCACTGGAGTATATTTCAGTGTTGTAAATTTAACCAATAGTCTGGCTCTAAACGTTTCCAAATTTGATCCAATCACAGCAAGTGATCTTGTCAGTGTCTGCAATTCCTGTATAGACGTTTCCTATCGATTTTAGAGCGCCTCAACTGACATGAAAACTCGTCCTGGAGAGAACGAGATTTTCATAAAAAGTCGTTCTGAACGAGGTGTTGAGGACAAGTTTCAAAGATGATTCCCTACAGAAAGTGCGCAGAAGGTTTGCGCAGTGGTAATTTCGTACTCGTACTCGTCATGGATCTAAACCTTCCTATTAGCCTCTCTACGCCACGAGACCTGACCAAGGAAGGACTGCCGCCCAGCTGGCATGGCGTAAATTTTTTTCTTCTTCTTCTTCTTTGATCAGCGTAATTGTATTGTACCTGGTGGTTGAGTGCATTAGATCAGATGACTTCTACAGCGACGGGCGAATGTAAGGCGAATTGAGGGGGGAGGGGGGCAAGTAGGCTTTTTTCACATTCCACTAAGGTGCTTCTGTTCATTGTGTGGAAAGGGGTGTTTCGTGTGGATATGCATATCTTGCTGTGAATGTTACAAAATGTCTGTCGCAATCAATTTTAATTTTGATAAAGACGAAAAGTGGCAACAGAAAAAGATTGAGATTTAGCCAATCGTTGGGGGGCATGGCGCCCTCTCCCCTCTCCTCCCCCGTCCCTGAGTTTATCAGATAAAAGCCGCAGTATTGCATAGCTTATATCTAAGTGAAAATGGTGCGACCTCGGACTTTCAGTTACAATAAATCATGCTTATTGCTTCATCGGACGTATAGACCGGGGTTACTTAACATTGGCGGGCTATACTTGCTGCACAAAGAGGTTTTTCACTGAGGCTGTTGTAGGAACATCACCGTTGCTTGTGCGACAGAGTAGGTTAGTCCGATACTGCTGCTTGCGAGAAAGCACAGGTTGATGAAAAACTATTGTTTGCGCGACAGCATAGATTAATGCAAAACTGTTGCTTGCACGACAACATGGGCTAATGCAAAACTGTTGCTTGCGCGGCGGCATAGGTTACTGCAAAAGTGTTTGTTTCTCTGAGTGGGAGCGTAGATTAATGAGAGACTGTTTGTCTGGGCGATAGCATAGGTTGATGCAAAATTATTTTTTGCGCGACAGCATAGGTTGATGCAAAACTGCTACTTGCGCGACAGCATAAGCTAATGTGAAACAGTTTATCCAGGTGACCGCATAGGTTGATGCAAAACTGCTGCTTGCAGGACAGTATAGGTCGATGCACAGCTGGTTTTTGCGCGATGGAGTAGTTTGGTATGAAACAAGGGGAATGTGTCGAAGTAATTAAAGTTAATTTTGTTGAAGAACCACTATATTTAATACAGAGTAAGGCATTCGTTACATATTCTAACCATACCTACGGCACCGCAGACATCGAAGGGAATGTATTCTGCAGAAGCTATAACAACCTCTTTGAAGTCGATTGAGTTATAGCTTAATTTGATCGATCAAAAATCTTTACGACATCTTGCGTTATACCTTCCATAATCTTAACTTTCTGAAGTAGCATTAAGAGAACACTGTATCAAGGGTGTCGTTGCTACCACGTAAACAAGGTCGTTATGGCCTAAAGGGTACTTCCGGTTTAGTAGCGTATACACTTCTCAGTAAATAAGTGGTTTTAAAGGCTCCCTGGACCTCAATTTATACTGACATTTTATGTAAACATAATAACTAATTAAGCATCTTTTATCTTTGGATGGCTTTATGGAGAATATACTCTCCGCTGCTCTACATTTCCCAAAATTTCTTTCTAATAGGACCAACTAAACCATATTATTTATTATATTGCCTTGCATACTAAAGCTTTTGATCTTCAGTCTAACGCGCCTTTAAAGGGTGTTCACAAAAATATATGTTTAATTTCTCAAACAGGCATCATTCAATCATCATGTAGACTGCTGTCAAGAAATATGATTCCTTGCTGCACCAGTGGAGATTGAACCTATGACCTCCCGAACCAAAACCCAACTCAACCGGTTCAAGAACAGAGCAGTAGTCCACCATTTAGGAGGTCAACCCCCAAAATAAACACCACTAGCGACCAAAGATCTTCTCTGCTTCTCTGTAATGCTTTATCAAGGTTTTTTACACATACAATTACTCAGGGATATGCTGTTTAATGATGTTGTTTAGATATTCCCAAGAGATATGTGACTGCGTTGGCGCGGTTTAAAATTTAGACTGTTACCTCCCTCAGCAGCTGCTTCGAAGTCATTTAAACAAGCAGCTTGCTTACCTGCAAATTTTCCCCTGACATTGTTGTGAGAGCCTAGTTTTCATCTTTGAAACAATATCCAATGAATATTTTTAAAAAATGAACATCAATCATTTTTTATGTAGTTTTCTTTGTGTCAAGTCGGTGTACGTGTAAAAGGCAAACTCAATGTTTTTGTGGTTGTTACTTTCAGAGCAGAATTAGAGACCAAGGCAAAACTGGAAAAAGTTAGTGAGATTAAGAAAATCAATGCACAGATGATGGTTATCAAAAGGTGAGGTAACAACAAAACGATAACTTTTTTTCTCATTGACTGGTAATCTTACTTTCTCTCCGTTTCATTTGCAAGTGCGAGTGTGGATAGAAGCTTCGGATTGGTGGATGTAGGCCGTCTCTTGTACAGACCTTGTTAACGAGGTTTGTGAATTGAATGGAAACATCGAACAAGTCACTGATAATGGCTAGCGGACTCATCAGTACCGTATTTCCTCTAATTATAAATCCCTCCAATTATAGATCCCTTTTTCGCATCATATCAAGTAATTATAGCCCCCCTCTAATTAAAGACCCCTTCTTTTGGTGCCTTCAATTAATTACAGACCCCTTCTATATCTATATGAAAACGAGAGATGTGGATTATGTCTTCTTAGGACAGTCTCTTCACGAAAATCATTGTTGAGTCGTTCAAGTTCTCTGCATTTACTTTATCCGTTGACGGCTCTGATGATGACAAATTGTGTTAAGGAAAATCAACCGTGCGAAGAAGGTGTGCAACGCCTCAAGGAGCAACTCGGCACTCGGAAGGAGCCTTTTCTTGGAAATCCATTTGTGACCACAGAAACGGAACGCGAAAAGTGTGCTTCTGAACATTTAGGTATTGACAATGATCCAGACTCAGATATCGAGGTCTGTTGAATTTCCACTGAATGTATGCAAATGGTTTTTTCGTTTTGGCTGTAATTCAGTGATGAAAAGGTATTGGTGTAAACTATAAAAATAATGAGGAAAAGTATAAATGTACTTTCGTAGTAAATGAAATATATATATATAAGTTTATTAAAAAAAAAGAGTTAATATGTTGTAGTTGTTTGTTTGTTTTTATTTGTTTTTTTTTTTATAGTAGTGTGGGGGGGGGGGGGGGGGGGGGGGTGCGTATAGTGATGATGTGTTGGTTTGTATCATAGAATGTTAATAAAATTTGTCAGGGACAATTCAATTTTAGTGATAGATTCGGCTAGAGCCCTGCATGTATGCATATTTTCTGTTCTTGATTTAGATTTTGTCAGGATCGGAAGAAGCTATTCAAGCTAATAGGTAAGTTGCCATACCTAATTTAGATTGGTATAGACTTTTGCTGAAAGTGGCTATCACTAAATGTATAGTCGTTACAGATCGCGCCCTTCGTTTAATGATTTTAAAACACTCTGGTAAAGTTCGTCTGGTAAATTGCTTTTGCAAATGAGGTGATTCCTTTTATCAGAGCCTAAAGCAGCTTTTCATTCCATTTCAAACTTTGTCTGAAACTCTTTGTCACGCTACTAATTTATTAGATTCAGGCAGGAAATAAGAATGAAAGAATGAATTCTAATTTGTCCTTTTTGAGTAATATTCCATAAAGATGCTTAGACTTGGAGCTACGTAGCGGGATTACGTCTCTTCTGCAAACTCCGGATCTCTTCATTTAAATGTATCAAGAAAGATACCACCCATGCCTCTACTCAATTATTAACGGGTTTTTTTCTTGTTTAGGAGTGTAAAAGCTCACACTTCTATATCGCAGTCGCCATAACATTTATTGGAGCTCTTCTTTTAAAAATCAGAGTCTTAAAATTTGTAATAGTTTTTGGCAATCATTAACTTTTAAGGCAGTATTATAGTAAAAGCGCTTGGCTCAGGTTGCGGTCTTTTTGATAGGTACATGTGATATCGATGGAATGGAATTGGTGGTGCAAGTATGATAGGAATAGAAAAGCACTTCAGCTAAGCAGCCTCGTATAGGGTCATATTTGCGTTGGACTGTGTTAAGGCTGCGAGTGAGGTGTTAACTACGGCCTGCTGCCAAGAGCTTGGCCATTCTGTGCTTGTCAGAGTGGGGCTGTTTTCTCGTAACTTTACAAAACAGGGTTGCAGTGTAGCACGTCTAATCGTCATAAAGATTTTTGCCCTAAGTATCTAATGAGGCATCGAAGGTTGATGATAAAACTGTACTGAGGATCACAGGCCGAAAGAAAAAGATGACACTCAACAAAATGGTCACGAGTTAAACCCATTATTTCCTTTTTGGTCGTTCAGATTCGAAAGGTATGTAAATGTTATACATACATTAAAGGCATCTGTTACTACAGAACGGCGTCTTGTGTAGTTATCTGCCCGTTACTACAGATGTGTATAGGCTTAGTATTCCAAAATCCTCTCATTCCAGCTTAACTATTTGTTTTGCAAAATCCGCACAGGTCGACGTGTGGCTAGCTGAGACAAGCGCTTATAAACGTGATGCGTCACGTCAAAAAAACACGATGCGTCACGTGCTAGATAGGTCACCCTAAGGCGTGGAAAAATAGAGTAGCTCGAGATATGCACCTAGACATCGCAAGCATGACTTAGGAAGGAATCGGATTTGGCAAAGTAACCTTTGATTTTACCGCGCAGTAAAGTTGTCCCAATGTCCCTTTCGTTTGTGATTTCTTAACTCCCTACCCTTATGAGGGATGGGAACACTTACCCATATAGGGGGCGTCTGGACATATATTTAGTGCTTGGATATGCCCAGAGTAAAGGTAGTTATCGGTGAGGTATTACCGCCTGCCAGCTAATTGATTCAAACTGTTACACAGACTTATAATGCTATCCATCAAATTTGTTGCAACTACCGTAGCCTGCACACTTGTAATAACAGTTAATTTACAGGTAAGTGCTTTCTTTGAGCTAATGTGCCGATATGCGTTAACAAACTGTATAGATTCTTATAAACACACGCGCCCACACACACACACACACACACACACACACACACACACACACACACACACACACACACTATTCAATCAATGTCACGGTACATGCCTAAAGTGTACTTGAATTATAGCAATTTTTAATCATCCTCACCAATTTTCTGTTGTAATCTTTGGCTTGGTTTGGAGGTTCCATATTTTTAGATCTACCAAGGTGATCTGACTAGCATTTCTTAATGTCATCTTTGACCTTAGATAGGCAGACACGATGTATAATTTTAATAGTTTAACTGAACTTACCTTTCCGTGAAGTAAAACTATGGCGCAAAATAGTTGCTTTCTCGGAGGACTTCTAATCTTCGATGAAAGGTAATGTACAACTAACGTGAAGTTTAAGAATTGAGTTTAAGTGCCGCAGTAATTCTTTGGTATTCTCTCGCAGAGATCATATTTATTTGCACATACCCAGATCACAGCCATGCCTACAATATCCACTTCTGATGAGCCTTGTATGTTTTATCGGGCGTAAAAGTAAAGCTGTTGCGAGCGCACTCACTCATTTTGGAGAGAGCAATTCTTATCATATGAGCAGGAAATAATTTCACGAATATAGAAACGAGTTTTACCGCAAATTTTCAATTGGACAAATTTCACTAACAGGCTTATCCGGTCATTGAAAATGATCCCCTTGTTAACGTTTCCTTTCCCCAGAATCCGGTGGTTTACTTACTAATTTCACCCCCACTTGTTTCTGTTCTAGATTTCATTGGACACATCACACTGGACGTGGATTAATCATTTCTTCATTTGGGGAAGCATCACATTTTACTTTATATTCACATTTACACTTTATTCACCGGCATTTTCATCACTTCTTCCAGGCATATTTACGTTCGGTGGAATGGCTGTTAATGTGTTTGGAAGTGGGTTGTTTTGGTTTTCCTTAGCATTAACACTGGCTGTTTGCCTAGTTCCTGTAGTTGGTTATCGTTGGGCAGCTGGGAAACTTCGACCAACTTTGTCGGAGTTAGTAAGAAGAGGAGAATGGAAAGAAAGGCGAAGTCTTGGACGATCAATGGTATGTATGATTGTATCACACCGTCACAAAGTTCAGATACTCTTTTACGAGCAAGAAACTGTTATGTTATATCGAAAATATACAACCACTGAAAGTGAAAGACATCGAAGGAAATCTGTTAACGTTCTTGTGATAAGGTGCTTGTTGTTTGAATGAATTACGTTTTGCTTACAGGACACAAAAAGACCTCATTCAAAGTATAGTATAAGTATAGTAAAGTATTAACACTGATGATAGGTATCTGTTCCTGTATTTGCAAATATCTCAGTTTATTGAAAAAGCAATGGAGATACGTTGTATTTATGGAAGGAGTTAACCATCCGGTCTGCATATTTACAATTTACAGTATTACAATTTACGGTCGTTTTAGTAGTTAAAGCTAACACTTGCTGTATGTTAACTTATCCTGTCTCCCATCACAATAGAAGACTTTAAACAATTATGTACCCCCTGCCATAGTAGATTCGGGGCATTTTTATGAGAAGTGGTGATAACATAATCATAACACGAATCGGAAAAAGAGAGCGGTTTTAAACATCGACTAAAGCGATGTGGGCTTTCTATTTACTTACTTACTTACCTACCTACCTACCTACCTACCTACCTACCTACCTACCTACCTACCTACCTACCTACCTACCTAGTTCCTCGATGTACGTAACACAGTCACTGATGATACGTGTGTTGAAGAAATAATACTTCTATTTCTTTTTCAATGTATGTATTCTCAGTGATTGTGTGGATTAGAAGGCGTTTTTATTGAAACAGACTTACAAAAGTTGTAGAAAAGTTTTCTCATGAGATGACATCTACGGATACTGTGCCATGAAGAGATTAGCATGTTGGTAATGGAGTATTGCCACTAACCTCGTTCTAAAGATGATAGGCTCAAATCTGCATTTGTTACTTTTAAACTATGGAAACCAGTAAGGACTTTTGTCAAAACTTGCACCTTGACAGCATTTCCGTACATATAAAGGTGACAATTTCGGCGCCTTTCTTTACAAAAGGACAAGTAAAGGGAGGATTCTGCTATCATTAAACTAACTTGGTTTACAGTTTGTTGACAGTGTATATTATTGGGCGAAACTAGGGCAGGCTCATCGACAAAGCGTTTAGAGAGTTCGGTGGGAGTCGAGAAAGTTGCCTACAACTGTCGTGAAAAACATTCACTCTTACCAAAAAGATTTTGACAGGAAACTACTGGCTTTCCTTCTTGCACATTGGTTTTTTAACTTCCATAGAGAAAGTAGCAGTCTTGTCCAATTCGGAGAAAACGCACTTGCACTTATCCATTTTAGAAATCAACAAAGCAGTACAACTGTACGGCAGTTACCGCATTTACAGGCTTCGGGGGTACGCCATTTTTACTACTGTATTAATCCAGTTTATAGAAAGAAAGATGTAATGATACCGACAGTGCAATATCCATAATGCATAGCCTACAAGCATGTAATGCCGGTGACTCTATCTGTGAATAAATCCTGTGTACACAGTTTATATACCTTACATCTGTTGGGTGTTGGACCTCTATTAGAAAATGCTGATCACAAAGAATCAGAAGTGCTACTTAATTCTTCATTAGCTAGCACATCTGACCCGTTGTACAAAAATGTTATTGAGAAGGAGGACGAAGCGCCATGTACTGACGATATTTTTTTGATGTAGGAATATTTGTAGAAAATAGTGCTAAGAAAGACTCAAGAGTGTTTCTTACTGAACAATCCGTTATCATTGGAATTTTGGGAGAAAATATTGATGAGAAGGAATCAGAAGTTGGCATTGAGCTGAAAAATACGAATCTTAAAGATACAGGCGTTGAAGACACCGCGAAAGTAACAGAAGATATTTATATTGAATGCATCAAAAAAGAGATTACAGGAAAAGGATTTTCAGAAGACGTCACAAAGAAATCTCTTGTGCCGTTCATTTACATGCTGCGTTGTAATGGATTTATGGAAACCTTTTCGCTGTACATTAATGAAAGGTTGCAAGGTTGCATGGTGTTGAAGATGCAACATTGCAGCAGTTCATTTATGTGCATAACAGCGTCACTGATAATACATGCATTGAACAAATAATTGAAGAGTGAGAAGACGCTTTCAGTGAAAATAGACTTAACAATTGCAACTCTACAAACGTCTTCCCGTGGTATGACATATACAGATAATGTGCCACAAAGAGATTAGCATCTTTAGTATGAAGTCATGCCACTCAAGGCGGCAATAGTTCGTTCCACAGATGATAAACTTAAGTCTGCTTCTGTTACTTTTAAATTATGAAACCGCGTAAAGACGTTTGTGGGAATGTGCTTCTTAATAGTATTTCAGTAAATAAAAAGGTGACAACGTCGGGGTCTCTCTTTACAACCAAACCAGCAATGGGTGATGCTGCTATCAGTGAGCAAACAAGCCTTTCAGTTGTACATATATTTCACTGTTTCATCTAGTAGTGCACACTGTGTTCTTCGGGTTGAAGTGATTTACTCATCGCGATGAACTCCCGTTGATGTTGTCAGCTTGTGTTCTCACTTCTGCATGTAGCAGTGCAAACTGCCAAAGCAGTTTAGAAGTCGAAGCCTGTGCAACCAACTAAGTAGAACTAAAACAGCTTATCGTATGATTCATGCAAAAGAAAGGTTCTGCGGTGCAAAAGAAAACAACAAGCTGAACAAAAAGTCCTTGACAGAAAAGTTGTCTGGGCAGCCCTCAAATTAAGTGAAAAAATTTAAACTGCGTACTGAAATCCTATTGTTCAATTCTTGGTACTTTCCTGTCCAATCATGTCTGGTGGTGAGAAACTGCACAGCATGATAAGACCGTGACAGGAAGCGAGGATTGTTCACACTTGAACGTGTTAACTCCACTTTCGAAGAAATGTATATCCATAGTGGTATCGATACACGGAGGATCTCTTATTGCGGGGTCAGGCTCTGACAAGTATTACCCAGGGTACTATCCTAATGGACAATTTGTACATGATATGGGGATAGCCACAGTTAGCATAAACTACAGGTTAAACGCATTTGCATTTATGATTCTTGATCTCTTCTCCGAGGCTTCACCTACCAAAACATCAGGGAACTACGGATTTATGGATAAAATATGGCATAGACATGGCATGGGTACAAAAGAACATGGGTACAAAATATGGCATGGGTACAAAAGAACATTGAAAATTTTGGTGGAGACAAGACTAGGGGACAAAGTTTGAGGCCAGAGCAGTGGTGGGACATCAATTTTTGGTCTTTTGGCATCGGAAGCAGCTCAAGGGGTTTTCCAAAACGTTATCTCTGTAAGTGGATTGCCAGTTTTTAATAAGACCACCGAAGATGCCTCAAAGGATAATCTCATATTTGTGAAAAATAGTAATTTTAGTAGAAATTGATCTGAAGAGACATTAAAATGTTTGTATGACTTATCGATTTTAGAAGTATTGTGTGCAATTCCCTGAACCATATTCACTTACTAGGCAATGAAGGACATTCCAGACTTTCCAATCTATCGTCATTTGAACGGAGCTCTAGCCCTTGTTGATGGAGATGTGGTAAAATTTCCTCCTGGAGAGCTGCATCCTCATCCTTTTAACATAACGGATAAAGTAACTATTGTCATCGGTTTTCAGCGGTAGAAATCGGTATATGGCCTGTCCATAATTCGTCATCCCAGAGTTTCTCAATAAAAGACTTTCTTTGAAAAACTATGGCTTACTTTGCTGTCAGGCGCTTGACGCAATTTATTGGCCACCATGACGCATTGCTGGGTGTTAACATGTATTCGGCAATGCGACAGCCACGCAGAAGACGTGCCGAGTACATATATAAGACACTTGGCTCCGACGTTCGTGTCTTCCCCTCTAACTCTCTAGCGGCAAACGTCTCCAAAAGTCGGCCCCGCTATCTTACCACGGCGATTCCGAGTCACCCAATTTATTCATTCGATCATGCCCTCCAGTATGTATTTCATGTATTGGACTCCTCGGCTTTTTTTGGATTTCACAATCCTCCGCGCGGTACGTACCGCAGCCCTCAAACATGAGCTTTGCTCGTATACTACGTCGGGAGTTGGGCAATGGGATTTATTATAGCCATCCAGAATGGCCTTATTGGACACCGTATCCAAGGTCTATCGCTGTAGTTAGCAACGATCGTTTAGAATTGTCACGTCCCGGGGCTACCATGACACACAATGCCGATTTGGGCTGGATGGCGGATTTTTCTCTTATGCGTGGATTAACTAATTGCAATATATGCACTATGATGGAAAATTTGTGGTTTTGACTACCATCGAAGGGCGTGGAGCAAGTTATGGAGGCCATCCGCCAGCAGTGGCGTGAACGGCTAAGAAGAAGAAGAAGAAGATGATGATTTAGAAGTTCATTTGGTGATCAAATAGACTATGACTTCGGTATTCACTTACTCCTGTTGTTATAGCACATCCCTCGAAAGAGTGGGTCACGGGCTTCAACCCCGGTATTGACATATTTACCATTTCTCTAGAAGCCTATCAATGGTTAACTATAAGGCAGGAAGCCAGTAAATAGTCAAAGATTCCATAAAAACTCTTACCAACATCTCATCAGAAAACACTTAAAGTCTAACTGAACAATTTTTTAGTTTTGTCATTTATTTGGGAAAGAGGAGCACCAAGGTGCTTCAAATCGCCATTCTAATTTATGTTTATTTTTTATATTTACTTATTTTTGATTTTATATTTGTTGTTGCCTTCTCCTTATTGACCACCAAAAATGTTGCAACATTCTTATGAATAATGGATTTTACCCCTCCATGATTAACTCCCATGACGTTGTGTACACATTAAAATGTAACCTGTGAAATGCAAGGTATGTAGAATGTACACCTGGGTATTCATTTTTGTGCGTATACGATCACAAAAGGAAGTTATCCTTAATACAGGACTGACCATAACCGACAAATGCCAGATTTCTTTATTGGGCATTTTTGCGTGCTTGCACTTGCAGCTGAAAGCTTCATTGTTTAGTCACGGAACTGTTTTACATTCGCATGCTAAAGGAGGACGCCAACTCAAAAGAAGGTTCGATTCAAGGAAACGTTTTTACGTCATTCATGTCAGCATATTGTTCTTAGGTGACTGGCCTCTTTAAGGCTTCAGCGGCTGAAGAGTAAGAAAGCTCTCCATCCTGTCCTTACTTTAGCTTCAGCTGCTGAAAAGCAAGAAAGCTCTCCATCCTATCCTTACTTTAGCTTCAGCGGCTGAAAAGCAAGAAAGCTCTCCATCCTATCCTTACTTTAGCTTCAGCGGCTGAAGAGCAAGAAAGCTCTCCATCCTATCCTTACTTTAGCTGGTCTTAAACGCATGTAGACATTGTATTAATTTTATACCTCAGTGGTAATTTAGCCCTTTCTCTTAAAAATTATCTCAAGCTGACAACGATACACCATGATAACACATTGCAATTTTTTATACCTGTCGCTGGAAGAATGTCAAATCAGTAAGGCTTTAAATATTACGAACGTATATCTCAAATAAAGAACACTACGTCTTGCTGACATCTGTCACCTCCTGTCTGTAGTGATGGTAGAAGCACGTAAAAGATAATCAAGATGTAATGTGGATCATTCTCTATTTCACAAATCTACTCAGGTCTATATACAGAGGAACTGCATGACAACTCATTGACAGTTCTCAGAGCGAGGCTAAGTACCGATTAGGAGGCTTATACAGAACACTACACTATCACCCTCCGAAAAAGTACATTGGACCTAGGTTCCAACAATTATGGGTTTTATCTCTGTATATAAAATCATGTAAGGTAGATTCTGTATTGGCTAATTTATACTCAATTTGATTTTCAGACAGATACAAACTTTTCAAAATTTTAACCCATTTGCAAATGCATCAGTTTGTCCAACTGCAAGAAAGCTAGGAAAATAATGTAAATCCAGCAGAAAATGAAATTGTAGAATGACTATTTATATAATTCGAGTATAAACCTAGAGCCCGGGCCCATCGCCAGGCATTTGTGGTGTGTAACCTAGGACATGAGTGTGTATAGGCCTTCAAATTCACTTAAAGAGAAAGGTAATTTATCGAACCCGTAGCCAGCACTACACGTTTGGGAGGGTCATATACGAAGTAATTTCTGTGCGTTTTAAGTTTTGATGTCACTCCTTACTTTCAGTTGAAAAAACTTGTTTTTTTTATTTAATTTATCTTTAAGGTTCGGGTTCAAGTCCTAGTGTCGCTGGTTATTTAGTTTGCAATAGGGGTCATTGGTGTGACTCTGTAAGCTCAGTCAGAGTGGATCCAGCTCTAAATGTGTACCTGAAAAAATCTGGTGAAGGTAAACAGGAAGGGTGTCCAAAAGCTCAGGATGGCTGGCCCCTAGTCTTCCATTGCGCTTCCAGGCTGAAGGGCCATGAAATGAAGATCAGAACAGCCGGCAGACCAATGCCGTATATTCTTCTCTCTCTCTCTTGAAATTAAAAAAATATATATCAACTTACCTCTCCATTAAAGATTGCTGCGAAAGATGTGCCATCACAAGAGGGTTGAAGAAATGTAACCATTAATTTTTGATCATCAGTTTGAAAGATTTTTGAACACTTTGTATTTGGTATCACAGACTCTGTTATATCATCAGTAGTAATTCTTTCGTCTTTTTCTTCTAAAATTCGGCTCACGATCTGTTTAGAAAACCAATATAGAAGCTAAAGTTACGGATTATTGAAATGACCTTGACTGTCTGTAAAAGAAACTTTCTATAATTCAAAAAGCTTACTATCTGCATCGTTAATAGCAGGGTGTGGTTCATTGAAGTTAATCCTATTTTGAGCTTGTTTATAGCAATTACATCAATTTTAATGTAGTTGTTAAATTAAACCCTCCTTCTAGGCTTTGAAAAATACCTGTTTTGCTGTTTCCTTTGAAAAATACCTTTTTTGTATTTTCATTGAAAAAATCGAGGAGAAACACAATCACTCCCCCTATATTTTGAAAAATACATTTTGCCCCTCCCCCTCCCCACTAATATTTTTCTGAACTGAAGCCATCACTCTTACCTATTAAATCGAAGAAATAATTGATAAGAATTGCATCCCTACATAAAGAGCCATTGAAGCTTATGGTACTTTGGCCCACCATAAGGAAGAATTAATGATCAAATACACTCCGGGATTGTGAATAAATGTTTTGTATTAATAAAGTCTTTCTGGAAAATCTAGAATTTACTCAAACTAATTACATTAAACTCTATGGAACTCTGTTTTAGAGTTATACACTTGTCCCTTGGGTTTGGTTCTAAAGCGATTGGTTGGGCAAGTCTATTTCAGCGTGGATGTTAATTATCCAGTTTAATTTCTTGGAGTGGTATTTCGTGTAATAGTCTGAACTTAGGATAGAAAAATAGTAGGTAAAAGAAATCTTAGTTATCAGATAGCTAATCCATTTGACAGTAGGATCCAATTTTTGCAATAGTGTTTCTTCTTTTTTTCTGACACCTCCCTCTCACCTCCCTAAATTTTCTTTGGGTCCAGAGTGAGCAATCTAAAACTAATGGAAACGATTTAAAGGAATTGAGTTTAGTTTTCCACTGCATTTTTAAAAATTTAATTTAACAAAATGAACTAGAGTATTGCTATTGTGTACGTACATAATACAATTGTGTATAAACTGCATGATGGAAAGCCCAAAAAGACAAGAAAAAAGAGGAAAAAGTTTCTCGGCATGGAACACCAGCAAACAACATAGAACAAAGTTCCTCCCGCTTATCTTGCACCAATCCTAACCGATTTCTACAATTACTAATTTAGATACAAAACTTTTAAAAAAGTTTATAAAAACTTTTAGATACAATTTTCTTTACAATCGTGAAATCCTTTAAAAAGATAAAACTTGGCCTTTTAGTACATTCTAAAATCTTTTCTAAATAATTAGCTAATGAAAGGTTTATATTGAAACTTTAAGTGAGTTCAATAGTTATATCTGAAATTGATTTACCAGGCGGAAATCGTAATTTAGTAAAGAACAGCAACTCCCAGCAAAGAATGCGCATATGAGCCACATTGAAGATTTTGTTGACCATATAAGACGATATATTAAATAACCAAGCTTTCGATGTATTATCACATCATCCTCAGGGTATAGGAAACTGGGCAGTGTATACCGTATTTAAAGACCTAGTGTCCTAACTAAACAATCTACATAACAAAAATTTAAATGAGCCTCATAAGAGAAATTAGAAAGATGAAAAGGGGTAACGAGCTCACTGTTCCATTCAAAGTCGACCTAAGTTTGGCAAGGAGAAGGCTTTCTTTGATAAGGAGAGTGAACTCAGAAGAGGCAGAAGCTAAGAATGTGAAATCAGGTTAGAAAAAAGGGCGAGAATGTTGAGTAGAGTGAGAGCGAATGTTAAAAAACGGTGGAGTTGGATTAGAATTTCAATAGTGGTCTCTATCGAAGTATGCCTGAAGATGTTTCCTCAGTAAAACATAGTCCCTCCAAAAGCGAGAATCTCCTTCTGCAATTTATTTCCAAACATTGTAATAGTCTGATTGTATCAGTCCTGTCTTACGTATCTGCTGGCCTTATCAAATTAGTAGAGATTCAAGAGAAAACTGTTTCCCGACGGGACAGAGATCTATTACAATTTATCTTTCTCTCGATTGTAAAAATCTAGCAATCTTAGGAGTCACATCACTACTTCATCTGAGGTGACGTGACATTAAGCGTTGGAGCTTGGATCGAATCTTGTAATGGGAAACCGCTGGTCGCTAAGTCAGTTGTTTAAAAGGTTGTGTAACGTTTCAGTACATCTAGTTTCTGAGACTCGACTATTGGGATGACAAAAGCAGTGCGTTCCTACTGATGTTAGTGAAAATAATTATTGTTTTGAAATTCATTCCATCTGCAAGGGGCTAGCTACTTTAGGACCCGACAATATCTACCTTTGAGAATGCCGAAATTGTCACCAATAATAATAAAGCTTTACAGTTGCTGGAGTCTAGAATATTTGTTGCAGGGGTTTGATGAAAAAATGATAGCATCTGCAACCCAAGGAGCCATACTAAATTTCCTTTTAGCATAGCTAAATAATTTTATAGCAGTCGCGTACTTCATTTACGAATTGCTAAGTTTCCTATGCTGAACTATCCAATTGATTTGGCCTAAAATCTGTATCACAAGAATGAGGAAAACTACTTGGTAGCGAGCGAAATAATAATATTGATGCTGCCGGTACAACTAATTAGAAAATGAGGCAACGACTATTGTCATTTACTCTGATGACTTTGGTGAAATGCTTTATCCCAAGAGTTTCTATATACTGTATCAATATGTAGCTTCACGTCTTCATTTCTCCTTTTTATCTGAGCAAACATGAGAGAAACAAAGGTGATGTCAAGGAAACGTAAATCTAGGGTTAATTCAAGATGAACACTTACTCAAAGTTCGGTACTTTAAACCTGCGTTTGTCACCACCATCAGATACGAGCATTGGGTTTAATGCAACAGCAACTATATCCCTTTTTGTGGAACCTGCCACTTAAAATATATTTCCTCTCTCTATCAGTGCATGTTTCATTGTCGGGGGCCTTCGACAGCGAATGAGGAAAGGGGGGCCTTGGCTATTCATACGCACCTTAACAGGAAATGAGGGTTCTAGAATTGTAATGTGTCACCACGTTAATTTTATATTTTATAGATTATTTCAGGAACCTAAAAGAGGTAAAGGTAGTCTCGTACTCTGTACAGAGCACATAGGATGGGAGTCAGACCCACTACTCATCAGGGGTCTTTGATTGAGAGACTGCAAAACAAGAATACTGTTGTGTTTTATCATACCAATTTGTAAAATTAGGATATGGTTATGGTGGCAAAAACACTTCGAAGACATGTTTGGTTGCTATGTGTCTAGTGTATTAGAAATGAACAACAGACCTGAGTTGGGGAGTAAATACCACTTAATAAGCGCCTTGAACCTGCCTAGCACAGAAAGACTTTAAATGCAGTGTTCTTTACTTTACTCTGTTGAAAAACCCGGTTAACATATGCTCACTTAGGTAGTACCATGCGACTCGTCTTTGGATTTACCTGGCTGTATAAAGCCCATTTTAAACTAATATCTTCTTTAAGTGCCGGACCTGATACAGGCATTGGCGATTATACGTCTCCAAACTAATCTATCATAGTAGGTATGAAGGAGTTCGCAGCAGCTCAAGTTGCTATTGGTTGCCCACTCGTTCAGGGACTACAGATATGTTATTCTCTGTCTTTCCCTAGCCTGCGTGCAGACTATCCAAGCTGAAGTGGATAGTGTGCACCCAGGCTAGTCTTCCCCGTACTCTTTTACCTTCGATTTTTCCTAACAAAGACAACCTTTCCAATGGATATCTCTCACAATGTGACCAACGAATTGCATTTGCCTTTTTCTGATTATTTTAATGAGTGTCCTTTTTGTAAACTAATTTTTAATCATATGTCTCGACCGTTTCTCTCCTATCAGATGGCTGTGCGAAGTCAATGCCTCACCTTCACTGACTGCAAGTAACAACGTTGATTATGACTTAAAGTTTGCGATGTTGACTGATGTCTTGAATGTACTGGATCTCGAAGGACGGTAATTAGCATTTATTTATTGAAAGTAGCTTTAAATAATGAAAATTGCACGAAGTAGCGTAAAGATATTGTACTGAAAAGCATTTTTCGTCTGACACTCCTCTGAGTACTAACGTCAGAATGACCAAAATGGAATGTGTAAAAGAGTATACCCAACTTTTTCGCTAGGCCTATTCAATTAATCGTGTTGTAATGGAGGCTGATTGGTCCCCAAAACACCAGCCATTCAGGCAGTCTAATTTCTGACTAGCTCCTTCAAAATACAGTTGGGTATACTCTTTCACACAATCCATTTCGGTCATTCTGACGTTAGTACTCAGAGGAGTGTCAGACGAAAAAAGTTTTTCAGTACAATATGTTTACGCTATTTAGTGCAATATTCTTGTTTTGTACCACTAACAAACTATTTAAATAATGAAACTTAATGAATACAGCTCGCATTATATTTGTATTTTTGTAGCAACAACGTATTTTGTAAAAATCCAAGGTAAAGAATCCCAAGAAGGACAACTGCATAATTGTTGCCAATCAACACTGCAACAGTTATAATTCTGAAATGGAAAACAGAGTTTCCAAATTCTGAAAGAGCTTTTTTACAGAGCGCAAATGAATATAAATCACCTTAGACATGGAAGTACACGTACGCATGTATTGGTTGACTTTCTTTAGCATCCAGTTTCAGAATCGGTCATCGGAGAAGCTTCATAAATTAATTAAAACTGGCATTTTTACCCTATACATGGTTTCGAATACACGAGTGCGAACCTTACAATAGCTAAACGATACAATGTTGTAAATCCTTTTTTATGTAACTTGTAGTTTGACTGGAAGAGAAAAACGAATTGGCGGGTTTGACTTGATTTGGAATGATGGACCGGTTACTGTCGACGAGGCTGGTGGCGCTGATTGTTTGCCAAATTCTTCATTTACAACAAATTCATTTTTGGGTGAGTACTTGTTATATTTAGTTGTTCAGTGGGAATGACATTGAAACTAACCAATCACAACCTAGCTCATCGGGGAAAAGGTTGGTCATCCCTGCCGTAGACACGTCTTGTTAAAACAGTGTTTCCCAACGTGGATGATACCACTCCCCTTGGAGAAAAAGACATTTTGAGGGGGACGGTATTTTGCTTAGCGGCAATAGATTTTAATGTTTCTTTTTTATTGGGCGGCCAATCCACTGATAGTTGCCCTTTTTTAGTCCAAAGGAGGCGGAAAGTCTACCGTAGGTCCGGAAAAGAAATTCTTACAGCCTTTTCCTATATGATATAACTCAGTTTTTGGATTCATATGTAGCAAAAACAAAATTAGGAATTGTTCTTTTTAGGAATTGTTCTTTTAATGTGTTATGGTGTATACGTGTATTTTAATATGGCAATTCCAATAAAATATTTATGTATATTTTAGACCATCGCATATCCTAGAGTGCAGCTGCCGACGAAAACGTATGGCATAACAACACAAGGTAAGGGGGTACTGTAGTTACCATTATTTCCTTTTTATGTGAGGGAGGGGGCGGGCTAGGAGTCCTTAGAGAATCCACGAAGAAAGAGATCCAAGTCGTTTGTGAATTGTTCACAAATAAAAAATCTTCTCTGAATTCGACTGGAAAAGAAAAATGAATCGTTGGTTATCTTTACCCCCTTCTTTTTGAATTGATGACACCGTCCCTGCTTAAAGGCATTTCAATAGACGAATGTTGTACTCTATTGTGTTTTTTTAGCTTGGAATGGGTAGCGCATTGATAATAAGATTAGAAACAGAGATACGAAACATTAGGTTTGATATTGACTATTGTCATTCTCGTCTTCTCACTTTATAATTGTCAATGGGCCTTTAGTTTGTTTGATGGGGATCTTTCTAAAGTTTAGTAATACACCGAAAAGAAGGCTTTGTCCAATTAGCGATGTTTAAAACTGAACAGTCTAGAGCATGTTCTTCATTACAAGCGTATTTAACATTCAACTTAAGGCAAGAAGAGGGGTGAGGGTAGGGGTAAACACAATTGTGACAACCAGGCAAAAACAACGTATAACAACAAAAAGCAATTGCAATGCATTAATAGATTAATACAGTTTTTTAGTTCGGTTTTGTACTACGAAGCGTGTTTTCTGTAACATAGCATGGAGTCACAGTGCCACTTCATATGACTACGCCATGCAGTAACCATCGGAGCACTTTTCTAAATCCTATGAAAGCATGCCTTAACAATGGCTGCGACTGTCGCCGCATAGTAGGATGCAGTCTGTTTCATTTCGTCCGTGAATTCACCATATCAGGATTAGTCGAAGAGACTGGCCCTTAAATGTGCTGAACTTCTACCATTGCTTAAGAATGAATGGTTGCCAACCGACTGGCTCATACGACAAATACGGTATGCTCCCACTGAGGTCGCAAAAATTCTGTGTGAAAAGCAACACGATGCAAATTCATAGTCTGCAGTTTCAAACCAGGGCTACATACAATATTTCATACCTTCCAGCATTGTAAACCAAGAAATAGCTGAAGGTAGCAAACTAGCACCTGAGAGCAACTTCTCCCTTGTGAAAATGTCATTTCTCTGCGGTATTCCTCATTAAAGTATAAAAGGGGTTCGTAATTGACCCTGCGTATAATAGACCACGTTTCATTTTTGTTTGTAGCGGAGAAAAATGTAACAAAACATATGCATAGGTCTAGGTACTACCTTTAGTAGCCTTGGAATTGACTAGTGTGGTCTTTTATTTCGTTCCTCTTTTCGTATTGTAGGTTTTACCAACATCGCCTTAGGCAAGCCAACATCTCAGTCCACCAAAGTTATCAAGTCTTTCGTGATTGTTTAGCTATGTAGCATAGGTCAATAACACGTTTGTTTCGTAGGACGATGCAAAGATTAACTTCAGTGCAACTTTGATTTCTATCGTGTGTTAAATATTGCAAACGTTAATAGACTTGCTATAATTAGGTTCTTCAAACTATTTGGAGCTTCTCGTTTTCCATCCTTCTTTGTCGTAACTTTGTACATGGTAAATCAGCAATTTAATTGCCATTTCTTTATGCAAAGGAAATGCCTACACGACACACTCGAGTTCTTCTCCAGTCTAGACAAGATAGATACGTTATTCTTTATGTTAACAATTTTCTGTATTCCTTGTAGGCCCTAGATATATGAATTCCTTTTCTATACACCTAGCCTTGCTGACATATGCCGAACTGTAAAATTACTGACAAGTAGCTGCAAAATGGAGTTTTTATTTTGGTACCCTCATCAATATCGATAAAATAAACTGGAATGTTGTAGTTCGATAATCACTGCTAAACAAGTAGGCATAGGCCTATCACTTGGTGCCGTACAGTACAAGACCACAAGAAAATTGGTGAAATTGAAAGCTGTGTGAGTGTAAATGTTAGGAAATAAATTACCAGCTCGAAAATTATAACCCGCAGTACATACTCAAATTCAAATGAAAACTAATGACGGGGGGATTTTGAGAGATTACTATATCCCTTGGTCTAAAGATACATAATGGGTTTTCTGCCTCCTCACTTCTTTAATACTGAATCAGAAAAGTCACTGAAATATCCATCTCCCTTCTTAAGATTCTTGTAGACTTTTGCCAACCCCTCCTCGGCAATTCTCGTCTCGAGATTCTACTATGTACGGCTTCACTAACTTTACTAAAACAGTTGCATTGGCAGGCTCCCCAATTTGAACAATAGCTCCTCTAACTTTCTATTTCACTTTGTAAACACAGCTAGTGGTTGCTTCGTCTGCCATTTTATTTTTTTCTGACACGCGCAATCAAACCGTTCTTTACGCGGATATCAATGGCAACAGCAACAACAACACCTTGCTTCCTTGTCCCTTGTGACGTAAGATTTTGTAGCCTCGTTCTAGCATAACTACGTTAAAGAATCACGTATATTGACTTACAGGTGCGCGTATGGCGAAAACCAAAGATCGATTCCTCAAGAGAAAACGAACAAAATATTAAAAAATTTCTGACCACTAGAGGTATACTTTAAACATATATAGTACAAATATTAATCTAAAAATAGCTTTAATAGCGTCTAGTATAAACACGAAGGAAACGATCTCATGCAACAACATAAATATTTGAGGCGACTTTGTAACAAGGTGAGTTACAATTGGCTACTCTTACAGTGCAGACGAATTTTGAAACATTTATGATACCTCATGGAATGCATGTGCAATTAACTTTCGCAAGACATGGGATTTGGCAATAAAATGTCGCAATAACAACCTTTCAACGGCACGTGATTAATTTTACATTGTTGTATGACATCGTTTTTAAAGTGTTGCTACTGTACTTTAACGAAGTTATTTCTACTATGATTATTTTTACTAAATATATTTTAAATTAGTCAATATATTACTTAAAGTATTGAATAAGCCGTCCGTGATGTTTTCTGGCCTGAAAACTGAAAATATAGGAAATAAAGGGGGGCGTGCAAAGTGTACTAGCGCCAAAAAGTGCTAGTATTACTTCAAAAACATGAATAATGATGATTGATATCACCTGATTGTTTATAGGATTGGGCTTTAGAGACCAGCTCCTGGCGACATGTGAGGAATGGACCGTAAAAACAACTGAGAAATTTTATTATCTTGGATGCGATCCCATCCTCTCTATGTAAGGTAATACAAATGTTGAAATAACATTGAAAGTCTTGGCCATAATATCATTGTGCACAATGGCCTCACGTAGAAGGAGGTTCAGGCAATCAACCTTCCATCTGTGTACATTTGCATAAGAGCCCAAAAGGGTTAAGGGGTAAGGGGGCTGATGCTCTAGGTTTTGGCTTTTACCATCAGAGTACTTACATATCATCATTGAAAACTACACCTATCATCAACCCATCACTATTTAACTTATGCATAGCACATCAAAGCACAAGTTAAATGGTTTTCCCAGGTCCAAAAAGAAAAAAATGCACTTTTTTACTGAGATGTTTTCAAAAAGAAATAAAGTATGCTAACACTGTAGGTTACCTAGCTAAGTTGGTAGAGCCAATGCCCAGAAAGCGTGGGTCACGTGTTCAATCCGCAATGGTGACATATTTCTGTTTCTCTAGTCTTCTTTTCAAAACTAACATTTCAAATCGTCCCTTCTCAACGATACTCTCTAACTTCAATGGGTTTTGAGAAGATCAATGGGCCAGAGGGAACATGGCGCAGACAGGCTGGCATCCAACTGTGCTAAGCTGGATGTCAATGTACACTGGTAGATGATTGGGAGCTAATTTGGCAAAGAGAAATGGAGTATGTTAACATCTGAAGTCACCTAGTGCAGCTGAAAAAGTGCAACCCGCAAATGTGTAGGTCACAGGTTTGGTCCCCATTGGCGATAAATTTTTTGTATCTCTAGTGTCTTTTCAAAACTGACATATCAAATCCTCTCTTCGCAATAAGATGTTTTCCTAGGGCTGTGGCAGGATAAAAACAGGGTATAACACTATTAATAATACCACATTTCAACTTTACCAGTATACCTGATTTTGCACAAGTACTTAACTTGAATGTTAAGGAGAAAAAAAAGCTAATAATGTTGTTACAAATGTGAAAGACATACCTTTTCTGAATTGAGATTTTAATAGGCTCTTCCTTGCTCTGGTTCTCCTGTTGTTGCAAAACCTAATATAAAAGATACCAATAAATTAATAATAACAAGCATATTTTTGGTCAAATGTAATGCAAGGGTCTTGCCCTTTCAAATATACAAAAGGGAATTAGAGACATATATTCAGTTGTTCATTTACTGCCCCAATACACTATCTACAATTTATTAGTCAGATAACGATATATCACAGTTGGCTTGCAAAAACGTATACGTTGTGTATATATGTCTATATATATTGTGATAATTCCCTTCATTCAGTATAGACATTAACCAAAGAGAATTTAATTTAACTTTCATCCAACTTATAGGTTTGCAACCACTAAAGATAACTAGCATTTACGTTTAAGCTCTTACAGTTCATAACCAGAACAGATAGTTAGAAACTGACCAACGTATTAAAGATATGAACATTTGCTAATAACTTAGACATTCTTGCCAGACTTAACAAGCAATACCATATATCTAAATGTGGCAGATTAAAAAAACATTTTCTAGCTTAGCAATGTTTGAAAGTAGGGCTTAAAGTGGATGTTAGCCTTGAGATTCTATTTCTGATATTAGTGTTGGAGTCACTAAAACTTTTTAAATATTGTTAGGAAGGTCTCTTGTAAGAATTAATGGTCAGCCTTTTTCTGACAAATGTAATATCTGCTTACATTAAAATGGCTGTATTAAACAAAAATATAACAGGTAGCCTTTTGGCATGAGTTCAAGCTAAATATCTAAGAACTCATTCGTATGTATCTCTGCACCATAATGGTCTAAAAATAGGATGAGGGGTCGTCTTATTTTTTTTTTCAATAGGGTAGTATTACATGAATCTTGTAGGTATACTGGTATCTTGTAGATATACTTGTATGTTATAGGTATACTTGTATCTTGTAGGTATTCTTGTATCATGTAGGTATACTTGTATGTTATAGGAATAGTTGTATATTATAGGTATACTTGTATCTTGTAGGTATACTAGTATCATGTAGGTATACTTGTATGCTATAGGTATACTTGTATCTTGTAGGTATTCTTGAATCTTGTAGGTATACTTGTATGTTATAGGTATACTGGTATCTTGTAGGTATACTTGTAACTTGTACGTATACTTGTATCTTGTAGGGATACTTGTATCTTGTAGGTATATTTGTATCCTTGAGCTATTCTTGTATCTTGTAGGCATACTTGTATGTTCTAGGTATACTTGTATGTTATAGGCATACTTGCATATTGCAGGTATACTTGTATCTTGTAGGTGTACTTGCATCTTGTAGGTATACGTGTATGGTATAGGTATACATGTATCTTGTACCTATTCTTGTATCTTGTAGGTATACTTGTATCTTGTAGGTATACTTGTATCTTGTAGGTATACTTGTATGTTATAGGTAAACTTGTATCTTGTAAGTATTCTTGTATCCTGTAGGTATACTTGTATCATGTACAAAGATTTGCATCTTGTAGGTATAAATGTGTCTTGCAGTTCTACTTGTATGTTATAGGTACACTTGTCTGTTATAGGTATACTTGTAACTTGTAGCTATACTTGTATGTTGTAGCTATACTTGTATGTTATAGGATTACTTGTATGTAATAAGCATCCTTGTTATTCGTAGGTATACATGAATCTTGTAGGTATACTGATATCTTGTAGATGTACTTGTATGTTATAGGTATACTTGTATCTTGTAGGTATTCTTGTATCATGTAGGTATACTTGTATGTTATAGGTATACTCGTATCTTGTAGCTATACTTGTATCTTGTAGGTATACTTGTATCTTGTAGCTATACTTGTATGTTATAGGATTACTTGTATGTAATAAGCATACTTGTATTTCGTAGGTATACATGTATCTTGTAGGTATACTTGTATCTCGTAGGTTTACTTATATCTTGTAGCTGTACTTGTATGTTATAGGATTACTTGTATGTAATAAGCATCCTTGTATTTCGTAGGTATACATGAATCTTGTAGGTATACTGGTATCTTGTAGATATACTTGTATGTTATAGGTATACTTGTATCTTGTAGGTATACTTGTATCTCGTAGGTATACTTGTATCTCGTAGGTAAACTTGTATCTCGTAGGCATACTTGTATTTTGTAGGTATACTTGTATCTTGTAAGTAACCTTTATCTTGTAGGTATACCTGTATTTTATAGGCTATCTAGTACATTATAGGTATACTTGCATCTTGTAGGTATACTAGTATCTTGTAAGTATACTTGTATCTTGTAGGTATTCTTGTATCTTGTAGGTATACTTGTATGTTATAGGTATATTTGTATCTCGTAGGTATACTTGTTTCTCGTAGGTATACTTGTATCTTGTAGGTGTACTTGTATCCTGTAAGTACACTTTTATCTTGTAGGTATACCTGTATGTTTTAGGCTTTCTTGTATATTATAGGTATACTTGTATTTTGTAGGTATACTTGTATCTTGTAAGTATACTTTTATCTTGTAGGTATATCTGTATGTTATAGGCCTTCTTGTATATTATAGGCTTTCTGGTATATTTTAGGTATACTTGCATCTTGTAGGTATACTAGAATCTTGTAGGTATACTTGTATCTTGTAGGTATTCTTGTATCTTGTAGGTATACTTGTATGTTATAGGTATATTTGTATCTCGTAGGAGGTACACAGCTAGGGGGAGGGTGAAAGGCTGTGCCCACCCAGTAAGTAAACCCAGTAGGGCTATGTTTGCCCCCTTCCCACCCCGTTGAAATACGGATCACTTTTGTATTTCAATTCACTAGACTATGGACTGTAAAAACTCAAAATTTACCCCAGCAATAAAACCGTGTTTTACTGGTATGGAAGAAAAGATGAGAGTAGAGAGGTTTCGTTTTCAATTTTCCCCCCGCCTGCTTGGCCGGCACAAAATATCACTTTTAGTTTCAAAATGACACTAGAGGAATAGAAACTACAGGTGCTTATTAAAATGATCGGTGATACGAGTTCTTTAATGATAACTATTTATGCTAATTGGTTTTAATTTTCTCTAGCAGTATCACTTACTGTGACCTGCGAACTCTGTTTCAACATTTTCCAAACCCGCAAAATAAGCAACTACTTTCTGCGAATGTTCTGGGCTTCTGTCGACGATAATCATCGTCGCCGCACTTGCTCCCCTGTATCACATCCTTGTTCTTTCTAAACTCTACATTATGAATTCATTGAAGTTGTTTTAGTATTACTGTGTAAGCTATACTGAACTTACAGCATAACCTTTAGGAGTAAGGGATCAGACTTTCACTGTAATGTTTACATATTGGTGTGTTATGGATTTTCTGAAGTGGTATAATCATTGTTGTTTTGAAACCATCAGGATATTTATTCCTTTTTAAATCCTTTTCGCATGAACTTTTTATGTTTATCAATGATACTCTATCAATCGCCTTTGCTCACTCGATGGGAGCATTGTCAATACCCACCAGTTTCTCACACTTGAGCGTCTTGACAGATAACTCAATGTTCAGTGCCAAGTGCTTAGAAGTTCAGGCAATCGTTTTATATTTCTTCACTGTTGCCTACTTCCATGTCCCAAGACTTGTCACTTTTGCATTTACTTCTTCAACATATTCTTCCCAGCGTTCTTTAACTTTTCTCTTTGCTTAATTCTTAAATTTGTCTTGAATGGCATTTTTAGATTGTGATTTCTTGCTGTTCGGTCACTTATTTCTCGCCTCTTCTGGCTTAATATATTACTTGTACTTTTCCCTTCAAGTTTTCCCATTCCAATCATACTCTTCTCATCGGCACAAATTTTGAACACTATCAGTACCCCATTTCGTAGTTTATTGTTAAGCTTGTACATTTCCTCCTTACTTCTACAATGTCTATGTTTTTCCACTTTCTCTTTTCCTGTATACCTTGTAACATTTCTTATCTCATGGTTGCTTCATAACATTATGGGTTAGATCTACGATGGATCACTATTGCAGCTGTAAGTGTTCCTTGTATTGTTTGCAAACCTTTGTCTCGTTGTAACATGGTCTACGTAGAATCGTGCTTCTTGTTGCTGTCTTTGAACCAGTTCATCTGCCACCGCAAACATCTCTCATCACAATCCGATCAGTATTACTTGGGAACATAAGCGTTTGTAGCCTCTATCAAATCTCTACCTTGACGAATCGGACACTAGATTAATCTTGATCACACGTCTTGAAGCCTGCTTACACACTAAAACTTTAATACTTTATCAACTCTTTAAACCTCCACTATAAACGACTCTGGCATTATAGCTCCCGACACTATCACTCCGAAAACCTCTCACTACCCTTCACCACACCCCTGAAAATGCTCTGTCTTTCCACGTTGCACCGTTCCATTTCCATCTTCACATCCTCTTACTTTTTTCACAATCAGCAATGTTTGAAAAAAAATTCATTTTCCTACTATCATCGATTCACTGTTTTCGCTAATTTACTAACCCGATAGCCTCGTCTTTACTCGTATAGTATAGCATAGTAACAGCGTCAGGTAGACTGGTAATGTGTAGTGTAATCTTTACGTATAACATATTAAATAAAAATACAGTATAGTGTGGTGTAGTTTAGTATGCTATGATTAAGTATGGTGTTGAATGTAGGTGAAATCTTAGACTTTAAATTCTTTGTATATATATATGTCAAATCTATGTAGTCTAAGCATAAGACCTATCTACTAACTAGCGGCATTTAAACATTCTAAATGTCTGACTGGATACTAAGACATGCCACTAGCTCTCTCAAATTCTCTTTTAAAGTGCATTTCAGGAGAAGCTACTTTGGGAAAAAGATTTTACGAAGGCAAAATGAACGAAAACTGCGAAGGTTCTTGGTATTCAAGAATACTCTTTTTCATTCAATTCACGGAAATCTCATAATGAAAATCAAGGCTCCTTTTTCATTAATTAAAGTGTGTTTATTAACAAATACATGCTTTACATGAAGATATATAATCTTATCCCATCATCTATAAATTATTGTGAGGCTGAAAGCATTAAATTGTGCAATATGTATGAAATTTTAATAGCCTTAAAGGCAAATATATTTCAGAAGCTGAATGTGTATGTCAGAACACAGTAAATTAGCTGTAAACATTGTAATTGAGGTTGTCAACCACAGAGATTGTTTGAGTTAAAGAATTCTATTCAGCATTCACCGTGAAGTACGACTAGTTGTTATCAATAATTAGGTCTCAGCGCTGCTTAATTTAATACCTGGTCAAGATTTTGATTGGACGTTGCGGCTGTCGTGCAAACATTCTGACAAGGGTCAGCTGATTGAGTTAAAGTTGGCTGACAATCGCTAAAACACGACTGTTGGCTTTCCCAAACATATTTCTCTGTTTCGATAACAGCTTGAAGTGTCGCGCAAACATTAAGTTTAGTTTAAAACCACATTAATTATGAGTTTTGTAGATAATCTTTAATTCATAGCGGTGTACGACAAACTACATAGTATGTGGTAGTTACTCAAGCAAAACACAAGTTTAAAAGAAATCAAACTTATTTTTTGAAATTGCGGGATGGATGTAATTAAGGAATGTAGTTAAAACAGGACTCATTAATCACAGACTTATTTTCGGATGTATAGATTACACACCGATTGATGTAGGTCATCTAAAATTTTTTACTGCTGAAGTGATTCTGCATTTGACAAGATGTTGGTGTACATAGAAGTATAGCCAGTATAGTGTATAGTATAGTATAGTATAGTATAGTATAGTATAGTATAGTATAGTATAGTATAGTATAGTCAGTGCAGTGTAGATTATAGTCTAGGACAGTATGGCATAGGGTAGTATAGTGTAGTGTAGTATTAGATAGCAAAGTATATTATAGCATAGAATAGAATAGCATGGTAAAGAACAGTATATTATAATATAGTATAGTATAGTATAGTTTAGTGTAGTATAGTATAGTATAGTATAGTATAGTATTTATAGTATAGTATAGTGTAGTATCGTATAGTTTAGTATAGTATAGTATTTTATAGTATAGTATAGTATAGTATAGTATAGTATAGTATAGTTTAGTATAGTATAGTATAGTCTTGTATGGAATAGTATAGTTAAGTATAGTATAGTATAATACAGTGTAGTAAAGTATAGTAAAGTATAATATAGTACAGTATAGTATACTGCAGTGTAGCGTAGTATAGTATAGTATAGTAGAGTAGAGTATAGTAAAGTATAGTATAGTATAGTATGGTATATGTTGGCCCTCCGTAGCGCATCAGAATGAACGCAAAGATAAATTCATGTTTGATTAACAACTTCAAGACTCGTATTAAAAAGATTAAAGTGATCAGCGACAAGCAAAGAATCTTTCTCCAAAATTTCCTGTTGAACGTGCAGTACATTATGTATCTTTAATACGGACAATTTACCGATAATATACATCTTATGGGATGCATAACTTGAAGGTGCAGGTGGTGAGCACAACTTTAGATAAGCTGGTGCTATTAATAAGAAGTTTTCATGACATGAGGCTGGATAGTAGTTACCTCATGGAATGTGTAACATTTGTATGATATATTAGCAACCAAAACAAATACGGTAGTAGGGAGAGTACGCGAGTTTTAAAAGTACGGGAGTAAAGAAAGTACGGAAGTACGGAAATTGTGGGGACACATAAGGTACGGGAAGTACAGGCACACAGAACGTACGGGAGTACGGGAAGTACGTATCCTTGATTCCACGCGCTACAAACCAGCTTGATAAACTAAACGTGCAAGAGCCAGAGTCTGCTATGACTGAAGCCTACTTTTAATCGAATGTCTGGGTTTCCAAATGGATACATGTCATGGGTGTGTATCGCATTGTCAGACAGAGAACAAACTGTCATTTCCTGGTCGTTAG
Source organism: Alatinidae sp. Z8VKAUB7J3 (assembly GCA_010016025.2). Classification (NCBI taxonomy): domain Eukaryota; kingdom Metazoa; phylum Cnidaria; class Cubozoa; order Carybdeida; family Alatinidae; species Alatinidae sp. Z8VKAUB7J3. Next base: position 21,727,996 of record JAAAKM020073195.1, read on the forward strand.
TACTGTGTTAAAAGAGAAGGCGAAAGCTTACATAATGTAGCAGCAAATTTTGTTTAATGACTGCTAAGTCTCGATATTCAAAGTGTATTATTATCTCTAGTGCCATGTCGAATGTCCAGACCCAAGTTACCGTTTGTTTGTTAATCAACTAGTTACGATGTACTATTCACTTCTATCAGCCTTCCGATTCGTTCATGCTCATTTTTTTTCGAGGCAAATACCTGAAGTTATGATGTGATATTACAATGATTCTTTAATAAACCATGTTGTACAACCTCGAGAAGTAGATTTTGTTTCATTTTCCTGATGAATGTGTGAACAACAGACGTGTGTAGATTTTTTGCATCTAGCGATATTTTGGCTGGTTTCGATAAATGTTGTTGTGTCCTTTTTTGATAAAAGCGCTTAGCCCTTGTACGTTGTATGCATACAAGATGAATGTATGTTTCCATCGAAGATTAATAAATTCGCACAAATAAATATAACCTCCCACATACATTAAATGCATTTTCCCTAGAGACGACAGGTAAATTTGCCCAAATTACATTAAATGCATCGCCCCAGTTACGATAAATATGTTCGTCCCATTTACAATAACTACGTTCGTTCCAGTTTTTTCCAGCGAAATCTATATGGCTTTAAGAGATGGTTTGATGTATAATGGCCGTAGTGATAACAATGAGTAGTTGCTTTAGTAGTTTATGTTTTTGGAGAGAAACGATGTAAAGAGAGGAAAGTAATGTAGATAAGTGTGTGTAAATACCGTAGTCAAAACTTTTGTATATATTTCGCTTCTATTGTAATGACGTTGATTCATTCATTTGGAGTAATTTTGCCACTAGAGTTATGCAGTACAGACATCCATGTCCACCAAAAGTTTTCCATGCTCCGGATATTTAGACATTTACCTTACAGTAACTTGTAGTGTTATTAAAAGAGCTACATCCAGAAGCCCAGGTTAGAACATAGATATGTGTCAAGTCAGGCAGCAATTCGTAAGCCCTTACTCTAATATTTACCGTGTAGTGTGACTACAGTACACAGGTATTTTCCATTAAATCTTGATTTAAAAGCGACTATCTTAGGTAAATTGAATAGCGGCATTGTACTACCCCCTCTGTTTGAAAGCTGGAACTACAAAGTAACGCTAAAAACTTGTAAGTAAATGGGGAACATGCTGATATGAAGTTGTGAATAGCCCCTAGTCGTTTAACCGTGCCAGAATGAGTGTATACAAGCATATCCCTAATATACATATACATAAAATGGACCAATCACAAGCAAATAGTAAAATACAAGAACATCATTGGTTTAGAAGAATCAAGGAATGGCTAGATTTAGCGTGTTAGTCGTTTATTGGTTGTTAGTAAGAGGACATAAGAGGACAAAGGTTAGTAATAGAAGGAAGAGGAAATCACATTGTTAACTTACACAAATACTCTTTCATGACAATATAAAGATGAATAAATAGAACCGTTACATTGTGGTAATTTATATCGCAATTGTTTGTACAACTCACATATTTACTATTAACAGTTTATCTGGCATTTTGTATTTAAGAAGGTTTTTTTATACAACTAGTATTTTATGTCTTTGTTTCATGTCCATTTCTAACAGAAATTAGGTGTGCACCAGCAGCTAGAATTTCCAATGGCAAAGTTGTTTCGGACAAGCCCTGCAAGAATCCCAAATACCTGTCACAATGCAAATATCAATGCAATGATGGCTACCAAATGATTGGACCGCAGACATTAACTTGTGGACCGGATGGGAAGTGGAAACCTTCTTGGACACCTATGTGCATAAGTAATTATTTATTTACTTTCTTTACTATAAAAAATCATTGCTATCATTACCATAATCATTTACATAATCATAACCATAATCATCACCATAATCATTTACATAATCATTACCATAATCATTTACATAATCATAACCATAATCATAACCATAATCTTTTACATAATCATTACCATAATCATCACCATAATCATTTGCATAACCATAACAATAATCTTGTACATAATGATGACCATAATTATTACCATAATCATTTACATAATCCTTGTCATAATCATAACCATAATCATAACCATAATCTTTTAGATAACCATAACTATAATCATAACCATATTCATTACCATAATCATTTACAAAATCCTTGCCATATTCATTACCATAATCATAACCATAATCTTTTACACAATCATAACTACAATCATTACCATATTCATTACCATAATCATTTACATAATCCTCGTCATAACCATAACCATAATGATAACCATAATCTCTTAGATAATCATAGCTATAATCATTAACATATTCTTTACCATAATAATTTACATAATTCTGGTCATAATCATAACCATAATCATAACCATAATCTTTTACACAATCATAACTACAATCATCGCTATATTCATTACCATAATAATTTACATAATCCTGGTCATAATCATAACCATATTCATTACCATAATCATTTACATAATCCTTGGCATCATCATTCCATAATCATAACAATAATCTTTTACATAATCATAACTACAATCATTTGCCATATTCATTACCATAATAATTTACATAATCCTGGTCATAATCATACCATAATCATAACAATAATCTTTTACATAATCATAACTACAATCATTTGCCCTATTCATTATCATAATCATTAACATAATCATTGCCATAATCATATCGCCCTTTTGTCAAGATTGTGTGATGGTCTTTTGTAGTGGGATCAATAAACCAAAATTGTAGACAAATCAGGATCAAAGCCTAAACGACTACATTTGCTGTCTGATTCGCAGCCCCTAAGAAAAAAGTTTGTTTGGGGCTCCAACGCAGACTAGTACCTTCTATGCTCCCATAGTTTGTCAACAATTTAAAACTGAAGGAATACCTATTGAAACAATTCCTTGTTCCTTTATTTCCTTACACCCAAGGGGTGATGGGAGGGTGGTGGTGGTGGTGGTATACTGTGGTGCCACAAGGGAGTAACATATTATTATTGAAGATTGAAAAACACCGCCCTAAGAGATTTGATGCAGTGATTGGCCTCATCTAAATTATCTATATCAATATTGCCAGTATCTGTATAAAATTACAATTTTCTTTAACTTTTATTAACTTCTATGTCTTCTGATGACTGTCTTGCTTGCGGGGTTTTAGTTATTGTTCGTGCTTATTATTTTTTCTTTATTATGTTTTGTGGCGTTATTATAGTCACTGCGCTTGGAGATTTCTTTATTTCGTATGTTGTTGATTACAGTAAGTAATCTTTGTTATTTTGCCTTTAGCTATTCTCACGCAGTTGTCGTTATTGATTCTCTGTGCGATACTATATATCTTAAGTTGTAAATATTAATATGAATAGGCCTTCCCACAACTCTTGAATATTACTCTTACGCCGTTTGTAGGTCATTAACATCATTGCATGTAATATCTTAGTTATGTTTGTGTTAAAAAGTAGGCCTACTGCTCGTTAAAGTGTCTTTTGTTCTCTTTACCTTTTGTTGAAGTTCCTATTGCAAGATGTGGATGCAAAAAACCAGCTGCTCTGTCACTTTTGATGTTTTTCTGTTCTTGTTTTTGTCTCTACTTACCTTGCTAAATAATTTATTGTAACTATATTATAAAATGAAAACCAATGGTTTTATACAATTTTTACCATTTACTTGTATTCGCCTGTTTTATTTTTAAAATACAACGTATCTTAAGATTTTGATAGGTAAGCTGAACCTATCTCTGATTATTTGTGAAGATTTTGATTAAATCAGTTACTTGGCAATACAAGAATTCTCTTGTCTTCAATGAATCCTTACTGTAATGTTTAAACAATATCTTACTCTTGCAGATTCCAAAAATTACTCAGAAATTGTTACATAGGCAGTGTAAACAAAAAGAGTTGGATTGGTATGTATTATTAAATAAGAAATAAGATTGTAGAGGATTTTGATGTTGTAGTCATTAAAACCAGAAGAAGTATTGCAGACATAAATTTCCATATTTTTCATAATAGACAGTTATAATAATTTGAGGAAAGTAGAGATTTTGAGTGTATATATATATACTTACTATATATATATAGTACTTATATATCTCTGGCACTGATGAAGGCTCAAAGCCAAACACAATTGATAATTACAATTAATGAATTCCTCCTTACCCACTGAGGTGAGGCGAAAACATGGCAAGATTGACTTGAAAATTTCTTACTTTAATTATTTGGCATTGATGGTCCAATGGTTAAGGTGTTGGTTAAGGTGTTGGTTTTCAAACCAATGTGTCGTGGGTTCGCATCCCCTCAGCTCCATTAGTGAAAAAAGAAAAGCAAGCTCTTGTGGTAATGCTTCACTCCGTGATAAATATATGATAAATGCTATGTGGCTGCTGACTACTCATATATATATATATATATATACATATATATATATACATATATAAATATATAAATATATGATCTATTTATTGACTACCAAAAACAGGTCGGTTGACGTTTCGTGAATGTGGTTAAATGCCGCAATTAATCTGTTATGTTTCTGTTGCTTTGTCCATTCCTAGATTAAATCTTTTGTCGTGCATACTTGATGTGCAAGCCAACAGTGACAAATTGACTAAAGATTAGCAGCCATTACCATCACCCACTGGTTGTTACAAAAACTTGGCCGTGGTTCATAATGAAGTACTTTGCAAAAAGAATATAACATCAAAATAGCGTACCAAGTAGCAATATTTTTCAAGCTTAAAACTAAAGCAGTCAGATTTTTGTTGCTCAAAGGGATTAGCTTATGTGAAATTTATTTTAATTGTAACAAGTTGATTTTAACTATTATTTCTTGCATGTTGGGAAACAGTGCCACTGTAACATTGTTCCTGTTTTATTAATGTCTTATGTGAAAGCAACGAGTTGCTTCCCAATTATACAAGAAAGAAAGAAAACTTTTGCCTTGCACAAGTATTATTATTATATCTGGAGACATTATCCAATCCTAAAAGTGATATCTGACTTCTCCTTTCGTCAAACCCTTACCTTAAAATCTTTACAGACATACCAGGCTAGGAAAGTACCAGATCTTTGTTCCGACATGTTAATTCAATCAAAGGATACATAGTATGTACTAGAGCTAACAGTTGGCTTTGAGACTAATACCCTTTTCACATGAGGGGCTTGACGTCCGTTACGTCTGCGTGAAGTTGAAATTTTTGTGTTCACATGAGTCATAGCACTGACGGCGTCAGACGTCAACCACGTCTTCTGAAGATACTAAATTTCACACGTCAGTCCAGAATTCTTCCACGTCGCCATGTTGGATCGTAGCTGCGATATTTGAACCAAGTTTGTTTCTAACGACTGCAAAATGGCATCTTCAAACAGAAGTAAATGGCGTTTCAAAGACATTATCTTTTTAGCTCTCTTTCGGAAGAGTTTCTTCTCAAACAGAGAAATAACAGTTGGGCTAACCAGATACTTAGTTTCTCTCATATAATGGCATAAATTTGCTCGCTCATTGATGTAGATGACAAAATTTGTGTAGAGATGTCTGTAAATTGACAAATTATTCGATCTTTGAGTGAATTTACCAAGACCTGTTATCTTGGTTATGGTCTCAGTGTTTGCAAAGTTGGCAGTTCCGCTTTCACTCTCGAACAGTAACGACGCCAGGCTCCTGTGAACAAGACTCTGACGTTGACGAGGCCTACGTCACTATCAGACGTGACGTCGTCCACTTGCTCTCCATATGAATAGGGTAGGCCCTATTGCTTACAGAACAACGTCAATAGGCAAAATATCAAATATCAAGACTTTAAAAGTCAAGATTTAGAGAAAAAAAATCCTGACCCGCCGAGAATAATAGTGTCAAGTACGACAATTAATTTTGAAATCTTATTACCATTTGAATGTATTTCCTTGACGTTTGCACTTCTTCTTGTGCGGTGGCGCCTTGTTCTGGAAGTTCGACATGGTCTCTCCTCTCCCTATCGGATAAAGATTCGCATGTTTGGAAGAGTAGATTATAATACCGATTAAAATCCCAAACATAAGCCATGGGCTTATAGAGGTTCGTAAGCATTTTTGTGTGGGTTTATATTCGGGGATGTTATATTCGGAGGGTCTTCTGGGTTAACAGGTGATTTGTGTATTCCACAAAAATCATCATTCGGCGTCCAATCAGTGAGACTAATAACAACATTTAATGCGTAAAATCTCACAAAAGAACAAAAATAAATACAGAGGCTTTATATATACTCTGTCCATGTTCATTCAGTATCACTGCCTTTTGCACTACCAATTTCGGATCCAAAACACAGAATCCCAAATGTAAGCCTTGGGCATATTTTCGGGTGTACTTATACTCAGAAGGACATTTTGGTTAGTTTATGCGGGGGCCTTATATTCAGGGGAGCTTATATTTGGGATTTAATAATACATCAAAGCATTTACTTTAGCGCTTCAGCCTTTCAAGAAACTATTGGCGACACACGCTGTCAAAAAGTAGGGGGGAGGGGGGCAGTTTCATCAACAATCCCGATTGACGTTACTAATGTTTGACAAGAGCGGTTACAACGAATGGGTGAAAGTACTCTAGGGCGCCTAATAGACGCCCCCCTTCCCGACGCTAATTAATTTTTCAAAATTTTCCACCCAGGACATTCTTATTCCAACCCTCCTCCTATTAATTGTTTCGTAATCTTCCACCCATGATTGCTGCATAGGCGCTTTGTCTTGTTAAAGCTGATGAGTAGCCCTACGTACTGTACTACACACTTAAACTTAAATGTACTTCTTCTGACTCTTACTAGAGCCTCGGGCAGCAGTAGACGTACTGCACTACAGAGGATAGCCTTGGTGTGCGCCTCCTACGATGTTTAGCACAGCGCTTTCCTGTCGCCCTCCTCCTTCCCCAGTCTTGACTCCGTGTTTTCAATGGTTTGCTTTGTCGTCACGAGCAAATAATACGTCCCCCCTCCACCCCCCTGTTGTGCTCCTTGCAATATGAGAACTCTTAAGTTTAAACAGTTATCCATACTTTGCAACTGGATTGATGTATTATGAACCTACTTCCTATACGCAGCTAAACCGGAAACGCTTGTTAGGCCATAATTACCTTGCTTACGTGGTGGTATTGATATTCTCAACACAGTGCTTTCTTAACGCTGCTGCAATAATGTCTATGCAACAGAGAGTATCAGGCAAGAATTGTCAAAAATTTTTGATAGAGTAAATTAACTTTCAAATATTATTGGTAGACAGAATCTTGTTATAGTTGATAACACGAAAAATGAGGGAATATTATAAGCTTCTTGTAGAAAATACGGTGCTGAGCAGATCGTTGCCACCGCGTAACCAAGACCCTTCTGACTTGTGGTTTGGTAGCGTATAAACGGGTAATGGTGGACAAAACTTTGTACAGTATCGACTTTTACTTCGCGTGCTACACCAGCTGTGCCATTGGGAATCTTGTTTAAATAGGATACAGCCATTACCGGAGTCAAAGTAAGTAGCATACGGGGGTGATAACTAATTACCGTTAATTACGAATAAAATATGAGTAATAGATTAACGTAATAGATAATATGAGACCATGCGAGAGAACACAGGGAGCTGATTAACGATGGAAACAAATAACCGCAGTTGTATACATTATTTAGATTTTGATTAATGACCAGTTTACTTGCATCATTTTTAATGTTAAATGACTCGTACCACAGATATCTAAGGGTATGAATTACGTGAACTCTACGCTAGGGATATATGGAGTCGACATTGCATACGATATTTCTAGCGTTCAGATGACAGATCAATGTTGATTGACTTAATATGAGATATGCTTGTCTCTGAAAATACTACCCACGGTCAGTACAAACGCCGTACAGACCAGGCATAAAACAAAAGTTGCAGCTTTAAAGGGCGCGCAATCATACGTTTTATGAACTAGCAATTAAGGGTCTAGATAGATATCTAGTTGTTGAAGGTTCACAGTGAATGAAGTACTGACGTTACTTTACCGAAGTGAGATGGTTTTCAACATAATATAAAGAGCATTGTAAAGACAACGGGCTTACGACCAAATATATATTTTCGCTGTTTAAGAGATCGATAAAAGCCAGGGTCACCCTTGAGTATCTACATAGTAAGCACGCTACCTACTTGTATAAATATGCTAAAGAGTGCATAATCAAAATTTTAAAGTCGAGTACTCAAACACCGAACTCAGTCCTTAAATTGCACAAAACCTTTTGCAATTTGAATGATGTTAAGAAATATTGACTGGTGAATCATCATAAACAAGCGCAAAATGGAGTCGATGTTTCAAACAAACAATAACGGCCCAATACGTTGTGTCTTAGACCTTGAAATGTAAACGTGGCACGAAAAGCTCCCTAATGACTGTTTCTTAGCCTCCCAAGAAACGACCAAAAACATCACACATGTTCAAAGGCAAGAGGTTGCTTACAGTTTCAAAGTAGATACGCATTTCTTGTTGTCAATTGCCAAGATAAAGCGAACAAATCATAAAAATTGATAGTCTCGGCAGCACTTCCCAAGACAAAGAACCTTCAGTTGCTGAAGAATCGGTTGCAGAAGCTCAACATCGAAGAGCTTGTGTAGCTAAGAAAGGTTGTCAATTGTTCGTTATTGAATAGAAATTCTGCTATTTGCGGGAGTGACTCAAAAATGGTCTCCGCAGGGGAAAGGGGATTTCCCAAATATCTTTGAAAGAAGATATCTGATACTTTGTTCCCTTTATTGTAATGTACTTCTCCGATCGTCCGCGTGTTGCGCGTAGAGCAAAGAAATTTTTGCGGGTTGCGCGTAGCGCAACACGCCAAAAAAATAGACATGGTACAATTTTTTTGATCAGTGGTACAATTTTCGGGCGTTTTGGGGTACTTTTTCTTCCAAAGCGTTGGCAACACTGGTGCAGACACCCAAATATAATTTAAGTAAATACCATTCGTAATCCTTGAAAAATCTGCAATACTTCCTGTCGAGTACATTTAATGATCGCTAACGTTTGAAAAAAATAAATAAGCTGAGCTGATTCAACTTAAATAACACTGATAGAGAAGGCTCGGTCGAGTGTTCTAGGCAGCCTGCTTTCCATAGTTCTTTGTTTTCATTTCCATAATCGTGTTAATAAAGTATTATATTCTCATCAGATTTGGTTATATTTTGTTACAATTAAATTCACTTCTTAAAAAAAATACATATGTTTGAAAAGTAGAAATATTTTCCGAGGATGAAAATAAAACACCATAATCAAGATTAAGAGAACTTAAACCCTTTCACTTTAAACAAGGACATTTTGAAAACAGCAATGACGAGGAAGAATTCTACGAATTTCTAACAATGACAAATATGATTACTCCGAAAGATAGAACACAAGTTATGCCAAAACAAAAGGAGAGCGATTGATCATCAACTGAAAACTCTGAAGATCTAGATTATACAATTTCCCCAAAAAACAAATTTTTTCCAGATAAAATCACGACTCCTTACCCTCTAAAACGTTTCCAAGACGATATCATATCCCCAGCTACCCCAATAGGCAGACCTTTGACGTTATTTAATGAATTAAATAAGGCTATAGACACCCCGGGTGACCAAAAGCCAGAACAAGCCAACCAGGCACAAAGGAAAACACTGTGAGAAGCCATGGACCTAATTAATTACCCGATTAAGACCAGACAAAGTTCGTATGGAGCGAATTCGGTTACCAATGAACGACAATATCGTGACATTGCAGCATCAAAACCAAAACCAAAGGACTGGGTATCTTGGAAAGAAACCAAGATGGGTACCAAGATTTTACAAACTCAAAAAGAACAAGCCCAGAAAGCGCCAACGCACACGCCAAGAAAGTGCAAATAAAAGGTCAAAAATTTCAAAGAAACACTAGCGCCACAGGAACTGCCCATAGAAAAAGAGGACAGAAAAAAACAGTCCGTGCATCAATGGGATATTGGAAAACCTGGTTTATATCTGCCAGTCGAAATTAAACCTATTAGAAAAGTTCATAATTCACAGAGGAATCACGTTTTCCACTCAAATTCAATGTATGCTCTGTAGGTTCTGTACAAATAGACGTGGGATCATTTAACATACTGAGGACAAAAAAATGGAAGGCGACTATTTATGCCATCTATTAACACATATTTCTGACGAGGAGTGTCATATTCTTGTCAGGAGACATCCCGCTAAAAGGAATCAACAATAAAATCTGTGCAAAAGGACCCCCCCCCCAACAAATATTCTTTGATAGCATCCCTAATTCGTGAAAATTTCTGGCAAATATATAATGATGAAGAAGGTTTCACATTCGTTTGGCCTTTAAAGTTTTTGGTCTGGTGGGGGGGGGGGGTTGGGGGGGGGGCGGGGGGGGGGGGCGGGGGGGGGGGGGGGGGGGGGGGGGGGGGGGGGGGGTGGGGGAGGAGATTGGGTAGTCCTTAGTGTCCTTAGTGCCATGTCCACCTTACTTAATTGAAAACTAATGTGACGACTAGAGAAATAGAGAAATTGAGGTGTGTTAACATTGGGGATTTTATTGAGCTACTACAGCGCACGGGACAATTGCGGGGGTGTTAGGTTCGAATCACAGTTGTAAGGCTTTTACTAATTTTTTTTCAAAACAAATACTTTTGCGTCCCTTCTATAGTTGTTTAAATCACCATTTGAAGTGTGGTTGCCCGATTGACCATTTATTGTGGTTGACACGCTGACGCACCTGCGCGCAGTAGCTTCATGTAAACCATTCCAGTGGCAATCGAATGCCCTTCCTGCTTTGTGCGTGATATCAGCTCGATTAAACGAAGCGTATATGTATTCTGAAGGGAACAGAAAGGGCTTGCCTTTTAATATGATTGTAGTTATCGAAGTTTTGCTGCCCCTCAACTAACAATACATGCAATTTTTAATGTGGTAACAATATTTAGTTTGTAGATATTGCACATGTGTAGAATGAGGCCGTAAAATAAACATCTATTAGGACATGTATTTGGTATGATAGATTATAGGAGAAGCAGTTTATTTTGGATCCTTGGTATAAATACAAACTAGTAGCAGTTGATCTCAGCGTTGCTCCAGCAATTATCAAGTTCTGCAAGAATGATGCTAACTCCCAACTTCCAGATTTCTCGATCTTTCGACATCTCTTAGTAATCATGTTTTGCACGTAAGAACACTTAGAACAAAGTACTTACACAGTTTGTAAGCATCTTATATTGATTTTTCTAACGCAGGCGGGAGATGCAGCGTGCTTCTACGATATCCATCTGGGAAGACGCCGTGTCGAGCATCATGATCATGCAGTTGTAAGTGGACGCTTGGCCGGAGAGAACATGACAGGAGCCAAGAAGTCCTATTGGCATCAGTCCATGTTTTGGTGAGTGCCGATTCCTTTTGCTTCATCACAGTTAGTACTAATGGAGTACATAGGAGACTAGTGTTTACTTTGGGATAGGAAGGCCAATAGCGTCCACATCACGCGATATTTTCGTTAGTGCCTGCAGATTTCTAATAGATACTTTAAAAAACGTTGTGTTTACTATATTTTGTGATTTGTGTAATCCAAAGTGCTATCGTTGTACTTGAACGGAAGATACGTTGGCAGATCATTCCAACGCTCGGGATATATTACACAGATGTGATTGGGTTTTGGCGTGCAACTGATCCTCGAACTTCCAGTTTCTATGTCAGTATTAAGAATACAGAGGTGTTCTTTATGTCAGAAGTCCGAAACCTGGGGTCAGCGGAGTCCTTCGCGATCCACGATTTATTTTAAGAGAGTCCGACTGTATTTTTTTACATGGGAAGGGGATTGCTGAAAGAGAAAGTTAGGAGACCACTTCTCCGTGTGTAAGTGATTAGAAAATAACCTTGTAGCGCAACTATTGTAAGGTCGCACGAAAACGCATCTCCTTCCCTTACAATATGTTAACTTCTAGCTTATGATCTGAAACTACTAAGACGTATAAGTTGCCACCAACAATTCTACTACAAACGGAAAATCATTCTTTGGTATTGATGCTTTGCCTATAATATGATAGCATACAACTTTCACCATTTGACAGTTTTTTAAAGACTTAATGAAACTTTAGTCGAAAGGGGCAAACCATGCATTTTTATGGACCTACCCCCAATGCGTAGTGCAAGAATGAGCAAGAATTTAAATACCAAAAACGGTACTTCTTTTTAAATCTAGGGCAAAAGAAAATACTTGTCTTGCCACTCCCAGCCGGCAACACCGCAGGAAAGTGGACACAACCACTCAGAAACACGTCATCCGGTTTATTCTAACGTTCTGACTGAGTGTACTAATGATGATAATGGCTCTTCCCTTGTTCTTTAAAAAAAATAGTAGGAAGTTTTGCAGGAGAATCGAGTCGAACAAAAATAAATTACTTCCGGCTAAGGTGCACCCCCAGCCGCTCCAGTACCCCATTATATTTTCTGAAATCACATGCCCAGACTTCCCAGACATAGTATTATGAATTTGTCTTTTTATTATTGACCTCTTTCCTGAAAATGCCTTTTATTATCCACAATCAAAAAATTCTGGGCGTTTACTTAGCTACTGCAGCTTATATCTCCTTAAAGCAGATTCACCGAGAACCAAAGACCTCAGGTGGGTGGTTCGAGCCCTGGTTTCGCCGATGATTTGGTTTGGGACGGGCGTCAGCGGTGAGACTCTGCAAGCTTAGTCAGAGTCAACCAAGCTTCAACTTGATGCCTGGACGAATCTGGGGCGCACAAGAAAGGTGAGCGAAAGCACAGGAGGGCTGGCCCCCAGTCCCCCATTACCTCCCTAGCTGAAGGGTCACGAAACAGAGATCAACGCCATAGGTGTATAAAGTTTAATGCCGCATCCTTCACTTTTTTATCTTTATCTAAACCTTTTGGAAATATTTCTGAACTGAAAAATCGCTATTTCTATCCTTGTTTGTCATATTATAAGACGTGTTTATAAAATTCGAAGAATCGATACGCCAAAATATATAGAGATACATTAGGTTAGGTACTTGCCCCTTCCCACGATCCATCAGGTCTAGCTAAAAGCAAACCTGTTCAATTCTTTTGTCAACAAGGGCTATTATAAACAGCCAATATAAAACTATAGAATGTAAAATAAGACCTAATAAAAGTTTCCAGAGATGAGGTAATAAAAAATATTGCTAGTTTTGGTAAGCTAATAGCTTTCTATCGACGACTAGACCTCTGGTGCCAAGGTCCCGTTAAATATTGCATCAACTCTGACCCATGGGTCAAGTTGCGAAGCAACACATGCAGCTATAACTCACGGGTAATAAATATGTGTGCTCCTGTATCACGTTTACAGATACGATTTAATTATTTTAGGTTATTATTTGCAAGGTTGGCCCTTGGCTTTTGACTCTTGGTATCAGTCCTTCCAGAAACCTGAAATGCAATGTCTTTCCGATGAACGTTTTGGGACAGTTCTTCTAAATAATTATATTCTAATAATAATACTGCGCTTAAAGATACTTCTGTCTGAGGGGATTCAAATTCTTTTCCTACATGAGTTGCGGTTGAATGCAGTAGATATCACTTTGTGCTACGGTTAGTCTCATTGACTAAGCTCCAAAACTTTAAAGAGCTGATAACTGAGATAACTTAAAAACACTAAAAAGAACGAAAATTAACACTAAAAAGAACGAAGATGGACACTCCGTCCACTTTTTCTTTATTCCAGGCTAACTATACAAGACTCTAATCGCAGATAATTGACAGGGTTGCCAACTGGAGACATTTGTTTTAAAAGCACACATTCCCATCTGCCGGGACACTATGACATAAAAAGCATTATTTTGGACATTTGGGACGTAAAAGGGGAAAAAAAGATATTTTGTGAATTTATGACACAAAACAAAATATTTCTCAAATTGGATAAATATTTTGGTAAGAAAACGTCACTAAAATCCAAAGCAGTGCTTTTTCTTTTTTTTTCTTTTTTTTAGCATCCAGGTCCTCACATTGGGCCTTCCAGCCTGTGGTGACGCCGGAGCTTCCGCAGGTTGCCCGTCCGGATTGGGTGCAGACGCCGGTCGATGCCTTTATCTTGCGGCGGCTCGAAGATCAGGAATTGGCCCCTTCGGAACCTGCCAGCCGACGCACCTTGATTCGACGCGTTTACCAAGACTTGATCGGGTTACCCCCCAGTGTGGAAACTGTGGAGCGATTTGTCGAAGACCGGCGACCCGATGCCTATCGGCAGATGGTGGATCGACTTCTGGCTTCGCCCGCCTACGGGGAACGTTGGGGGCGGCATTGGTTAGATATTGCGCGCTATGCGGATACCAAAGGTTATGTGTTTCAGGAAGAACGCCGGTTTCCGTTCTCCTACACTTATCGGGATTATGTGATCGATGCCTTTAATCGGGATCTGCCCTTTGATCGTTTTGTGCAGGAACAACTCGCGGCGGACCACCTGGAACTCGGGGACGATCCGTCTCCGATGGCAGGGATGGGTTTTCTGACCTTGGGTCGTCGGTTTCTAAATAACCAATCGGACATCGTGGATGATCGCATCGACGTCGTGACCCGAGGGCTTATGGGACTCACAGTGGCCTGTGCGCGCTGTCATGATCACAAATATGATCCGATTCCCACGGCGGACTACTATTCGCTCTACGGGGTCTTTGCCAGTTCGCAAGAACCCGCCGAACGACCCTTGATTGCGTTTGACGAGACTACTGCGGCTTACCGCGATTTTGAGAAGGAGCGGAAGCGTCGGACTGAGGAGTGGGATACGTTTCGCATCACCAGCCAGAAGGGTGGGCTCGCCGAGGCGCGCAAGCGAACGGGGGATTATCTTCTGGTGTTGCACGACGCGGCGGCGATGAATCGGTCCGAGACGGAGAACTTGGTGCGGAGTCGGAAGTTGGGACCCGTGATTGCGTTCCGGTGGCAGTCAAAATTGAAGGAACCGGAAGTGGCCTCGGATCCAGTCTTGGGTCCTTGGATCCGTTTGACTTCCGAGGGGAATGAAGGGTTTGCGGCGCGGTTCGGGCAATGGTTGGAAGCGCCAGCCGGAACGGACGTCAGCGCGAATCCGCTCTTGGTCGAGCGGCTTCGAGAAGCGAAGCCAGCCAGCATCGAAGCCTTGGCCACGGTTTACAACGAGCTCTTTGTTGCGGTAGAGGAGGCGGAGACGGAAGGTCCGGATTCTGAAAGTGCGGGCACGGAGGCGGATTGGGAAGCGGTTCGGCAGGTGGTGTTTGCTTCGAGCGCACCGCCCAACTTGCCCTTGGACCAAGCGACCCAACTCTTGGATGTCCGGACGCAGGAAAAGATTCGTCGGCTCAAACGCGAACTCGACAAGCTCCCGGCGACCCATCCCGGGGCGCCACCCCGGGCCATGGCGTTGGTGGACCGAGGGCGATTGGTGGATCCGGTGGTTTTTCTGCGCGGTAAACCCGGCTCTCGCGGTCCGAAGGTGCCGCGCCAATTCTTGGAGGTCCTTGAGGGAACGGATCGAAAACCCTTTGCGCGCGGGAGTGGCCGGTTGGATTTGGCGGAAGCCATCACCCGTCCGGACAATCCCCTGACGAGTCGCGTGCTGGTGAATCGCATTTGGCGCCAACACTTTGGGGTGCCGTTGGTGGCAACCCCGAGTGATTTTGGCGTGCGTGCGGATCCTCCGAGTCATCCCGAGTTGTTAGACTTCTTAGCTTCTCGATTGGTCTCGGATGGGTGGTCTCTCAAGGGTCTGCACCGATTGATTCTTCTTTCCGCCACCTATCAGCAATCCAGTGCTCCGGATGCTTATCGGGCGGCCGTCGATCCCCACACATCCATCCACAGACAATTTATTTTTATATATATATAGAAGATATACAGGAAAAAAACATACAGGAAAAAAATATGATGAAGATTACTATAGACCTGCCAATGGCGACAGAATCCATTTTTACAGCATCCTAAAAAAAAATGCTGAGGTTGAAAGAAGTGAATACGTCGATTGAAATGAAAATGCAGCAGTTTACTTTAACCGTTATAACCATCCTATATAACTTTTAACCGTCCTATATTTAAATTAATATGTATATAGACTATGCTTTAAGAATGGCCGATGGGGGTGCGGCAGCTCTCCTATTTTTGTGGAAAGATTTGAAATGTACATTCATGTACTTAAAAGACTTATAGACGGAGAGGGTTGTCGTTTCCTCAACCCTTGGAAGGGGAATGGTGGGGATGGAATTCACCGTACCTAACACCTACCCCCCTAATTGGCAAAGACATTTTTTAAACCTTAAAGTATTCTTGATTTTTTTTTTTGAAAAAGAAAGAGCTGTTAACATAGCCAGAATACAGATGGGGGACGGTTTTTGCATTCCTCCAAAGCCTAGTTGATTCTACACTTCGTACGCTCACGAAGATATTTTACATAATTTTTGAAGAATGCTAAAAAAAAAAGAATGAATAAAAAATAAAGAATAAAGAGATAAATGCGAATTTTTTCGCTGAAAAGATAGTTACAGCTCCCCTTTGACAAATTGTCCATGAAAGTGGTAACGTAAAAGGGGTGAAATTTTTTTACTCATACCGGAAATTTCCCTTCCGTGAAAATTTTTCCTGGAAATTCATGTTCCCCGATAAATAGATTCTCCTGCAGAAAATTTCCTCGTAGAGACTATTTGCACTTCCCCACTAAAAATTAATCGCTTTCAATTTTGGTCCAACTTCAAACTGAAATTGGAGTGTGCCTCCCTGCCTCCTAGTGCCAAACTTTCAAGTCGAAAGCAGTAACACTGCCCAATAGAAAAAAAAAAGCTCGACTGAATTACTCCAGACAGTCGTCTCCAATATAGTCTGTAAGACTCCACTGAAACTCTTGCAATCTAGGCTCTGACTCAATTAGTAGTGAAAATTGTTTTTATGGCCCCAGGCAAGAATTATGAACAGTTTACTTCAATATAATGTAATATGAGCCTAAGATTCGCATTTTATGTAGAATCCACAGAGGCTACTTTCTAAAGTAGCCTTTAGAGTCTTTCTAAAGGCCCAATTCTCGCCACTTTCTAAATTTCTGACTATAAGCTAAAATCAATGGACTAAGAAAAACAAGACAAAACCCTTCAGCTCTTGCAAAACGATTACGAATGCCAAAGATAAACTCATGGATATTAAGATCTTTTTTCCTACGAGTAAAAGATAAAATTTCATTCACTTACTCAAAGTGAGTCCCCAAACTTATCCACACTTAATTTTTAAAAGAGATCCAATTCCAATGAGTTGTGATTGGGTCACAAATCCAATCACAAATCGCAATTGCGTCACAAATCCTTTATGACGCCGTCAATACTATACCAAGTATACTGATAGACCTCGAATTTAGCAGTATACTTGGTATAATGACGACGGCGTCACGAAGAAAATGAATGATTATGTCATCATCTCTCGGCGATTGAAATCTTCCGTAAGTTGAAATTACAGAAGGTTCTCAAGCGCATAGCAACACTAAATCTCCGTCGTCTTGATACTCCTTCGATCAAAAAGCGGTACGCAGTTGATTAAAAACAGTTTTGAAAGCCTGTCCTGGATTTCGGATATTGACGCCATGTGGGACTCGCTTAAAACTTGATTCACCGACGCAGTGAGAATAACTTTTTTTTTTTTTTAAGTTTTATCTCTCTTTGTTGTTTGTTGTCATGTCTGGCCAGTTCGGCTTAAGAACTTTCATTAACTCAGTATTCAGTAACTCAAACCTTGTTAATAAGACTTCTTTTCTTAAAAATATGTTGCAAGACGGGGGTAATCTAACTATTTTTAGTTTTGTAATTTCCTACGAAAAAAGTATAAACGTGAATCAATAATAGTGTAACCAGGTCTAAATATGAACGATATCACTGCTATAAGCTCAACTTTGAGCTATAGAGCTTCTAACTCTGTCATAGCTGTATAGGCCATTGAATTTTGTTGAAAATTTTTTTTGACATTTCTTTTCCAGGATTATTGGATTCAAGAAAACGAACTGGGAAGGACCTTGCATATCTTTTGCGACATTTAAAGCGATTTGTGGCTGGTACAGGAATGGATTTACCAGGGATATTTGTCATTCTTGCTGAGTTTCTTTTAAATTGGGATGGTTTAACCTTCAGGACTGAGCTATTTAATTTGTTGCCATATCTTCCAATACAACTTGCCAAGTTTGAAGGTAAGCCTCTGTTGATTCTTTTTTTTTTATTATGGTAAAATCTTAGCCTAGAAATAAATTTTGTCATAACCTATTATTAAGATCCTGGTGGGCACTAGGTTTCAAATTTTGTAGGCCCGATAAAATGGACTTTAACTACAACTGACAGGGGACATAAATTGCCGTTTTTCGTAGCAATATTGAGAAACATAGGAGAACAATATTAGCTACTACCAAACCATGTAAATTAAGATACTTTCGGGAAATTTACGAAACTACGTTCAGTCAGATTTTTTTGTCTTGATTAGGTCTTGACGTGGGACTGCACTAAATTTTATAAGATTTTAGTATAGGTGAATGACTGTATTTTGCAACTCTGTGCAGATTTAAAAAGGAATTGAAGATAGAAAAGTAAAATGGAAAAATCGAATATTTGTAAATTTTGGACCATCTTAGATTGGGATATACCACGCCTTGTAACTAATAACGAAAAAATAAAAAATTATTCACAGTTTCGCAAAAGTACTCTTTCAATGTCTACGTGAATACATTTTTTTGATCTATTTATGGATGCTATTGAACTGCTTTTGAAAGCGTTCAAATTCTTTCGAAATGAGATAAGTTGAATTCAGTATTGGTAAATGTCACTCTTGAATAATTGGCATGATTTTATCTTTCTTCTCTTTCCGCAAATAAATGTTCTTTTACGAGCAAAATTCTCAATCAATATTAGCGACAGTTCAGGAATGTCTCTGGTAGACGTATGATTATCAGATATATTTTTATCTATTAGGGAAAATCATTCCCATAAAGCATTGGTAATGTCAAGTATTAGTAAAGAATCAATGTGGTAAGATTGAGGTAATATGTGGTAAGATAAAAGTATCAATGTGTTCTCTGTGAACGGCTAATAGAAAATTAAACAGATGGTAACACAATATTTTAAAATATCCAAAATTGTTACAATAGAAGGGATTCTAGGTTAAATTTTAAGTATGCTTGCAGTTTTCTAAACTGTTGCACTTGGAATACTCATAAATTTGGCTAAAATCACAAAGTAATTTTTCACTGTATTCTTTAGAGCCATTTTTAGTATGATGATCCAATTATTTGAATCCACAAATTTGAACTTGTGCTCTGAGATAAAGTAACTGAAATCCTTATCTGTAAATGTTATTTTTTAAATTTTCACTTTAATTGAGTAACATTCAAAAATTTAAGAAAACGAGTGTGTGGCGTGAAGAAGCATTTCCAGGTTTCGCCCTCCCCTCTAACTATGAAAAATTGATTTATAGTGAAATGAATTTCGTTTTATGAGGTAGAATATGGTGAGACGAAAAACATTGCATTTCAAAGTAATTGTTTGTAACAACATTCTCTATTATATATGGTTTATTTTTCAGGTTTTCTGGCACATTTAAATGCTTTCCATGCAGCAGAATATTTTTGTCCAAATAATCAAGCTTCCACTTTTGTTGGTAAATTCCCGTCTGAACGAATGATTGGTGTCATCGGTGGACAAAACTCAGCGGTTTCAATTCAGGTAAATAACCAAACTTTTGTCCACAGTTATGGGACCTCCAATGGATCCTTTTTTGTACCATACCCAGCCATCTCACCCGTGTTCAATAGTATCAACTTTTCTCAGACTTGTAAATTTTCTTGTGTAGCTTTAAACTTGACCAATTTAAAATCTATAGAATTGCCATAAACTTCAATTCTTTTAATGCACATGTTGCATTTTTTTTTTTCAAGTTCTGGTAGCTGTAACTAAGATTCGATCCTAACTTAGTTTTTATTCACATGGCGGTTTAATATCTGAAAAATGAATATTATCCAATATTTCCATTTCAACATCGATAAAAGATAAATTTTTGATAACGCTTGTCTCTCCTTGCCTGGGAGAGACAATGCTTGTTTCTCAACACAAGATGCTCGTAGACCTGTTTTGCCGGTAACAATAAGGGCAATCTTTAATAAAAACGAAAAAAAGTTCTGCCTTGAGAAATGAATTGTCATATGCACCACCTACTGTAGCTTCTGGCATAAGGGAAGACTAGAAATTAACTTATACATCTTGACTCCCGATACCCACTTATCCATTTCCCTGAACACTCACAGAAATACGGAAAATATCGATACAAAATGCACTTTTTGAGGGCACCCCTATCTATGCAAGGACCCACTGGTTATCCATAATAGACTATACAACAGTTGACAGCAGTTACTATAGTTTTACCAAACATAAAAGGAATCAACTTGGTTATGTAAAGCCTTAAAACAAGTGTCTATATTAATTGTTTATTTTCTATGGACTACTTCACTCGATAGGAACGAATTCGTCATTCTGTGGCATTACCACCTCCGAAACAGTTTTTTAAATAATTTTTTCCGCCTTTTAATAAGGAAATTAACCTAACCCTAAAATAATTTCAAAGTGGGACATATAGTTTAACTCCCTCTTTTCTAAGTCACAAAAAGTTTCAATGAAAAAAAGGAACCCTTACATGTATGAACTATGAATTAAATATAGCTCAAATATAGATTTGTATATCCTCTATAATAAGACTTTAAAAGCAAATATAGTTTATGTTCTTAATATATTAGTATACTATACTAATTTTACCCTTTTTAACCAATTTCATTTGGTGGTACATTTTCAGGCAGTAATTTTTGTTGTAAGCATTGTTTCAACCATTATGGGTAAACCCCAGTATGGTGTACCACCACCACCATCATATGGCTACTATGAGCCCCAGCCCATAGAAACTGCTCAGCATACTCCTACAGAGTCAAAGTATGGTCCAGTACCGGTACCTTCGAAACCACAAGACACACCTGTACAAGCACCACCTGCACCAGCGTATACTCAACCAGAAGTTGTTGTTCAGCCAATTGTTTCTGGGCCTCAGGATGACCACGTAAGTTCAAAGTATAGATAGTTTTAGCGAAGCTTTTTCAAATGGCAGAAACTTTGGTCTTAGTTGGGACACTGGACTACTAAAAATATTAAGCTCTTTCATATTAACAAGCTATAGACGGTTTTGTCGGTTTGTTTTCCCTGTCTCTTCCAACTAAAACAAAAAACCTAAAATGCTAAACTAATAAAAATGCCTGTTTAGGTTTCTTTGTTCATAAACAAAAAAAATTTTTTACTATTTACAGACGCTGCATTCATGACAAAAACTGGCCAGCTCCTTCAACTACAATATAAATAATGATATCTATATGATAAATAATACGATAATAATAATAATAATAATAAAGAAACAAAGGCTTATACAATATCATTTCCATAACACGCCCATACCAAAACCCCTCTAAGAGGTATATAGGCCTCTATCTAAAGTTTTATTACCTGTTTTGTGGAAGCAGCCCCGTCATGAGTGTCTGAAATACTGCTAGTTCTATATCCAGTACAATCAAGAGGTTTTATGTATCTGTTGAACCTTCGGTTGGAGGAATTAACAGATGGCTTTAATAGAATGTACATGGACTAAAGTTTAAAAATCAGTGAGCCATAGGGGGAAAACTCAAGCCGTGAGGGGTACCCTGGACCGTTCTTTCTCTTTATTTTTAGTTATTTTAATTGTAATTTTCTTCATTTGAATAGAGGAGTGTCAACCTTTTTGGCCATTGTTTTATTGGTGTTTCAAAAGAATCGCTAGCGTGGGAGGTTCCTTCCCAAGACGATACTACCTTAACATTAATGTATATTTGATTGTAAATTTAGTTGTATCTAGCTAGAATTAGCTATTTTGATTCGAATCCTTTATTTATGATCGATCTGTGTTTTTTTCTATTTTATTTTTTAGTTGAGTGTGCGTCATTTTCTTATTATGATTGCTGTATTGATAATTTGATTTGTTGTGTAGAAGGCATTAAATGTGCTTCTTTTACTTTCGCATAATTTTTTTTTTTAATTTAAGGAATCCAATTTTATCCTTCTTTCTTTTTTGGGGCGCTTGACGCACGAATTGGCATTTCTTGAACTTTGAGGTTTTGCAGAGAATTAACTATGCTTACTGTATATATGACTTAACATCTGCTTGAATCGTAAGCATAAGTCGAGGCAATTGTTGGAGGTATAATGGGTCTGAGGAAGAGACTTAAGGGTCTAAAGAAGGAGCCTTGGCATCCAACCATGTAAACATGTTTCGACTTTGGACTATTAGATTTGTAATTAGCTACCCCATTCCATAAGGGATTCTCGATATTCTTTTTTTAGACTTAAGTTAATCAAACTAATAATTCTTATTGACCCAGCTGAACCGATTGGTGAAGTCTTTCAAGCTATTAGATATCCCTTTTCGGGTCCAACCTAATCTCAAATGTATTGTGCATTGCTAGATTTTCTTTTAATCGAATGTCCCACTAGGAAGAAAATAGAGTAATCATGTCAGTGAATTAATCGTTTCACTGTGTTCCCCGAATGTTCCTTCCCTAGCAGAAAATGGTCCCAACGATTGGGAAACATTTTAAAATCGTTTATCATTGGCAACTATTTTGCAGGGAATGCATTTTTAAATGGGAGGGCTACCCAAAGCTACCCAAAGGGCTATCCAAACTATCCAAAGCTACAAGTTTGCAGCTTCTTTAAGTTTGATATTAAACAACCTAAGAAAAGATTTCACAAACGCTGCTTGATTACAGTCAGAATTCATCTTAAGCTAATAGAGTTTCGAACAATTACCCATTTTTTAGATTTATATTACAACATTCTTATTACTTTGGTTGCCCTTTTCCTTGTAACCTCTTTGGCTACGCCTATGAAAAAGTATTAAAATCGTCCTAACATAGTTTTATAATGTCTTCCTTATTATTCATATGACTTTATAGACAAAACGGTTTAATTGGTCGTTACTAGTAAAAGAATGGGTTCAACTTATTGAACTAGCAAATAAGGGTGGGGGGGGGGCGAAAAAAAACTTTGTAGAGAAGAAGGACTTAAGGGAAATGGGAACTTCCTAAGAGTGTAAAGAGGGAGCCTTTGAATAAATTGGGATGAGGAAGGAGTGTGCGTAACTGTGTTGGCCTCAATCAGCTTGGTGCTAAGATGAGTTGTTAGCAGTAGTAGTATCCCTAAGAAGTGAATATTGAAACAAGAACAGTTTATCTGTAATAAATTTAGCAACAGTAAGTTAATGGTAAGCAGATTCATGCCGTATTCAAATAACCACATTCTCCATAGCTTATTAGAGCAGAAAATGAAAATAGAAATCAAGTTACAAGAACTTTGCGAAACATAAATCAACTGCAATATTTATTAACTTATTCTTTGAATTTAAAAGAAGATAGATTTTTTCAAAAATGGCTGCTGTCAGTAGAGGATAGACGAGGGCCTTCAGACATGCCCCCCCCCCCCCCCCCATCTACACCTAATACACTATTTCTCATTTCTCTATAGAAAGTTAGGAACATAAGCAGGAATTAGATCCGTAAAAACTAGGCATGTCATACGAAAAATGATGAATGAAAAACCTAAAAACCCAGGGATATCAAGGGAGAGTCATATCCCCTGCAAATACTGTGACAGGAGCGAAAACTGTGAAAGTTACTTTGCTGTTAAGGCCATTCGATACCTTAAAAGTCATATTACGAGTCTCGGCGTCGGCTGACATTCTCAAAGACCAATGGCTTATTAGCAAATTTCACCAACACCAGAGGGAACTCCCAACGTAATTTTGGCAAAAATTGAAAGAGGATCTTAAATTTTCAGTTTAAATTTTCACGAGAGGCTAGTTTAAAATAGAAAAAAAAAAATCATAATGTCTTACTAATTGTTAAGCAAATCGCTGTCAATGTCCATAAAGCATTAATGTTATGCATCCCGTGTTGGCAAGGATTTCAATCAAGGCGGATATTACAATTGGAAACTCCCGTAAAATTCATTTCCTTTGGGCTGATTTTCAACGCTTTCCAAGCAAGTATGCTAGAGTATTTAAGGAACTGCCCTTTTCTGAATTTCAAAACGAAAAGCTTTCTTA
>JAAAKM020073195.1:21755491-21849866 GCA_010016025.2 Alatinidae sp. Z8VKAUB7J3
TAAGAGTGGCATCGTATACAGCGAGCAAAAGCGGCCTTGCAGGGCTCACTCGACTTTTGGCCAACGAATGGGCAGCGAAAGGCATCAATGTGAATGCCATCGTGCCCGGTTACTTTGCGACCAAAAACACAACTGGGCTGCGCGCCGACGAGGAGCGCAACCAGCAGATTATCGAGCGTATTCCGGCAGGCCGGTGGGGCGATCCGGATGACCTCGCCGGTGCAGCCGTGTTCCTGGCGTCACCCGCGGCGTCGTTCATCACCGGACAGAACATCGCCGTGAATGGCGGCATGACGGTCGGCTGAGCGCTACGACCCCGCGTCGGGAGTCCCGACCTGCTTACGCAGCGTTACTCGTCGTCGGGAGTCCCGACCTGCTTGCGCAGCGCTACTCGTCGTCGGGAGTCCCGACCTGCTTACGCAGGGCACGCACTTCCTGCTGCAGCTCGAGGATGTGGTCGATCGCGCGCAAGCTCCGCATCCAGCGGCTCTTGTCCTGCAGCGGGTAGCCGAGGTAGTCGCCGGGCTCCTTGAGGTCGCGGTAGACGACGGAGTTGCCGCCGACGCGCACGTCATCGGCGAGCTCCAGGTGGCCGCTGCTCACGGTGTGACCACCGATGGCGACTCGATTGCCGAGCTTGGTGCTGCCGGAGAAGGCACAGAACCCCGCGATGGCAACGTCTTCGCCGAACTCGCAGTTGTGGCCCACCTGCACCAGGTTGTCGATCTTGCTGCCGCGCCCGATGCGCGTCGCTTCGAGCGCGCCGCGATCGATTGCGACGTTGGCACCGATCTCGACGTCGTCGCCAATCTGCAGCGTGCCCAGCTGCGGAAACTTGATGTAGCTGCCGTCGTCGTCGCGCGCGTAGCCGAAGCCATCCGAGCCGAGCACCGTGCCCGCGTGCACGATCACCCGGTCGCCGAGCTGCACGCCGGCGTAGAGGACGACGCGCGCATTCAGAACGCACTGCTGACCGATCCGGCAGCGTTCACCGACCACCACGCCGGGACGCAGAGTGGTGCCGGCGCCGATGCGGGCGCCGCGCTCGACCACCACGTGCGGTCCGATCCTCAGCGTAAAACTGAAAGACGTGGATCCCCTTCTTGTTTTTCTTCAAACACGTCCTCCGGCTCTTCTGGAGGATAAGGAGGACTGGTGCTGTAACCACACCCCTTGAGGATTTTAGGATACCCAAAATGTTCGATGAGCGGCCACTGCCGACAAACTTGTGGACGGACTCTGTACTGACCACACGAGCCATCTTTCTTGAGGTAGCGACATCCCATGATAAACATCTCATGCCCCTCATATATATGGGGCTGTTTGTAGCGCATGTAAAATCCATGGACCTGTGTGTGCCAAAGGAGGAAAAGGCGCCCCCAAATAGACTTCGAGTGACGAATGAGAACATAGTAGCAGCAATTTCCTCGTCTCTTACATTTTCCCATTTGCTTGAAAGGGGGACGGATGATCCTGCGAGCGAGTTTTTTCATCAGCTCATCGATGAGAATATAGGGCAAAAGGAAGCATTTGAGAGGAAAACGGATAAACCCTGGCAACCACCGCTTAGGAACTCCTTCAGGGGGCTGAGGAGGCTGATGCCCTTCTTCTCCAGCAACCTCGAGTAGGTCTTCAAGAAGCGAGCTTTTGGCTTCGTAATAGGTCTTTCGCTTAAACATGGGTGATAGCATTGCCGATCCATTTCCTTTTGTCAATCCCTTCCCTAAGAGTGCTAAGTTGGGCTGAGAGTGCTAATTTTAAACCCCGCATTTTAGCACTCAAAATTGAGTACTGCCATAAAATGTAAGGAATTAATATAAAATTATCTTTAACAACAAATAATAGATTTAAAAGTTAATAAATGGGATAATTATAAGTATTATTAATAACTTATAACCCAGAGCTACAGCATGGAATTCGAAAAGAAAATGCTTGAGTCTCAGTCTCTTACTAAAAGAGTCGAGTTTATTACTATTCAATCCAGCGAACGGCGTGAAGAAGAAGTTCGCTATAAAAATATCAATCGGAAGCAGATCCGTTTTGATCTCAGTGACATAGCAATTATGCTGGCTCTGGGTCAAATTCTCCGCCCATACGGAGTGATGGAACTTATTGAAAATAAGCTAGCTAACTCCAAAGTTGAGTTCTTTCGCTATTGGGGTGAAAAGCGCCTAGCGAAACGAGGGCAAGCATTCATGATGAACCTGTATATGAAAGCCCCTGAGAAATTCTCTCAAGCAGAGCTAAAAAGCAGCGGAAAGAAGCGCATGCAACTAGCTCGAGGAACCCTCATCATCAGCGAACTTGCAAATCAAAAGACCATCTCTCTTAAAGACAACAAGGACGATTATCACGCAGAATTAGAAGAGTTTAGAACAAAGTTTAAAGAGCAGGAAATGAAGCTTCGTCACCAAAAAGACGTTATTCAGGAACTGACTCACGATGAATCAGATGCAAACGCACAAAAGCTAATTGGAACAAACGTCTAATTTTAAGCTCTTTAAAAAGCGATTGAACCTATTTCAGTCGCTTTTTTTTGCGCCTGCTAAATTTATAACTAACTTACTATAAACTATTTGAGACAAGTCAAATCTCACTTCAGATGCATTTTTTAATTTTTTTTGCTAAATTTAGCACATACTTTTCACTCTACTCAAAATAAAGGCACTTAGAGCAGTCTCCCACTTAGAAATCAAAACATAAATATCTAACTATTTGTTACTTAACTGTTATTAATATATAATGTTGGATTATTATTAATTTTATGTAATAATAATATTAAGAGTAATATGAAAAGAAAGGCTTAGTTAAGATGTTATTAGACGAAAAGATTTTTGAGTCAGATGAACTATCAAAAAAAATCGAGTTTGTTACGCTCTAATCATCCGAGGTTCCGAGGGCTTGAAGGCTGGAGAGATCGTGTCCACCGGCACTTGCACGGGCCTGATCCGGGTGGCGCCCGGAGACCGGCTCAGCGCCGATTTCGGCGATATCGGCCTCGTCGAGGCACCGTTGACGGACGCGAGCGCATAGGGATGTCGGGCATCCTGTCCTTGAAGTTCGCCTTGCTTAGAGTGATTGGGCGGAACGTTCCGATGAGAGGCCGCGACCGATTGCTGAGGTTACTGGAAAACCCTCTCGATTGCCGGGATTTCCCCTTTGTCGAAGAGTTCCACGGGTTTCGCTATCCAGGGAATCTAGAGCGATTTATCGATTGGTCGGTCTATTTTTACGGCGCCTATAGTGGTCACGAACTGACACTGTTGAAGGACCTGGCGCGCGGGTTGCGACAGGGCGGCGTGGAAAAAGTCGTCGCATGGGATATCGGGGCGAATATCGGGCACCATTGCCTGTACATGGCTGGGATCGCCGACCGGGTGATCGCGTTTGAGCCGATCCCCTTCAACGCCGATCTATTGCAGGAGAAGCTGACGGTCAACGCGCTGGAAACCGTTGAGTTGCATCGCCTAGCCCTGGGCGATGAGCCGGCGGAACTGCCGCTCCATCATCCGGACATGGCGAATAGCCCGAATGTCGGGACAGCGTCGTTTTACGCGGACTACAACCCCACGAACAATGTCGATCAAACCACGGCCCAAGTCGTTGTCGGAGACGGTTATCGCGAGGAACTGGGCCTGCCGGCGCCCGACCTGATCAAGATCGATGTCGAGGGGTTTGAGCGGCCGGCTCTGGCGGGGTTGGCGAAGACACTGCGCGAGAACCCGTCAGCCGTTCTGATGGAGATGAGCGATTATACCTGGAAGAGCTTCGCGAGTTTGGATGAACTGCGGATGATCCTCCCGGACAGGGAGTTCTTCGAACTGCACGCGACGCCGGATCCGATGGGATACCGCGCGGGACCACTGCAATTCGGCGTGTCGCCCGAGATATTCGCGATCCCCCGATCCAACGCGGCTCTTTCTACTGCCTTCGCCGGCGCGCGTGAGGGGATAATGAGCCGTCCAAAATGATCTTTCCGATATGCGCGCTCGATTCCATCAGCGCGTGGGCGGCGGCGGCCTCGGCCATCGGGAAGGTCTTGAACAGCACCGGCTTGATCGAACCGTCTTCCAGCAGGGGCCAAACATGGGCGCGCAGGTCGCGGGCGATTTCGGCCTTCTGCTCCACCGTGCGCGGCCTCAGGGTTGAGCCGGTGAGCGTAAGCCTTAGGGTCAACATCTTCAGAAAGTTGAATTTTTCAACCACCGGGGGCTGAAGAAACGCGATCTGGCAGAGCCGACCCTCGATATTGAGGCAGTCGATATTCCGTTGAATATACGGGCCGCCAACCATGTCCAGAATCACGTCGGCGCGCCCGGCGTCCTTCATCACCGCGACGAAGTCCTCCTCGCGATAGTTGATCGCCCGTTCGGCGCCGAGATCCTCGTAGACCTTGCATTTTTCAGCCGATCCCGCCGTCGCGAAGACCCGCGCTCCGAACGCCTTGGCCATCTGGATCGCCATGGTACCGATACCGCTTGAGCCGCCATGCACCAGAAATGTCTCGCCGGATTTTAGGTGGCCGCGCATGAACACATTTGCCCAAACCGTGTAGCTGGTTTCAACCACGCTCGCGGCTTGCTCCAGGGTGTAACCCTTGGGGATGGGGAGGCATTGTGGCGCCGGGGCCGTGCAGTATTCGGCATAGCCGCCGCCGGATACCAGGGCGCAGGCTTGGTCGCCGACTTTCCAGTCGCCGGCATTGGGACCGTAATATTGATACTGCTCCTGAAACGATTTTAAAATCCAATGACGTGTATTTGAGATATCACCAAATTTGTAAACAGCATTTCTTTCTCCTCACTTCATCACAGCTGGACATTTTGATTGTGAACACGTGTCTGACAAAATTTGAAAAGAGTGCGAAAAAGTAACGCATAAATTTGCATAAATACGAAAATCTTTTAAAATTTCTCGTTCGATTGGTACAAGTCTGAATGAACAGACTTGTCCGATCGAATAATTATTTTGCAATCAATCCGGATGTAGATTTGCAAATGTTGACAGCTGCCACCTTCGTTTTCTGCAAGTGTTCAAATACTTTTGGGAGGGTAGTGTACAAGCAGTTTAAGATCACTAATACTGCTTCTACCCCTTTATCCTTTGAGTCAGAACCAATATGGAAGGTGTGCTGCTTTGATTGGCATGCTGTCACTGTATTGAATAGCATCACGTGTTTGTGAAACCACAGAGCACTTTGAATCTCATCTTGGTACATGCACAAATAGTAAATGGCTAAGTTGATTTTAGTTCATGTGCTTGAAAATTTCTTAGATCTAATTAAAAGAGCTTACTCTGAATTCTATTGATGTTAATGTGTTTCAATACACTTTGCCATTCACTTTTAGTATGCTCAATCAAATCACCTGCACAAAATTGTATCTTTCTTATGTTATCTTGATTTTCAGTATAGACTAATGCTTCCCATGTAACAATTCAAGTTGACTGTGCAATTTCTGAGCTTTTGAATACTGCTGGCGTATAACTTGTCAACATAGAGCAGCAATTTATTGCAGAAGGCAGCACCCAAAAACAGAAAAAACACATAATACCCTTAAGCTTACTAATAAAATGTTTATGGATGATGCACCTACACCAGTCATACACCAGTAAGATGCTGACTGCTTAAGTAAGACCACATTTTTAGATGAAGGTGGCCAAACTTTGAAAACTTGATTTGTGGGCAGATAGCCACCCAAGAGTTTGTAGAGTTTGCTTTTCAAAGAAAAATGGTAAGATCCCTCCCCCACCCCCCATTTTTACACCATTTTACCATATTAACAACTTCTTCTTCATTTCTAGCCTGGCAAAGGATATATCTGGCCAAATATGAAAATTCTTTTATGAATTTTATGGTCTTTGCATCAAGCACCCTTTTGGTGGATGCCTTGGCAATCTTACCAGCAAAATTTGGCACATGAACTCCTACCCTTCTAGCAAGTCCATCTACAAAT
This sequence comes from Alatinidae sp. Z8VKAUB7J3, assembly GCA_010016025.2. Taxonomy (NCBI): domain Eukaryota; kingdom Metazoa; phylum Cnidaria; class Cubozoa; order Carybdeida; family Alatinidae; species Alatinidae sp. Z8VKAUB7J3. The sequence goes on from JAAAKM020073195.1 coordinate 21,761,446, forward strand.
GCCATCATTCTTGTTACTGTTGCATTAGCTATGACAACAGACTGGAGAGTGCTGTGAGGTTATGTTTCTTTTTACTAGATTCTTGTTCTTCAACTGGTTGGTGTCATTTCTTTGTCCTGTACTTTTGTTTCTTTAGTCTTTCCTTCTACCGTTAAACCTCTTTCTCCTCCTCTTATTGGGTCACATTCTTCTTTGCTGGATATCTTTAATTTACCCCCTTTTTCATGGCCTAATTTGGACCTTTTATTTTCTGCTGCCTTTTGTAGTCTTAACAGTCAACATTACTATTACATTTCTCCGTTGGTGGGGCATGGCCAGCCCAAATATCACTCAGTGGTATATATACCAAATAAAGATTTCCAATCCATTACAATTCAGGTCTTGTCATTTCTAACAAATATGCAAGAATAAAATGGTTTACCATAACTTCATGATATCAATTTGCAATTCAAAGAAACAAAAGCCATAATGCACGTACAGGAATTATAGGAAATTACCACAAATGATCATTGGAAATTTTTCACAACCCCGGTGGGCTTATATTGAATCCTCTCTTCTCAACCAGGCCAGTACCCAGAACGAATCTGGCATAACAAGGTGCTTGTTCTTGCCGAGTCGAACTTTCCAGTGGTACTGTATTTGACACCTTTGAGCGAATGCCTTACCACAAACATGACAAACAAAGGGTTTCTCGCCAGTGTGAACCTTCCTGTGTCGACACAAGCTTGTGGAGTCTTTGAAGCTCTTGCTACATGTATCACATGTGAACGGCCTCTCCCCAGTGTGAATGCGCATATGCGAATCCAGCACAAACTTCTGAGCAAAAGCTTTGTCACAGAAATCACATTTGTATGGACGTTCACCGGTGTGAATCCTCGTGTGAATCGTGAGGTAAGCTTTGCCTGTGAACTTCTTATGACAGATTTCACATGTGAATCGTTTCTCTTTGGGGATGCGATTACTTGCCTGCGCATGGAATAGCATATGACTCCGAAGAAGGCCTTTACTTTTAAACTGTTTGGAGCAAGTAGTGCATTTATACGGACGCTCGCCAGTATGTGTCCTGATGTGTATTTTAAGGGATGGGAGCGCTGTATAGGATTTGTCGCATATGACACACTTATACCGTTTTTCCCCGGTATGGCTACGCTTATGACGTCTGAGGTTGGTCGAGTTTGTGAACGTAGAATCACACTCTGTGCAGCTAAAGGGCCTTTCTCCAGTATGAGTTCGTATATGGTCATCTAAGGCTCTTTTATGCATACACTGCCTATCGCAGAATGTACATGCATACTTGCTTTTCCCCGAATGGATTCGCTTGTGCATGAGAAAACCGTGTTTTCGCACATAGCCTGCTCCACATTGGTCACACACGAAAGGCTTTTTCATATTTAGTTTGGCTAATTCTTTGCTGAAAGAATTATTGTCTTGAACATAAGGTTCCACAGAATCCACTGCTCCTTCGTTCGGTGGACCTTTGCTCCTACTGGTGGAACGTAAATCGCGTTTCACAGCTTGTAACGTATCTCCATTAGGCATCCTTTTACTTCCTAAAGCATCTTGGGACGACTGGTAACAAGCTAAAGCAGGCTTTTCCGCAGAAACTAATCGATCCGATTCAACAATAGACATCTTTTCTGCGTTGCTTGCATGACCCACATCCTTTTCTTCAGCAACGACCTCCCCGACACTCACACTGGGCAAGTGTTTCCTCACAGACACACCTAGGGGCGTGTCGTTAAAAGGTATAGTAAGACTTTTTGTATGCGATGACCCGTTAACCTTCAAGGTTGATATTTTCTCTTGTTCAAATTTTAAAAACAGCTCTGTTTCCGAGGCTTCAGATGTCTCTGAATCTGAATATATAGCAACGTCAGAGTCTACGTAACCGAGTGGAGTACCACAGTTTGGCTCACTCTCCTTTTCTGCTCCTTCTGCTATCTTGCTGTTAACTGAGGGAATGCGAGAAACTGTCTCGGTGCATGTTTGGTTACCCTTCACATTTTCTGCTGATCTCTCATCAACAGTAGGTATTGTTGGGTTCACAGTTGGTAATGAAGGTAGAAGTAACCTGGCAGCATTGCTTGGATCTAGAAATAGGCATGGCATATCCGAAACAAGAAACTTCTGTGTATCACAACGAAAAATCTGCAGCACTTTTGTTTGAAGCTGTGATTCATCTTTTGTAGACAAACCTAGAAGACAAAAGTGAAAGCCTGGCTCACAACAGTCGTTGAGGTGTTCTTTTGTGACCGTTAGCAAGAAACAACAGCGATAGCCTCAATGACTGACGTCAAAATGTATCCACATCACCATAATCCACTGCAAACAGCGCGTATGTTCTCCGCATCAACTATTGTGGTGCAATCTTACAAATATAACTTTCCAAAATGAGCCGGTGGATACATCCCTGGCAATCTCAACTTATAGCATTTATCTATCTGTGACTTTTCTCAGTTTAGATTGAACCCATGAATCCTAGCACCACTTAAAAGCTAACTTCAATTTACTCATGATGGCTTAGATGATCGTTTCTCAGGCAATGTAAATATCTTGTTCCTTGAGATGTCTAATAAACTACAAACATATCAAGTAGTCTCCTCGCTGAGCCATCAACGTGTAGGCTAATCTACCACTCTAACACTTCCTCAGACTCGTTGGCTAATCTGCCATCCTAACACGTCCATTTCAGAAATTGGACGAACATGTCATCAAAAGAAAGAGTAATTACCCATCCCTCGTTCAAAGATCAATATATTGATATTTTGGAGCCATCCTGAAATCACTTACCATTCCTCAGTATTTATTTCAACATTCGCGTTTCGCTGCTTATAATATCCTAGTCCTTAGGAAGCAGCAAAATTGGGATGAAAGTTAAAAAGCTATTTGTGGCTGAAGTTTGCCACGAATAGTGCCATTTTTAATTTATAGTATTTCTTTCTAACTATTTTCTGTCTTTATTTTGTCTGTCTTTGTATATTCCAATTATATTAAGTAGTTTTTCTTAACATAGTTTCCAAGTTTTAAATTGTTCTTTTCTCTGATTAAAGCAAGTATCAATGCATCGCATTCAGTTTCAGGGATAAAAACAACTTAGACTAATTGGGAGTGAAGCTTTTGTTACTTAGTCACTCTTTCTTCTCTGACTGATAATAACGAGCGCTGCCTTGGATTTTTCATTTTAAGGAACTATTTCTTTGATTAAATAAGCAAAATACAGTTGAAGAATAAAGATTAAACTCACGTGTATGCATGTGAGTGACACGTTATGTTCTTATGTGCATGTTTAAAATGAAATTGGTAATTACATTTTGTTTTTGGTAAGTGCAAACCTTACAATTGTTACCAACTCATGCAATAGGAGATACGTGGCAGAGGTTCAGTCATAGAGTAATGGCTTGGGAAACTTCGCTATGTATCTTGGAAAGGAACTATACAGCAACTAGAGGCAAAAAACTCGCAGGATGTGAGGATTTTGCTTGACTTTGTACATAAGTCCGAAATTGTGGCAATTCGTTTTATAAATAGGAAACTTAAGAGACAACTAATAGAAGAAAAAAGAATGCTAGCTGCAAGTTATTGACGTAGGATTTGTTTGTCAGGAAGAGCTAAGAACCAATTCCCTACACAATGACGTTCCATAAGGAAGTGGTCTGTGGTTTCTTCTATACAAGCACTTAAACTAATGAAGCAGAAATAGTATTCAGTTTGCTGCAGAAGACGTGCTTTATCGTGTTAAGGTTGCTATGATTCAAATGACTTAACTGTACAAATTAACCAGCATCAAATGTAGGAAGTTGCAATGGGTGTCGGGGAAGGAGGAATTATAATCTTTCAGACTCTGAGAATTGAGGTTAAATACATTACTGAAATAAATATTTTAGAGAACATTGTCTGACTAACACTGACAATGCCTATTGCATTTTAGACAAATCTAGTCATCTGCAATGAAATTTAATGGAGAAGAGCAATAAATAAAGAGATATAACGAGACTGCCACATTCCTCCACGTTGAAGCAGAATCCAATGTGTACAATGCGTCAACAAGAGTTCAAATAGCGACTTATAGCTGATGTTGTTGTTATTGAACTGTGGTTCCATACTACACTTTTTTTAATAAGCAACTCCATTTTCGGGGTGAGGCCTCGAGTTGCTTAGCAATTTTCCAAAATCAGGCCTGGGGTTGCTTAAGTAGTTGCTTAGGTATCACTACAGGTATGGGCTTTGGATTGATGACGGGCCGGAGGGCAGTTCTTCCTTGGTCAAGTCACATGGCGCTGAGAGGCTGATCTCCAACTGTGTTGAGCTGAATGAGATGGAACCATAATAATGTTTTCCTTCTTTTATATTAACATTTCGTCAACTTTACTGTTGGCATCTTCAGAGGAGTAAGAAACTAATTGCTAACTGGATTCAACTAAATGGAAGGAACTCATTTTTTAAGAAGCAGGGGAAAATTAAACATTTAAGATAGCACCACACAAATGTAAATGCAGACATAAACAAAGAAATAGTAGAAGTCGGTAGTAATTAATAAGGGACAAATAAATATTCAAAATGTAGCAAAAGTAACGAATTACTAACGTCTCATGAGTCAGTAGTTCACTGCTAAGATCGGTGGAATGCAATATTTGAAAGTCATTAATTTAACTTCAATGTTAAATTGACTTCAAGTGTTTCCGAAAGCTATACTGATATTGGCTTGAAACTTCATTTCCAGTAAGAACAGAGATTCATAAGTGTTCAGAGGCACGAATGAGCAAGTGGTGGGGGGTCTAACCTTTGTACAGAGCATTGCAGCTCTCACACTGAAACATTTAACCTCGTCAACCGAGAAAAATCTGTCTTTGAGAAGAAATAGCTTGCGATGCGGAAGCTGGGTTTAAAAATGAAACAGACATCAACGTGGGGTTAACAGTTATTGGAAAGGCGGTGAAGTGTCTCATTTCTTCTGCGACACATTGCACCATGTTTGTGCATGTTGTTCCCCCATGCAGAATATAGCCGAAACACTGACACCCTAAGACTGAATAAGCTCTGTATGATCGGTATACGGTCAATCATTTTTTGTTGGTTCAACTTTAGCACCTACCATTAAAACGAGAAGGTAAAACATTTGTAACAAAAGTAGGGGAGCAAGAATGAAAGCATTTATTTACGACTGTTTTGATTGGTCGTTCATAGATTACAGTACTGTTATAAGTGTTGATAAGAGTTAATTTGTAATATTTGCTCAAGTATCTAGCTGATTTCCTGTTTAAAGTATGCCTCTTGAAGAGCCGGAAAACCTCAAATTTTGTTGTTTTCAACAATAAGATGGATAGCACTGTATTTGATGATATTCTCCTAATTCATTTAACTCGAGACACGGAGGATATTTATGCTAAATGATAATTCATTAAGGGAGGGGGGGGGGCTCATCCCATCAACATCTTTCCAACTATTGAGAAGAGAATCTCTGCTCCCTAAGCCCCCTTGACGACATCGCTGCTTTAACTGAAATTAAATTCCATTGGCCTTGAAAGTATGGACAACCCTTTTCCGTTGATAATTTCGTAACACTACACTGCTTACAAGGACGCGGTCAAATCTACCCATAGATTTATTAGTTCGCAATTATTTACAAACTAACAAATCTATGATTCTACCTGCTGCAGGACATTTCCCCGTGTTTTAAAATTCCCATCCCTCGATTGTCAAGAAGCATCTCCACTGTATCAGGGTACGAAATTCACCAGTTGGTCTCCAAAATCCCAATTGAAGGGCTGAATCACTTACAAAAAACAATGAAGGAGTCAACGTGTTCGTATATAGGAACAGTAGGACATCGATTAAAGGAATAAAACAACCAGGGAAAGCGTACAATATTTATTGGTAGGAGTTTAACCACTTCTCCAAAGTTGTAAAAGCTTTCTCAGCCAACAAAATTTTAAGCCCAGAACAGTACCGTAGCTAGGGGGTGCTTGGTATGCTTAGCATCCTCTAGAAGTGAACTTCAAGGTAAAATAGCATCCCCTAGTTCATGGTCGTCTGTCCTAGTAAAATATTGTCCTCTCTGCTTTACTCAAGCTCATCACGTAGGACTATAGCGATGCGAGACTTAGATACGTTGCTTGCTATACAAACTCTCTGATATTTAACCACAGAAAGAAAAAGGGGGCAGGAGGTTGAGTGTCAAAGACTCGCTCATGCGCCGCTCGTTATAGTATGTAGGTAACAAGAAACAGGTGGGGGCTACGATGTTATCCGTCACCCCCATCTTTGAGTGGAGGGGGAACTCACTCACCATAACCCCTACTCTCTATATATACGTCCACGGTGTCAACCCCTCCCGTATGATAGCACTTATCCTTCCTCTTGCTAAAGTGATGCATTATCAAACGGTTTCTTTCTACTAAGGAACAGTTTGTACTTTAGGACTCTGCGAATATTAACGACCTATACCAGTTTGAAGACTGGAGTTCACTTACTAACGCCTTTGTTCTTGAGATCCAAAATCTGATTTTTATCCGTAGGCTATGTAAAAAAGTTGGCTCTCCACGAGTAAGGAAGAATAAATTTTATATGAATGACCAATTTATTCAGTAATGATCTTTTCAGCACGGAATATGAATGGTATAAACGTCTCTAGGCTGATCCCTCTTTTCGGGGATCTGGCCGAGACTGGGTTACTCTTCTGATATAATTCTACATACTACGAAGTATATTCTGACAATTTTTGGTGATTTATTTTACATTTACACAATTGCTACACCAATCCATCCCACTGATATTACAAGCAAGTAGGTAGTTGTGCAAGTACAGTTGATTAGTAGCCTTTAGGACCACGGTGTACCACCCTCTTTGAAAGCAACATTTTTTCACGACAGAAGTTTACGATTGTCCTGGCGACAGTGAGATAAAGAGAGCCCCTAGTTGCAGAATATAAGTTTAGTTAGTTATACCAATATTTAATTGCACCGGTATTTTTCCTTGTGATGGCAAGTAACCGATGATTAAGCAGTCACATACCAGACAGTAGTAATAGGTTAGTGACAAAACTATTATTCGGCTTGGCAATTCTCAAGTCTGTTTGAATGGCCCTTGGAAACAACCCTCTGTCTATCCGTTTACTAAGGTGTCAACTCTTGATGTGATAACTCTTGGTAATACCATCAGGTTGATTGTTGGATTTCACGGGGAAACCAAAAATGCAAAAACCCGGACTGTAGTTTAATTTTTACGTTGCGTGAGAGGGATGGAAAGCTTTGAATAGCTAGTTTATACTAAATTCACCGTGAAAGCTTTTTGTAGTAATGGAAACAAAAACTGTGACTTTGATTACAAGGGAACTTCCTTCATTATATGAAAATGAAGTAAGATTACATTATAAAAATTGGAGACCGAGAACAAATTCGATTTTACTTTTGCGGCGTGAAACTTAACGCACGTTGCCAACTCTGTCTAGGAAAGGTACAGTACTTGTTACGCAAAATGTCAAATACAGGTTTTACTTGGTCACTTACAGATCTGTAGGATAAAGGTCAAAAGTACGCTAAAAATTTTCCAATTTTACTGTGTTTTATCGTTCTATGTACTAAGTGCAATTTCCACAACTTTTGATGGGGTTTGCCAATCTAGTTTAATCTTAAAAGTCGAGGCATATAATTTTTCGGTAAAAATCCGGTTCATAGTATAACCTGTCCTTTGTAGTTGTAATATCGGGGTTGCACCGGATTGCTGATCCTCCAGTTATTACCCCATCAATGTTTGGTGTAACTCTCAATGGTTGACATACGAGCGTTTAAGAGCAATTGTTGGGCCTTGGAACCACTCGGAAGTGCGTTTTGCAGAATTCTACGAAACAAAACTATTTTTCTCTCTCCCCTTTTCTTTTTTCGATCTCTAAACCCTAGAACAGGTCACGTGATCAAAATACTCGCTTCTGATTGGCTGCCCCTAAAATGTCGGCATCCCTTTGGCTCAGAATTCCTAATTCTTACACTACTTGGCACCATACCTTTCTTCTGTATGTTGTGTTTTCTTGCTAAGGGCTGGATGGCATATGTGTGGAAGTTGCTAGGATATGTTATTGATGTGGCTGTGATCGTGTAAGGAGTGGACGGTTTATTTGATTTTTCTAGTGGTTGTGGGGACTTGACTTTGTCAATAACTTGTTTGTTTTTAACAATCAAAGGTATGTACTTCCAACAGTGTTCCGCGATCTCGTGACCCTTTACATCTCCCTTTTCGACGGTTTTCAAGTAACTTCCTTTTAAGTTAAAGTATGTGATAGAAATGTTTAGTTACCACCCCTCTTCCCCTACTTCGAAATTAACTTCATTAATTCAAATAAAACTACTTTTCAATTAGTAACTTGGGTCTTGGTCAGATCTCAACTTGCAAGTTAGCTAACTTACCATGAGTGTAAAGCTTCCTGTTGTTCCTAAAGGTACAAGAGTAGATGAATTGATGGAGTGTATCAAGGCTCAACCTTTAGAAATATATTGTTTAACTACATATACACACAAACGTGAGACTTCTCCTTCAAGGTGACACAAATGCAAGAGTGAGGTAAAATAGCTTGGTCGATGAAGTAAAATATCTTATCTCACTTGACAATGGCAACAGGAAGGGCCGAAACGTTGTATCTAGCTAAGATTTAGCACGTATTAACACGATGGGTTTCTTTCGTAATTCTTAGGAACTGTCAGGACAAGAACGAACAGCAGTTAAGCTAGTAAAACTGCAGGGAGACTTAGTATTCAACAAATTCTGCTGCGACAACGATATGCTTCCAAAATGCACTAAATAAAAGCCATTTTCTTAGCGTTTCGTATCGAGCTAGTTTGCGTGTGTAATAACCATTTTCAAGTTGCTTGCTGGACAAGAGGCTTATTTCGTGAGTTGCCTTAATTTTCTCCACTTTTTGAGTTTAGTTGCTTATAAGGGAATTTTAATTTAACAAATTGTTTAACTTAAACATAATATGGGAGTTGTAGAAAATTTCTTTTGGTTGTGGATGTCCACTGTGACGTAATCAGGAAACAATAACTACGTCACGAAGGGACCTTGATCTCGCTGAGGGTGCAATGTTTAGACTTCGGCTCCCTATGTTTCTCGAACATTACACCGTTCTGCTCTCCTTCACGTCCTTTCTCAACGACGAACGCTGTATGCTGTGCAACTGTCCTGGTCGGGTCTAAAAACTTTGTTTAAAGACTCATCCACACAGACATCAGCTTGGAATCTATCGAAATCCCTCATTAAGAATGCCTCCAAAGTTTGATCCCACCGCTATTCATGTAGGTTAGTGAACTCTTTCCCTTTTTCATGCCATCGGAGATGTGGTCGATGTCGAGAAATGACATCAGCACCACTGTGTACGATGGTGACCACGTGGAATTCGCGTAGTGTAAGTACACTGGATTTAGAAGGGGTGTAAGTATGTTATCTCTCAAGACGTAATACAGAGTGTGGAGTTACTCCAGTGTAAAGAAGTGCAGTTGTTTCAGTAATATAATGTTCTATGGAAGAGGCCACTTCGTTGAATTGCAAGACCACTTCTCCATATTGTCAAGGTTCTATTACACACACGTATGTGTGTTTGATTCGACTCCATTGTTAAGTGGAGAACGTATTACTACGTTTTTTGGCCCTGATGCATTGCATGGTGTTTTATTTTGACAATCCCGGGCTCGGAAAATGCCTTTTTTGTAATTTAGTAGGAAATTTAGCTTTTTTTAGGAAGTTCGGAATAAATTTTGCGAAGCGTAAAAATTAAAGGTTAAATACCCCAATAAGTTAGTACTTTTTTATCAACTACATTCTTCATTGTCTACAAACACGTTGCAAACATTTCGTTTTCTTAATTCGTACCTTCCTAGGCTTCTACTCTTCAGACAAATGACGTCATTTGGACATCGATTCAACGTCGAACCGAATTGCCAATTCAACGTTGACTAGACGTCAAACTTGCCAAAATACCGACTGAGTTCCTTCTGTACTTTTCTAAGAGTTCCCTGGGCAATATGACGTGGGCTGTCGCGGAACCTTTACCAATCAATTAAATCAAGGGTTTCACTCAGGAATTTTGGAAATTACGACATACAGTTTTGCGATTCTGCTTTTAAAGTCCATAAATGCAAATTAAATTTTGCGAATCGGATAAGCACGGTGTAGATTTCTACTTTGCGAACTCAGGTCAAACTCGCAAATATTTACACCCCATTAATTTCTTTTGCAAGAGATCCATGCGCAAAAAGTTATTCCAATAAAGTCCCCGAAACTATACTGACTTTTGTTCGACTTCGGTAACCCCTATAAGTTCCTGCTATTATCTGATCGTCGTAAACTGATGTGAAAAGCCATCCGCGTAAGTTGAGTAGCGCAAACTTGTTTTAAAGTCCACAGCATGCACGTTGTGAACGGAGTTCTGACTTGCACATTGACAATGTGACTGCGTCATAAGCAGAGAAAATATGAAAACAACAACTAATTTCAGGCTTCGAAACGGTGAAAGCCAGGTGATTGATACGTGATCCTTTTGATCGCTATTATTGTAAACTTTTCTAAAGCTCCTTGCTGATTTTTGACATTATGGGAAAGCAGTTGTACTGCGATGGGAAAATTAACTCTCTATTGTTCGCAAATATAAGAGAGAAAGAAAACTCAGTGTTGATTTTTATTCTGGAGAGTGCGATCATTAAGAGGTCATTAGCCTAGACATAATATACATATGTTAGGCGTTTGGATAATGGATCGCAGAGGTTTTTGCGGTGAGTCTAAAAAAGGTTGCTTTCAGCCCATTGCATTTGATTTCGAGGACCGTCCCTGTCGCTCGCCTATAAATGTTCCAACACGAGTGAAAACGGTGTGTCTGAATAAACTACAAGAGAAAGAATTTAAATTTCAACTTATACATAGTTATATATTGCAGATATATACACATATAATTGCAGATTTCAATGCAAAGACAGAATGAGAATCGAGTATTCGATGTTTGCCAACGTCATCGTTAGCCAACGAAGGTTGCAATGAATTATAGGCTTCTTCAGTGAAGTACGTGGGTACCAGGCTTCAGCGACGCGCACGAAATCAAAGCACTCTTACGTAAGACCAGCCTCTGCCTCTCAGACCCTGTTTACAGGGGTACGGATCCAATCTGGTCCCGTAAAATCATCTTAGAAAAAGGATTGGATCCATTTGGATCCAGAACTCTTCACGCGAATCCGGTTAGCAAATCAACAGTTTGTTGCATTGCAATATGAGTTGCTGTAAAATACGACGTTGAGATACGAACAGTGACAAAGTACGACAAGGACGAAAATTTGAGTAGAGATCACGTCAAATTACCTCGTAATGGTAGTGTTTTTGTCTTATGTTCGATCGGTACCAGTTTGTATCATATCCGAACTGTTTACACGAGAGATTTTTGGGTTCAGATCCAAACTCGTCCACTTTCACAGGTGCAACCAAACTGGTAAGAATAGCAGAACCAAACGACTTCGGATCCACCCTTCCGACGTGAACAAATTCCGTGTGAAAATTTTCAGATGCCAAGGAAGTGTAAAAGTTAGAATAAAGATTAATAATAATAATAATAATAATAATAATAATAATAATAACCGCAACTGCAAGGAAAACCGCAACTGCAAGGAGACCCGACTTAATATTAGAAGATAAAGAAGAGAAGAAGATCTGGATTTCTGATATGGCTTGTCCACAGCAACAAAATATCGCAGCAAAACAGTTAGAAAAGTTGACAAAGTACAGGCAACTCGCCTTCGAAACAAGAGAGAGACATGTGGGCTACAACTTTATGGTTGTGCCCTTGATAATCGGCGCCCTCGGTGGTGGAATGCCTCAAATTGAGAAAGATATTGGAAAGATTTTCAATAATAACGAGATGCTACAGAGAACTATCGGTGAAACGCAGAAAATCATCCTAATGGACAGTGAGACCATGGTCAGAAAAGTGCTATCGGGTCTCATTCAAGACACTGACGAATCATTTTGTTCTTGATGCAATAGCGTCTGGCCACAGTGTGAATTTGTTTCCAATTATAACTAACAAATTTTGATAGTTGTACATTTTAGGGCTATTTTCTTGTAGTAGCTTTATCAAACAACTAATAATAATAGACGAATACGCATGCGCATGATTTTGAAAACTGAGTTGAATCCTCAAAACAGGATAGCAGCCATCAACTCTTTAGCTGTACCGGTTGTTCAATATAGCTTCAACATTCTTAACTGGACAATGAAAGACATAAAACGTATGGATGTCAAGACAAGAAAGCTTCTCGCTATAAACAACATGCATTACCCGAAAGCTAATGTTGATCGCCTTTACTTACCTAGAATGGAAGGCGGAAGAGGCCTCATTCAGTTAGAGATGTCATCATATAAGAGTACCACTATTGGTGTCTACAAATATCTTGAAGCAACTGATGACTGGATGATGCAATTAGTTGGAACCCATGAAAGCAAGAAGCGAATGTACTCTATTGTAAAGGAAGCCAGCAAATTTATAGATGAATTCAACATTGATAATGCTAAAAATAATTGTAAGTATGGCAACGTCTATAACTTTATCCAGGCTGCTAAAGTTGTGAAGTGCACAGCAAAGAAACAAAAGCTTAAAACTGTGAAAGAACATTTGGAAGATAAGCCGCTTCAGGGTCAATATCCTCTTCGTGCAAATCAAGCTGATGTAGACAAAGAAAAAACCCGTCAGTGGCTTAGGAGCTCTAGTTTAAAAGCCGAGACAGAAGGTTTCATTTTAGCAGCTCAAGACCAATGTTTAATGACTTATCAATCAATGTAATTATCAAGTGAATCTGTTGAAAAATGGCAGTTACCCAAATTGTAGATTTTGTGATTAGTCCGTTGAAACAGTAGATCACCCCTTCGCTGGGTGCCCTCTACTTGCCATAACGAATATAAGAATCGACACGACAGGATAGGACAGTATCTACATTGGAATATATGCCAGCATTTTGGGAAAAAGACGACATTAAATTAATATGAACACCATCCAGATGCAGTGACAGAAGCAGTAGAGGCTACAATATTATGGGATTTTAGTATCCATACCGACAGAGCCATAAAAGCAATCAAGCTTTATATTGTTATTTAAAATAGGAGAGACCAAACCTGCCTTTTAATTGATATGGCTGTTCCATCTGATAGTAACATATCCGAAAAAGAATTTGAGAAAATATTAAAATATAAAGACATGGAAATTGAAATTAATAATTTATGGAACATGAAGACTTCTATAGTGCCTGTAGTCATCGGAGCTTTGGGAATGATAAAGAAAGGGACAGAAAAACAATAACAACGCTTCGATGAAGCCAAGTACAAAGCAATCATTTGATACAATGACTCCAACATCAGTTATGCTGATCAAAGGGCAAAGGTTTGAGTCTTGTGGGAATATGGATAACATCACGCTAAATATTTTGTTGTGAAATATGCTGACGCGAACGCATTGGTGTAAGGCTGACAAATCCAAATTTTGTGAGGACTGTATCTCTTTCGTATTTACAAAAGTCTTGATTAGAAGAAATATATATTGAATGAGTCCAGTTCATGTGCCTTCTAATATTGACGATATGACTAAATCCAACTTTGAAATAACTCCTTAAACGAACAAAAGAAATCTATCTTAAAAAACAATCTCAACGTTCTAACGACCTCAGTTCTGACTATCCATTTTGAAAACTTTACAATCTCTGAAGCACGTTTACATTTATCTAGTATTTCTACACCGAAATAATTTACACTTATGATGATACTATGCATCATGCCGCCTAACTTGATAAAAAGGTAATATCATAGGTACGTCTGTGCAGTTAGCACTCGATCGATATTGATGAGTGTTATAATCAGGTTTGTGAAAGTGATGTATGAACTGTTCATCTTGTAAATCAAAGAGAATATAATACAAGCTGTAAGCGTAAACAAAATATAATATGTTGGAATGTGTGAACCAGCATCAAATAAGTTTACTCCAATGCTGAGTACCTGGTCCCCATGGCAACAATGTAAGGTTTCCCAACATTCTTCAATTACGCAATTTCCATGGACTCAGGTAATATGCAGTTAAAGCGCTGATTCATTGTGATTTTGCTTGCTGGCTCCTTGTGGTAGTACGATTTGTATGGTGAAATAAACCAAACGGTCGTACTTGGAAAAAGTCTCCTTAGCTTGACATCGACTATTGTAATGAGCACAGATTGCAAACAGCGTTCTCAAATCTGTACATCTTAAACCCACACTATAAAGTGCGTAATGGGCCGCACATAACCAATATATCTATTAAAATAATTAAAGTTCAATTAGTCTCACAATTCACTTTCTACCAAATGTCATGAAATGCATGTGGAGTTAAATTATTGGACAAATTTAACTACACAAAAGATCCTCAGATCCCAAGTCTGAACAGACCATGGCGTCCAAAGAACTTATTTCCGAAAACAAGAACTCAAGTCGCTAAATATGATCCCAACATACCCTCATCGGATGAATATCTGCATGTGGTGGCTTCCCCTCCGCCATTTCCAGCGAAGTTATCCCCAGAGACCATATATCTGCCTTGCAATCGTATCCGATTTCCTACAAAGATAAAAAGGAACTTTAAAGCTACGGCTGTCCCCATTATATCATTAACAACATCAAGTATGCTCCACAAAATAAACCACATCAAAAACAATGTACCGACCCCATGTAACTGGAACAAACGGCAATCGTGTTGCCACAGTGAATAGAGTATGAAGCGACTAAACCGGCGACTAAACACTGTTAGACAATAAAGGCCTTGGTGGCAAGGACACGCCTAATATCGTGCTTTCTAAATACTTCTGCAGAAATGTCGACACTATATGAGCTATGACGCAACACGTGTTAAAGTTGCTTTTTAAAAGATTATATTAACTTCAAAGTATATTTGGTCAAGGGAGCCATTTCATAGGTGATAACTCTGAACCCGTAGAAATATTATGAGAATCTCGGGCTGGGAGTATCGTGGCCATCACGTATCCAAGGCCATTCTAGAAACGAAACTAAACTAAACTAAACTAAACTAAACTAAACTAAACTAAACTAAACTAAACTATACTAAACTAAACTAAACTAAACTAAACTAAACTAAAAAATTGCTGGAATAAAGAAATTGTTTCAATTTTTTGAAAGTATTGACTTTTAGTATGGAATTTCAAGTTTTAGTAGCTATGGACAAATATCGAGAAAATGTTATCTTGAGTTATAAGTGCGTCGTGTAGCCAAAAAATCTAAAATTCTTATTTCAGTATGTTGCCATTATTGTACACAAGCTAAACTGTCTTTCTTGAAAGATTTATGATTTTGGAGTTAGTACATCAGATTTTATGCCCTCTTAAAGTACGCATTTTGTGATTTTTTGGTTCGCAAGTCATTTTTCCCCCAGTTTCAAGTTGAAGCTGAGTTAAGTGAGAGCATATAATCATGTATGATTTTAGAATGAATAGAAAGGTGAACTTTTCCTCTTTCCATCAATATATAATTTACCTAATTAAAGGTAAATAGTTGTTCTAATACTTAGCTTTGAAATGTACTAGGTCACTTTTTCACGCTTTCCCAAAAATCAATTTGGTAGCCAAAGGGTTAAGCAAATGACAAGAGCGTCGTATAATAGAGTTATCAAATGATGCCATATAATGAGGAGTTACTGTTTTCTAAAAATTCGACAGCTGTCGACAATCGCCATTCGTTTAGGGTATTAGGAGAAACACCATTCCTTTTTCTCTTGGACCTCACGAAGGTGCACTCATCAAATTAAAGAAGGAGATGCTCTGTTAAGAAAGTTGTAAATATAGAGAATAACAACGGACACATTAAAACGACATACTTTGTTAACCAAAGCTTTTCTGTCGGCTCTTGTCAAGGTTCTAACGCCAACATACTTACAGTGTAAAATTCAATTCTTAAATACTAAATCAAGGTCTAAGCAATATACATGGGTATTCGCGATAAAAAAAAGAAATGCCATGATGCGATAGAGATATTATTACAAAGAAAGTGAAATAATAAAAGTAGTGCCTAAAATTACAATAAAATATTTACAATACCAATGCACAAGCTATAGCAATCTCGTTTTGAATACATATTATTCCTGTTTGCAGAACGACGGCTTCCGCAATTTAATAGCGACCGCCTCAAGTACCCTAAAATGTAAAGCTGACCTCGCTGTGAATAACGCATTGAACATCATGTCTGAATACTCCTCAGCGCACGTAAGACTTTCCAGCAAGTGGGTCCCAATCGCAGAACTGGTATGGTTACTCGAAATAATACTAGACGAAAGTACGGAAGGGCTTCCACGTCGTCTACTTCGACGTAAAACAGGGGGGAGACATGTTGTTTGATCTTCTCAATAAGTCTTAAAAATAGTCCTACCCACATAGCTGGCATCACACCGGCATTTAAATTCGTAAACTACATTGTTTGCTTGATGGGTGGGTATTTTGTCGTTAAGTTCTGGTCTTAACAGAGATCTCGATCCGAACAACAATACGGGATTACTTGCGTAATAACATACACCAATAGCCTTCTTAAGCAAATTCCCATATTTGACAGAAGCCGTTCCTATCCATCGAAGGCGGAGGTAAACCGGGCACTTGTCCTGCCCGATCTTAGGAGTGCACCTGTACGATTTAAGCTTATTATTGATGCAGCTGTCGACCAAGCGTGCCGGGTAACCATTACTCAAGAGAATGTCTCTCAACACCCCAAGTCCACCAGTGACATTCTGAACAGAGCAGATTCTAATTACTCTGTAGGCTAGAGTATACACAAGATTGACTTTATGTCTAGAGGGTCAAAAGGAATCCCATCTGGTATATAAACCACTAAAAGTGGGCTTACGGTAGACTGACGTCAACAGTTCTGAGTCACCTTTGCTAACTAAAACATCCAGAAAAGGAAGCTGACCTTCATCAAAAATATCACACTAGGCATGCGCATAGTTCAATATGTCAGTTACGTATAACGTACAGTCTGATAACTCCAAACATCAGTGAAAAATTTAATGGTAAGAAAATAGTAACATGAGGAATCGAAGTGGGTTTGTAATCGTTGCAGCTCCTATATGCCCTCATTAGACCGCGGTTCTACGCCCTAAATACAGAGTAATATAACATCTGTTTTCATTGAAGTCGCTACACTCCAACACTATCGTCTCCATAAATTGTTCTACGGAAGAACAAAATGGCATATTGGTAAATTGGCAACCAGTATCATGAATTCCGTTCCTTGCCGGCAAAAGAAATTAACTATGACATTATTACATCACTTCATCGTTTATTTAAGAACAGCAGATAATTACAAAAACAATGTATCGTATGTATATTATTATTGTAGTAAAATTATGTTACTTGCCACTAATTATCTGCGATTGTTAGCATTTTTTGAACATTTGTACCAGAAGATGATATACCAAGGCCGGACATGCTACAATAGTGCCGAATCTTACTTGCAATAAATGCCAAATTATGAGTCGGCCTTGAAAAACTAAGAGATGAAAAACCGAGAAGATAAGTTGATAAGGAAATATATGTAGAATTCAATTTTGCTTCAGAGTTCAAGAACAACTCAATTTACAAGCTTTCCAGATCGGAGTTTTCCGAGAAATTATCGCCTTGTTACTTCTGCTGAAGTTTTTTATCCTCTTTTCCAGAGACATCATTTTGTAGCAACAAACTGGAGGGGTTGAAGATCCCGTGCCCCTCTACCGCCGCCAGTGGATGATGGTTCTGGTGGTGGTGGTGATGGTTCGATTGACAGATGGTGATGATGATGATGATGATGATGATGATGATGATGATGATGATGATGGTGATGGTGGTGTTAGTGGTGGCAGTGGTGGCAGTGGTGGTAGTGGTGATGGTGGTAATTGCGATAATGACCACGATGATGATCATAATGGTGACCATGATGATCATGGTAGTGGTAGTGGTGGTGGTGGTGGTGGTGGTGATGATGATGATGATGATCATAATATTGATGATGATGATGATGGTGATGATGATGGTTATGGTGATCATGATGATCATGATCATGATGATCACAATGATGATCATGATGATGATCATGATGATTATGATGATGATCATGATGACGATCATGATTATAATGAGAATTTCCCTTTCCTACTGATAGGCACGAGAAGGAGTATCAACGAAGCACAACATCATTTGCTCAGCTGCAGCAGGAGATACAAGACAATTTTCAACCGACATTTTCATCAAACAGTGATTTTGTGTTTGACAGAAACTATTTCAAAGCTGTTAGAGACGTAAGTGTTTTATTGGACTTTGTGCGACATTTTTATGTCAAATAATGGATATAAAATAGAGGATCTGAAGAAGTGCAGCCGCTCATTTTACTTTAATGGGCTTTGGATTGATGACTAGCCGGAGGGCAGTTCTTCCTTGGTCAAGTCACATGGCACAGAGAGGCTGGTCTCCAATTGCCTTGAGCGGGATGTCGATGTCGACCGGTGGATGATTGGGAGCTAATGTGGCGACTAGAGAAATATAATTATGTTAGCATCGGAGATTACCTGGCTCAGTTGGCAGAGCGCACGCCGCGAAAGCGTGGTTCACAGGTTCGATCCCCGGTAGTGACATATTTTCTATTTCTCTAGTGTTCTTTTCGGATCTGAAAAAGTATAAGAACTAACATGCCGATAAAACAACTTGATAAGAGTATCAGGGGTCAAAATAAGGGCCAGTCACCGCTCATCAACGGCTATATACACTACTGTGCAAAGAGCACTGATACGTGGTTTAACAACAAAAATTTGCCACAGAATTAATCACTTATATCATTCAACTGCGATTACGTAACGATAAATTTCAAAGCAATACAGAAAAAATATAAAGTAACAAGCAAGAATAAAAAGCCATTAACAAGAACACCTTGGTGCTTCACTTCCCCACACGAATGACAAAACTTAACATTGCACTTAATTTTGTGATTTATACATTCTTTCTTTTAGAAAATAGCAACTCAGCTAAGTGTGATATCAAGTTTAACGAACTTTGTAACAGAAACGGTATGCTTCCCAATTACACAGAATGACAAAACAAGCGAAGTTTTAAATTGAGTTTCGTGAAATCTGTTTTCTCTGCTTTTTTGGTCGAAACACGAGATGGGTCGCATGTGTGCCAGGGCCCGTCGATTGAATAGGCCCGATGCTGTCATTTCGGGAGAACAAAGGCGGATCCAGGAATTTTTGCAAAGGGTTCGGGTCCATAATTTGAAAGCTTCGCCAGGAAATAAATGAAAAACATAGTGTCCCCTAATGCAGTTTGAGATAATTGAGAGTAACCGAGGGGGCACATTTAACGTGCATCGCAGAATGCTGACTGATAAAGTTATTGGTGGTCGGAGTTTGGGCCGTCTGCACCCTCAGGAAATCCCCATCGATCTACACCAGCAGCATTTTTTAAACATTTCAAATCAAAGTGCATCAATACCATTAAACAAATAAAATTATTAATAACGACTTGAATTAAACCCACTAACGGTAACAAAGTACACTGATACGGCATGGAAGCAAAACTGACCGTAAGCTACAACCAGTTAACTTACTTAATCCTTAAAACATAAAGAAAAAATACCCGGGCATAAAGTGACTTCCTAAAGAAAAGTAGAAAAAATTGTTGTAATTGCTTCATTGCAGAATTAGACATGTGACTATGACTCTAGTACATACCATCGCTGAAATGACTCTGGCAATCTCTCTTGCTGTGTCCCTTAAATCGATTCGGACCCTCTCCAGTAACATAAAAACAGCCCGAAATGACTCATCTTTGAACTAAATTTGAGGTAAAAAAGGATTGAAAATAAAACAATATATGTCATGATAGGCCTGGTATTACAGCCGATCGATCTACCCTAGCTACCAAATAAGGGCAGTGTCAAGGTTGAATTACGATTTATTCAATTAAAGTGTGATGCGAATGTTTGGACATCAAGAGACGTTGAAATTTGCTTTACTACAGACACTAGATAGACATAAAGATGACGTCAAAACGTTATCTTACGAACTTTCAGACCTGGCCAAACCTTTGGTATCTATTGTGCATGCTCTTTCTACTGCCTGAGTTAAGACATTGCATTAGCCTGACCATTAATTAAACTTTAAGAATTTACGCTTGAAAACGACAAGGTTAATTTACACTTTTTATCAATATTGATACAAGGCAAGGTAACCTCATCAAACGTGGGTATAACCCCCCTAAGGTTAGGTGACGTTGCACTTTTGTAACAACCCGCTCAAGATAAGGCGCGATGTGTCACTTCGTTACTATTAAATACCAGGTCTCCATTTTGAAAAATATATTCAACGCCCAGTCATTTCGATAATATAGCAAAGAATCACACGAGCATGCTTAAATCAAAACATAAAATACATGCTGGTGGTACTGGTATTAAAAATCAAAACTTGTATTACCTGGCCAAAGAACCAGGACTTCGGTCTTCGTCCACCCCACCAAACAGCACCCAAATCACTAAGGACGTACTCATTTCTCTCCTTGTCTCCTTCCATATATACCTCATCGTCTAAAGATACAGTAAGACAGCTAAGTTATGTGCTACAGGCTAATTTCTGGCATGTTATCAATCGCTAAGTCTCGCAAAAGTGGAAAAAATTGGTCAGGAAAAAATGTCCGTCAATTATGTTCTTTATAGATTTTCAATGAAGATTGATGGCCAGCAAAAACTGTTTCGCGTGAAATCAGAGTCTTATTCGATATAGTTCAGCAGATACAGTAAGATAGGTAAGTTGTGTGTTCCAGGCTCATTTCTGGCATGTTAATTATCACTAAGGCTTGGAAAAGCCAAAAAAATTGTTGAGGAAAAAATGTCCGTCAATTATGTTCTTTATAGATTTATAAGGAAGATTGATGGCCTGAAAAACTATTCCGCGTGTAATCAGAGTCGAATTTGATATAGTTTAACAGATACAGTAAGATAGGTAAGTTGTGTGTTCCAGGCTCATTTCTGGCATGTTAATTATCACTTAGGCTTGCAAAAGCCAAAAAAATTGTTCAGGAAAAAATGTCCGTCAATTATGTTCTTTATAGATTTATGATGAAGATTGTTGGCCTGCAGAACTATTCCGCGTGAAGTCAGAGTCTAATTCGATATAGTTTAACAGATACAGTAAGATAGGTAAGTTGTGTGTTACAGGCTCATTTCTAGCATGTTATCAATCACTAAGGCTTGCAAAAGTGGAAAAAATAGGTCGGGAAAGAATGTCCGTCAATTATGTTCTTTATAGATTTATAATGAAGATTGATGGCCTGCAAAAACTATTCCGCATGAAATCAGTGTCTAATTCGATACAGTTTAAAAATATAGTAAGATAGGTAAGTTGTGTGCTACAGGCTAATTTCTGGCATGTTATCAATCACTAAGGCTTGCAAAAGTCGAAACAATTGGTCAGGAAAAAATGTCCCACAATCATCTTCTTTATAGATTTATAATGAAGATTGATGGCCTGCAAAACTATTCTGCGTGAAATCAGAGTCTAAATTGATGTAGTGTAACAGATACAGAAAGATAGGTAAGCTGTGTGTTACAGGCTCATTTCTGCCATTTTATCAATCACTAAGCCTTGCAAAAGTCGAAAGAATTGGTCAGGAAAAAATGTCCGTCAATTATGTTCTTTATAGATTTATAATCAAGATTCAAGGCCTGCAAAACTATTCCGCGGGTAATCAGAGTCTAATTCGATATAGTTTATCAGATACAGTAAGATAGCTAAGTTGTGTGCTACAGGCTAATTTCCGGCATGTTAATAATCACTAAGGCTTGCAAAAGCCAAAAAAATTGTTCAGGAAAAAATGTCCGTCAATTATTTTTTTATAGATTTATAATAAAGATTGATGCCCACCAAACGTATTGCGCGTAAAGTAAGAGTCTATATCGATATAGATGAACAGATACAGTAAGATAGGCAAGTTTTGTGTTACAGGCTCATTTCTGGCATGTTATCAATCACTAAGGCTTGCAAAAGTCGAGAAAATAGGTCATGAAAAAATGTCCGTCAATTATGTTCTTTATAGATTTATAATGAAGATTGATAGGCTGTAAAACTATTCCGCGTGAAATCAGAGTCTATTTCAATATAGTTTAAAAGATATAGTAAGATAGGTAAGTTGTGTGCTACACGCTAATTTCTGGCATGTTAATTATCACTAAGGCTTGCAAAAGCCAAAACAATTGTTCAGGAAAAAATGTCCGTCAATTATGTTCTTTATAGATTTATAATGAAGATTTATGGCCTGCACAACTGTTCCACGTGTAATCAGAGTCTAATTTGATATAGTTTAACAGATACAGTAAGATAGGTAAGTTGTGTGTTCCAGGCTCATTTCTGGCATACCATATTTGGACAAGATTTAATTCATACCAGGGCCAAACTCAAATTGTTTCCTAAGAAAATGATTTCTAAAGATTGATACGCCTAGTTTTAAGTTTAGTGAGCAAACTTAACAAAAATTTCGTAACACAAACTTTTTTGATCAATTAAATTCTAACTTTATTTGTGTGGTTTGTTGTGATTCCTCATCCTTTCTCAAATTACTGGAAAAATCTTTTTGAGAAAGGAGAAATAAACAGACATCATCAATGTGTAAACATAAAAATATTTTCTCAAACAAAATTTATATAGCGCACTCTGCGTTACTTAAAGGTCCCAAACATCGCTATTCTAAAAAGTCAATTGACTCGGTCATATTCTTACTGCATAAAAGGGGAAAACGAAATTTCGAAAATTAATAACTTTCTCAACATAAGGTTTATGGGTAAACGTGGTTCGGATAAACGAGGATGTACTGTAGTCAGCCTAAACAGTATTGAATTTGACCCCGTACCTCGTGCCCCCTTCTTCAACACGGCGTACCCTCTGAAGATGAAGAATTACGGCCTCTCGTGGTCTCTGGCTACCCCTTTCTTACATCATTGTAGCAACGTAATGTGTTGTTATTGTTGTAGAATTTTTTTCAAACGATTTCGCTCTTTTGGGGGTCAGTGTCGTAGCAGCCTTTGATTTTTTTCTCTAGTGTTTGCGGTAGGTGGGCTGGAGGGGTGGAGGGGTGGAGGGGATGGAGGAATAAAGGACGATTAGATTTTCAGCTTTCAGAATAGCGACATGGAAGCTTCACGTCATTCAAGAATTCTGTAGTTCTTTTCATGCAGTAATCACGAAAGCGCAATGGCAGTCACAAAGTAGTGGCATAAAATTTCAACTTCAGGACACAAATTGTAATGCTCGAAGTTTAAAGTGTAGGTCAGGGTTGGCGGGGAGGGGGCTCAAGGGAGGCTGAGCCCCCTTCTTAAAATTTTGAAAAATGTTGGGGGCTGAGCATTTAGTTTTGGGTTAATGTTACTAGAAATTTTATTCATTTTGTGAATTGTTGATAAGGGTTATTATAATATTCGGTTGAAGATTTTCAGCAGGATGAATATTTCTCCTCAATTCAAAATTATATCTTGCGTAGCAGCGTAGAGGAGAATAATAGTGGGCGCGGCATTTGCTGTTCATCACACGCCCCCTCCCCCTTAACGTTTTAGGACGGCGCCCCTGGAGAAGACCTCCTCTGCCTCCCGTCCCTGACGGCCCTTGTTCTGCATACTTGCTAGTCTATAATGATTTACGCCGTAGGCTACACATGGTGACTACAATTCTTCTTTGTTTGATCTTGGAATTTGTCGGTCTACAATGATGAAACAAAGAACAGATTGTCTGCTGCCCGGTCATCACACCAGAAGAGCATCATAAGATTAAAATATGAAGCCACTATTAATAAAAAATGAAACAAAATTAGAAAAGGCGGACATACGACTATTCTTTGTTGTTATTACTGATTGGCAGGAGCTGCCTAGAGTTCTATTCTCTCATCCTGTTCCAATTACAGTGAAGTGACTTTGATGTGCTTCAATAAGACGGTAGCGTTAAAAATAGTAATCTCTTTTGACTGTCATATCATACCAGTCTTGAATACGGCCATAAGATCACGTTTACCGTCCTAACGTGGTAACATGAGAAGCACGGGGCGTGGTCATAAGTCTCAGCAGAGATGCCGTGGACGGGGGCTTAGGGAGGCTGAACCCCCTTCTTAATATTTTTTAAATGTTGGGGTCCCACTTTCAACATTTATTTTTTGGTTAATTTTAATATACATTTTATTCAGTTTGTGAAGCAACAGCAACAGCAACAGCAACAGCAACAGCAACAGCAACAGCAACAGCAACAGCAACAGCAACAGCAACAGCAAAAGCAAAAGCAACAGCAACAGCAACAGCAAAAGCAACAACAACAGCAACAGCCAACAACAACAGCAGCAGGCACATTATGATTCAGTAACATTGATATAAATGATGTTCGTAATATTGCGATAAATTTTACATGGAGAGCAAATGATGTCCGCTCTCTTTATAAAGTGAAGTGCACATAGGAAAAGTTTCCACAAATTCTAGTTCTAGTGTGTCAACTTTCATACCAGTGCGAGGGTGGCTATGTTGGCCGCACGACTTTGAGGTTGGTTGACCAAATTAAGCAGCATGTACCATCACTTATTCACCAAACATCAACTCCTAAAAGAAAACAACCACCTCGGGTTTTAAAGACCAAAAACACCACTAAGCAATGTGACAATGCCATAGGGCAGCACTTTCTTGAGAACACAGACTGTGCAAAAGTGTACACGGACGATTGCTCACGTATCATAGGAAAGACCACGTTTGCGTTTCATTTTGCCGTTCTGGAGTCAGTCCACAGAAAAGTGAAAAACATTTGCTATACAGACAAAAAAAATCGTTTTCTCACTAGGCCTATTCAATTAATCTGTTGTAGTGGACGCTGATTGGTCAAAAAATCACAAGCCGTTCAAGCAGTCTAAATTTTGATTTGCTTTTTCAAAAATACAGTAGGGTATACCTTTCACACATTCCATTTCGGTCATTCTGATGATAATACTCTGAGGAGTGTCACATGGAAAAGGCTTTTAAGTACACAATGTCTTCGCTATTTTGTGCAATAGTCTTGTTTTGTACAACAAACAAACAAATAGAGCATTATTAAAATTCTGTGCATTTACACTCTTGTCTAGCTCCATATATTACATAGTTTTCATATCTGTTCTCTGTACCAAGAATTCGACGAGAATCACGTGCACAGTTTGCAACTTTGCTGCTTTTTCAGCTTGTTCATTAATAAAGTGCAGACTCTTACACGATTCTAATGGTTCTTTGCTACCATAATATTAATCAGCAGCTGCCGGCCAAGCAACTCCTAACTTAGCTTTACTACTTGTATGTGCAAGAGAATCCATCATTTAAGCATACTGTCATAACTCATTAGCATTCCACTGTCCATTCCAGTTGAAAGGATACTTAAGTGAAAGCTTGGCTTGTTAAGAATCTACGACGGGGGAGCCACAATTTACACAATCTGGAAGTATTTTGGACACCATTTAACAAGGCAAAACTTTTGATGTTAATGTTGGTAACAAAGTCTTCGTATCAGGAGAATATCAATATTCTTTCATGTTTATATTTAAGGATATTCATAATATCATACCGGAGCATTTGTAGACCATTTTTGTTTGAATTCATCAACATGCAAATCCGCGTGAACAACCTGCTTCATGTTTCGGATTTATGGACAACTGCGACGTCAATTTCACCATTTGACCTTATATTCGCTTTTCTGTAGGGTTCAATTTGGCTAGAGCGTTTTAGAGTCATGTCTCGAAAGAAGTCGGATATAAATAACGAAAAAGACTTGGAACAGGTTCTAAGGGATTTATACAACAAGCCACGTGAATGCGAAAGAGACAAGATTCGAGTAAACAATGATAACTCCACGAGTAAACAAAACGGTTCTCAAGGAACGATGGAAAATGAGAAATATTATGTTCTCTCAACTATTCAACATAACCCTCAGTGTTGTGCATCAGCTCCGTGGAGAGGAGAACAATCTTTAAAATCAGCAAAAGTTTACGATGTAAGAACGTGCACAAGGTAGGTGGAGTATAGGCCTATCAACTGGACGAACATCAACGCTAATGTTCAGTCTGTTACAAGGATGACCATTCTCAAAATACAAGCAACACAACCTGCCAGGAACAGAATCTACTCAACCCATAGCAAACCACTGACTCTCACAACAAACACACCGAATGCTGAACGCGACTCTCCATTTTTAAAAGCAATCTGCATTGTACGCTACACTCTTACATGTTCAGCCTAGAATTATATCAATAAAATATATTGTGCAAGCATACTTACAAAATTCAACTAAGACTTTTTGGTCGGATTTGGTAGCCTCTTCAAAGTTTTTCGTAGTCAGAACTAAGACATTATCTTCTTCTTTAATTTCTTCGGCTCTAATTGCCACTAGGGCACACATGAATATTACTAAAAGCTTCATATTGTAATCTTGGATGTGTGATCCTGCCAACTTAGCACCTTTCTGAAGTCGAATGCAAATGAAAAGGAACATACGTGTCCTGGTCGACAGGAAGTATAACACTGAAAATCTGACATGCGCAGAGTGGGGAATCGTGTAGCAACGTCATTGGCTGTACTTTTCAATGGCTTTTGTTGTTTCGATCATCAAGTCAACATCAGATGGGACGTTTTCCTCCGCAAGCTGTGCTACCTCCGGTTTCAAAGTCATTTCTTTTCTATTGTTCAAGTGCTGATTGTTCAATTGCTGATGGTTAATTTCTTTTAAATAAAGAAACTATGGAATAGAACAAACTGAGAGCTTTTGCTCGAATCACAGAGCCAGTAGTATTTATTCTTTTCTTCTCATCGTCCTCTTCATTATTATCAACCATCAAAACCATACATGATGATGATGATGATCATCATCATCATCATCATTAAATGGAGAGCGTTGATAAAGTAATTTTATTTTGAATATTTGTTGCCAATAATTTAGCTTGTTCTTTTTGCTTCTATACACAACACGTCCTTTAAGTTTCCTTTGCTTGAAATTTCTAAAGCTAATTCCACCAAAGTTCAATGAAAAAGTTGCAAATCTCTTGTCTCAAATCCTCCTGGTGTTCAAAGATGTTTGTTTTCCTTTCCTTGATGCAACGAGACGTTTATTGAGCTTTCAGTCAGAATAGGAGTAGCGCTCATTCAATGTAGCGTTAATGCGAATTATTATTTTAATAACTAATAATTTGCAGCAGCAGCAACCTCAACATCATTGATCTTGATCACGTGGGAACTCCATCCAAATCCAATAATTAAATCCATCTAGTTTTTAAGGAGATCAGAAGAACAAATTTAAAGTTGAAAACAATTTATTCAGTTTACTAGTCTTCAAATGAATTCAAATTAGGTTAAGAGTTTTTGAGCGAATCTATGTGATGATAAACTGATGCTAAAGGGTGACTATGGACGATTAGAACCATTATCCATGATGTAACAACAATGATTGGGTAGCGGGAACCTGTCTAGCCTGCATGCAGACATTAGAGGTTTATGGGTAAAACGTAAGAAGGAAACTTACAATTCTGACAACGTTTCTCCTTGTTACAAGACTTCGTTAGGTCTTTCTGTCCTGGAGGTTTCAATGTTAGTGTACAAAGACCTGAAAGGGAAGTCTTATCGAAAGACGAAGTGTTGTCAAAATTGTTGTTTCCTTCTTCGCATTTTACCCATAGTTCGTCGGTGTTGTGTCCACCATGATATTTACATCAGAGGCTTAGTCGGCACGGCGGCTAGTATTTTTCAAACTTTAAATGATTACTGAAATTAACTCTAGATTCTTCATTTGCTTTTACTTGCAGAACCACTGCATTTGTAGTAACTCGGCACACCCAACATCATTGGTCGTCTTTGGGCGATGATTGTGGCATTACGCAAAAAAATTAACGAAATCAAAATCTATAGGTATGTACTGACCATCCATCAATATTTTCGAATTATTGACGGGATGTGGTCGATTGTGGCCCAGTATTTTCATAGGTGCGGATCCAATCTGCTACGGATCCAAGTGGATCCCATCTCGTCTGAAGCCAAGATTTCTTATTGTTTACTATAATGGAAACGAGGCTCCAAAAGATGCACTTCGATCGATAGCTCATTCGTCTTGCTGGATTTTCCATAAATCTCCATCCATGTATCACCGTGTAGGCCTATAGCTTTTGTGAAGCTAATCCTAACGACTTCATGGTTTATAATCCTTTTAGAAGTCAGTAATCCAGCAAAACGAATAAGCTGTCGATCGAAGCATTTGCCATGGTGTAACTATTTTACACAACACAGAAGTTCATGTGCAATTTCTTCAAAGGTCCAGAAGAGACCCTATAGTTACTTGTAACCAATGGAAGGCTTGTTCTTTGCTTTAGACAATGATATGATTTGTTAAAACATTTAAGGGTGTTTCCATTGAGTGACAAACGCTGCAAGTCATGAAGAAAATGTGGAATCGGCTCGTTGGCTACGAAGCACTATCATAGCAAGCCTCAAAAGCAGTGCGTGGTCCTTGTTGAGTTAAATTATTACTGTTCACGTTTACTTCTGTCGCTACTACATCCAATAAATGCACAGAAGTCTTTGTCTCCCTTTATAAAGCTAACTCTAATGGTTGAAATTGAAGAAATTTCAAATGGTAGCCCTTTGCCGATACTACTTTCAAGTTAGACTGAAAGCGATCGTCCCCTGGACAGTACCAGATTGCGACGCATGTAGTAATTTGCATAGAATTGGACCGAAATGGTCTATTTTCAAATTTCATGCTTTCATGTATCTGTGGGTGGCTATGCTCGTAACTTTCCCTGAATTGGTAACAGCACTGATACAAACTGTGTAACAACAGTTCGGGACGTGCTCTGTTTCTATAATTTCGGTCGCCCTGCCAATCCCACAATACATTGCGCATCAAGAGTCTTGGAATTTCCGAAATGGTCAATCTCTAGCCCCGGGCCTAAAGTGGCCTGCGGAAGAGTCTCTACACATCTTTCCGAATAAATTTTGTTTCGAAATTACAGAGTTTCACTCGCTTCAGTGTGCTAGAAGGCTTCGTGGTGGATCTAGCCATCGATCAAGGGTACGTGGCAATTTCAAAGGGACCGCTTTGAGCACTCAAGAAGGTGATAGCATGGATTTTCCTCCGACACACTCTCCCGGTCATGCACTCACATTGTAACCGTTGTTAGTAAGCACTCCGAAGCCAACCAAACAATCTAACTAGCCTATATTTAATCGGAAATATAAAGAAGTAAATTCACGTGGGACCCTTGTTAGGAGGAGAAAAGGCAACAGCAAGAAATGTTGTGATAAACCTTAATCAGTATTTAACTTATATGAAATGGACATAAGAAAGCTACGGAGTGCACTAGGAACGAATAGAGAAAGTTTTGCCGGGATCTGGCTGATTATCAGCCTGTGTGCAGACTATCCCAGCTGAAATGGGTACTACTATACTACGTCAGTAGTTTTTGTCTGCGCACAGGTTAGCTGCAAATCGCTTACCAGGCACGCAGCCAAAGGGGGGGCTGTGTTCTCCCAATAGGTAAAACTTGCCCACGTTTGGCCCCCCCCCCCCCCCCCCCCCCCCCCCTCCCGGCTACCCCCCCCCCCCCCTGGGGGAGCGTACGCTCCCGTTCTCTCTCGACACAAAACAACACAGAGCCGGTCATAGTTGTTGCTTCCTTTTATATGTCATTTTCCAATGTGCCTAGAAATTTAAGACATTTTCCACATATTACATTTCTGGAAATTTCTATGAGGTTGCTTCAACACCACTCACTTCAGGTGACAACAGATTGCAAGAAAAGTTACAAACTAATTTCTCTTTGACTGCATATCACCTTAAACCCACTTACAAGATATCATGTCACATCATCCAAAATAAATAACGATGAGTACTCGATTGAAAATTTGTTTGCTGTTAATAGACCAGTTCCTGGCAGTTATCCTAGGATACATGGTCTGTGGTTAAATACCTATCCTTTTAAAGTTCAAAGGGCTACCAGCAAAAGTAAAATCTTGTTAAAATAACTGGATCTTTTAAGGCGTAAGAACACTGGACATATCTTTATCAATCTCTTGACACAAATTGTTTGATCTCCTCTTGGAAAAAATGAAAATGAAGTTTTGCAGTCTCTCTGTTTTCTGAGTATAATTTTGCACTACTAATCTTATCTCAAACAAGAGTTAAAATTACTTACAGCCATTTCCCTAACACTGAACATAATTTTAAACATGACTTACCAGAACTTGCAAGCCACTCCCCACTTGGGCTGAACTTTACTGATGAAATAGCCTTAGTGTGACCTGTCAGTGTGTACCTTAGTATGTAGTTGGGTTTCTGTAATAAAGAAAATTAAAGTATATAAATGTCATGAAATGGGTAAACACCTCTAAAATGAACTTCAAATAAAATTTAGTAAACATATGGTCAAATTACTTACTATGGTCAGCATTCAAATTAATACACTGTGAATCATGATTCCCAATATAGTTTTGAATTTTGAGGGCATATTTTACACATTTTAATTTTTTTTGGCAGTGTAATGTAACACTTTGATCATAACATAGCAGTTTGACCATACTCCCTGTGTACAAGAGCATGCCACAACACTCCCAATCACAAAACAAAAACAATTCTGAACATCACAAAGTTAGGTTTTCAAAAACGTTTGCAAGGTGAAATTTTTGTGGGATTTTTTTCATGGTGCATCCTGACATTTTATTTTCAACCCTGATGGCATTCACTATTTATTGACTTGTTAAACAGGTTTTAAAATAATCCTTTTAATATAAAATTGTTTAAAGTTGTTTTAAAATAAGTTAAAACTGGTGTAAAAGTAGCTGACATATTGGTCATATGACATAGAGTAACAAGCATATTCCAAAATCAAGGACTTTATACAATACAAAATGCTTGGGCAAAGAATAAATGGCTCCTTCATACCAATAAAGCTCATCAATTGGCTCCTAATTGGGTTTTCCTCACCCTTAAACCCTTGATAGGTAGTGCCACTATGACTTAAACAGATATGGGTAATAGAAATAAATTGGGAATAGCCAACTAAACAACACATTTTAAGGGCACTGTTTTAACTGAAATCAACACAGCAGGTGCTAATGGGAATAAAACTGACGGTCTCAACTTTATTATGTTTCATTTTTACTTAGGTCAGTGGTTTCAATGAACATGTGCAGTAATGCTCTTTAAAATAGCAAAGCTGATCATAGCAAAGGACATACTTGTAAGCTGCAATTCTGTACTTGATGAAAAATTTGAACAAATTGAGAGAAAAATTTTAACTCGTAGAGAAAGTTGGCCTAGTATGTATATATAACAGCTTAAAACTTGGCTGCAATAGCTACTCGGAGTTACATATTCAAAGTACCAGGCCTGCAAGTCTAAAATTTACTATAGTCACGGAGGGTAATTATTACGCACTTTTTGGAAACTTTTATTTTGAAAAGAGCTGGAAAGTTAAATTCAACTTTGTTGTGGTGACGTCACTTGGCTCACTTGGCTCATTTTGAAGTGAGGTGTCAGCAAGAAAACATCTACTACTTACCATAATAAGTTCTTTCCTTGTCCTCGTGAATTCTTCTAACATGAGTAAGCAAAAATGTCAAACAGCTTGACTAGGTAATCTGCAAGACTTGGCAAATGATCGGCAGTAATGTCCCACCAAGTGGTCGAACGTCATGAGCATTGACACTATAGATATTCAGTGATCGCTCTCCTCCCCAAATACTTTCTATTGTTAAAAATTGGTCTTTAGAATTTTGTCATATAGTTATACATGACTAACAGTAAATCATATTGCAATTTAAGCTTGTTTATAGAATGATAAATTTATCATGGCAAGAAGCTAATTTAACGTTAATAACAGACCATTTAGATCGGCTCCAGCACTTCAGTTCTTCACCATCAGCGTCCAGTCAACAAATTTGAACTTGACGCAGGTATTGTTGAGCTGTGCGTATAAGCTGTTTATTAAAGGTCTTTTTACAAAAATATTTGAAGCCTCGGGATGTAATTGGTTACAAACATTGACGGAACAAGCAACTGAGACCGTAAAGGATGATGCTACGTAAACACAGATATTTTATAAACAACATCTTTTCGGCAAGCTGAGGCACAAATTGTTTGATGGAAAGGGTAGTTAAAACCCTTAAATGAAACAGATCCATGTATAATATCTGTCAGGACTCAGGGGGCTTTCCTTTTTTCCCTAAGACGTCAATTAAAATCTGCATTTTAGCCTCATTTCAATAAGGATACCATTCTTTCATAAATCCATGTCGGAACGAACCATATTCGAATAAGGCGCACAATCGCCGAGACAGCTAATTTTCCAGTAATCTGAACTCGTTTAATCAAAACCATATTTATCAAACACAGAGAGGAATGTATCTGCAAGAAACAAAATTGCAGCGCATTGTTGATTATCCGGACAGTCAAAGCCATAAAGCAAAAAAATTTCATGACAGTCGCAAAGTCCGGATAAACGAAAAAAAAGCTACTCATTGATAATTCAGTACTTTTTTACATGGTGGGCTGGTAATTTCACAAAAAAAGTATGATAGAAAAGGTGTCCAAGTTATGTTTTGAAATATCGCGTGATACGGCTTTGCTTCAGGATGTATGATTAAAAGCATTTGCTTTGAACAGCGGAATTTGACAATATTGCAGCACCGCTCCATACCAATCTTCGTAAATGTCCTGACGCGCAAGCAAACATTTAAAATTTTTACGACGTCCGGACAATCGAATTTCGAATAATCGACATCCGGATAATCGACGATTAATTGTATTACAAATGACGTACTGGAATTACTTTGTTTTAAAAGAGAGAATATAAGATTAAGAATACTAGGCTTTAATACGATATACAGCACTAAAAAGAACCAACAATCCTATGTATATTTGTAAAGTGTTTTATCTGGTAACCCCAAGGCAACTGAATGGAACGTTTCTGCCTTCCAGAAATTTTTAGTGGCCTGGAAAATCTATTTATCCATGCCCTTCAAATTTTCCTTTGACTAGAATGCTTTCAAGCACTATTATGTTTAGCTGCTTGAGTCTTCGTGTTATTATAAAAATTATTTACTTTTTACGACGTTAAGTAGAACGGCTTCCGAAAAGTTCCAGTATGGTAGAAATGTAAACAATAAATTTCCTAACACAAGAGGACACGTAAGGAAAATGATGGTGATGATGATGACGATGATGATGATGATGATTATATTCATGATGATGATGATGATGATTATGATGATGATGATGATGATGATGATGATGATGACGACGGGTTCATGCTCCCGAAAATTGGATTAAAAAGGGTAACAACTAGATCTCTATTTTATTTCATTTTGCAAAGTGGCATGGATCAGGCCCGAAGTTGACGGGGACCAAGGAGACCATGTCGTAATAGACCTAGAATAACGATTCAATACGAGACGGAACAAGTAATCTTTCTAACCAATTTTCTTTCTGACTCCTTTACATGATCTCCAATAACTAACTAAAATCACATTTTCCACTGCTATTTACAAGATGACTAAGTATTACGTGAAAGGTCATAGGGGGCTGATACATACATAACAGACCACACACCTTTGTAAAAAAATTTTAAATCTATTATTTCCCCCTCCAAGAAAAAATATGATATGCTGAACAATTTAAGAATAGCAGAGAAAGAATATTTTTCATGTGCAAGAACGGACTGCTATTTTCGTATTTAGTTATTTCCTTATATTAAGTAGCCAGTACCATCGGAAATAGAGGCAATAACCAATCTGCCCCTGTCAAGTTACCTTAAAGGCACAAACAGTTGCAGGAGAAAAATGTTGTTGGAATTAAAAGTTGCGAATTTTTTCTCGCAACTTTATATTTCGCAACCTTTAATTTTTCAGCAGTTCGCAACTTTAAATTCCCGCAACTTTTAGTGTTGGTTGTCTTTCCCAACTTTTAATTCTCTCAACAATTTTTGCTGCTTATAGACTGCTGGTTATGACTCTAACGGCAATTCGTTTTATCTGCTTAACTAGCTCTGCAAAATCGAGTTACCGAGATAACCTTTTCTACGTAATTTTTGGAACATTTTGAAATTCGCAATTTCTAATTCCCGCAATATTAAAAATTTTACCTTTTCGTAACATTTAATTCCCGCAACATTTACTCCCTTTTTTCGTCCAGAAAAATTCGCAACTTTATAACTTTTTGTTCCCGCAACTTTTTGTGCCTTTAAGGTACATTGTCTCTATAAAATGAAGTCAATAGAAATATTGTCGGCCCCCTTTACAACATCATTGTGATTTACATGCCCGACCCCCTACAAAGTTTCAGCTAGCTTTGGCACTGGTATAAATTCGAATATTGCGTTGAATAACGAATTCAATCTGCTAAACGTTTTCGCCATACACTGATCACAGCAATCGTATGGAGTGAAATGAGAAAGCTACTACGATGAATTTATATGAAACGGGAAGACCAAAACACGCCCTAGAAAATAACGGTCACGAGAGTGACACGTTTTCTGCAAATCGTGTTATTGAAAAAGGCGTAAATTGTAAACAAATTCTTTTTGTCGACAGAGTACCGGCTTCTTTGTTTTGATAAATGCGGCTTCTAAAGCCGCAAGATGAAAAGGAGATCTGGCTTTGGCTAATACCCTAAACAAATCCTTTTGATATTCGTCAGCATATAATGGGTTTTCAATCAAATGCTGTCCTATTGCCGAGTCTGTTTTGGGATCTGTTACCTTGACTTTGTTTACGCGTTTCGGTAAAATTTTGGAAACTTTACTGCGTCTACTAATGAAGGCCGGCGCATGTTGCGCAATTCTATCATGTAACCTCTGCGACGTACGACCTATACATTTGCTCGCACAGAGATGCAAAAATTTACAGACTAATAAACTTTTATATGAGACAGGTAGCTAGTACGTCTTTTTGGGCAACAGCTTTTGAGAGGAATAAACAACGCGCAGTTGTACCGTGGGAAAACTGTTGGTCACGGCCGTTTTTATTCTTTTGTCAAAACTCAAGGAAACATTCCCAATCCACGGTAGTCGCAAATATACTGGGCAACTCATAGGGCCATATATGGATATGAATTCGGGAGGACCGGGATTTTTCGTTGCTGAATACACTGTAAAACCTTGTCAGCGATAATCTAACAACAACTGTAGCAACAATTCGCAGTTTAGTAATAGTTCTTTGATGTATAGTACTGTATTGATTCCTGAATCCCGAAAATTTCCTAGCACAAATTTTGTAAAATGTAGTAGCTACTAACACCGTAGGAAAGGTATTAATTACAAGGATTTGACCGTGATTCTCACAAAAATTCTCTTTCTTTGACGGACTTGATAATTTTGTGCAAATATATTTTTTCCTTCTGCGAACATGATAGGTTTATTGACGTTGTTAGATTGATAACGTATCTATGATAAGTCTGTCAAGGAAAGGCTAGGTGTTAATACCTTCTGCCTCCTGGTCAGTGAAGATATTCAAATTTGACAAACTCATACAATATAAATAAATGTACGGTCCAAGTAATCTTGATAAGTTGTAACAAGTCGCTGTACTGCAACCTGAATCTCATCACAGACAGTTTTCCCGATGACAACACAGCTAAATTGGGTTGATAAATTTTTGAATCCTTGCAGACTTTGGTCGGAAGTAGTAATAAGCTCCTGTTCGATTACTAATTTTGAAACTAAAATTTCATCGCTATTGCTTTCTGTCTACAGACAATTGTCATGACTTACTAGTTCAAAATACAAACGTTTTTTACTGGTGGTAACCCTCTATTAGTGGTTTACCCAGGTCCTGGGCACTTTGGGCCTTTCTTTTCATCCACTCCTGCTCCGGAGGCTTTCAGTACATCATTCAAAAGTTCTCGAAAATCACAAAGGCACAGTTTAAGGAGGGTATCTTCTCTGGACCCTCAAATCAGAGATATACTAAAGGATGCAAGCTTTAAAGCAACTTTGGATGTAGTGGAACTGTCCGCCTGGAATGCTTCGTGCTTGGTCTGCCAGAATTTCGTAGGGAATAAGAAGGCAATGAATTACGAAGATAGAAAAAATATCTTTTGAACTGTTACTCGTCAATGAGGTGTCACATGACACTGAAGGTCCTCTTTCTGGATTTCCATTTGGATTTCTTTACGAAGAACCTTCGATCATTGTCAGGTTGAGCAATTGATATCAGGAAATAATTGCTATGGAGAAACAGTTCCAATGACAGTATGCTAGCAGATTGCTATTGGACACTACACTGCGATCAACCAGCTCAGAAGCATCTTTTAAAATCGAAACTCTAACTCAGTTGTACTCCCTCCCTCTCCTTCTGTAAGCACTCTGTTTTCTCTCTTTAAAATTTAAATTAAATTTATTTTCCCTCGACCAAATTTTTTTATTTATCTATTTGCTAGTGATGACCTAAGTTTATAGGCTTACTTAACATTCCTGTACATAAGCTACATGTAGATATCAGAATATATAGGCCTATATGTAAACAGCTACTGAAAATCTGATACATGCTACATAACTACGGACTACATTCTTGAAATGAACATAAAAAATTAGTCTTATCAAATACATTTATATTTGTGAACAAGGCACCCGAACATGCACCTTAGGTACAGCTGCTCCTAGTCTTTTATCAATTGGACCTCCTTATTACAGTATGCAATCAATGATCTATACTTAACGTAGTGCAATCACGTAACTTAGTTATTAAATATATAACGCAATAAGTGTTACTACACGAGTTACGTCATAAGCTGTTCAAGCTGGGAGATTGCCTAACGGCCAGTTGCATAAAAAAGTCTAACGTTAGCCTGGTCTAACTAGCAGAATTGGGAGTTAGACCACTCAGTTAGCCCTGTTCCACAAAGAATTTATAGACTAGGCTAACTCAAGACCAGGCTAATTTGCTCTGAAACGGCTGTTTGAATTTGGAAAAGGCCTTAAGGAAACACTATTAATTTTGCTCAGTTCATAAAATTATGAACTGGGTTTATTTAACAACGTTTTGATAGGCATTAAAGTTTGAATGGGCGCATCTCATCGATTGCTCAAGGAACGGCTCTCAAATTTGAACAGGTTGTCTATCTCAACAAGGAGAAAGCAACGAGCTGAAAAAATTATCAAATTTCGGATATTCATGAAATCGTGACGTCACACTTTAGTACCCTATTGTCTCGTCGAAGGGAACGTTGGTAAACAAGTTACAGATGTCGAAATAACACAAAAAACTCTCGTTGGAACCGAAATGAAGGTTTGGGTATGCGTAGCGAAAGTAAACGAGTCTCTAACACAATTTCCCGAATGAAGGTGAAGTACGGGTGGAAAAAATTTCTGAGAGCCGCTTAGCCGTTTTATGTTGTGAGGAGTCAATCATAGAAAGAATTGGTCGAAACGAGAGTTCTTTCTTACGTGTTTTGGAGAGGCAATATATACGTGGACGTTGTGCCCCGGAGGTTGTCATTCTATCGTAAAGATCGCGAGGCATTGCTTAACTAGATTAAGTAATTTAAAGTTAAGTAGTTAAGTATCATTAGAGAAGAAGACAAACAAGTTTGTATTTCAGAATACGTTCTTGCCACGATCTTACAGCCACAGAAAATTGATACTCTTTCCTACAGAGCAGATAAATGTAGAAAAGTCAAAGTTGTCCATGATTGAAGCAGGAACGATGAAGAGACAATGTTGCTTAGCTTCTGAAAGAGGCATTTTATTTGCTTTAGAGGTTAAAACTGCAAGACTTTCTTTGCTTGTTTTCATTGAATGTTACGAAATTTTTATTGAGGAGTTTCTTCTTTTTTAAAGTAGCAAATTTGATAACCATTCTCAATCACTTATTGTTACAATGCCTAATATGGTAAATTGCTTCGTTCCAGTAATTCTGTATTTGTCATCCATGATATTGTCTCCTTTTCAATTTGACTTAATTTAGCCTTTTTCACGAATGATTTGGTTTAGGAGATTTTGGCGCCCTTGAGATCCTGGCACAACCTCGAAAGTTTGGAAAGCTGCTATAGCCTACTAAACCAAGAAGTAGAATACCCTTGGTTACAAGTGGCAACGACATGGCTCAGCACAGTATTGTCTACAATAAGCATATAATATTTCTACAGATGTCTTGTTAACACCGATAACAGGATCCTGTCCACCAATTACACTTGTAAGTTAATTTCATCTATCAAGAATCTTTATCATATCTTGAATGGTACCTCTTAAAGAGTTGTCATTGTTGCACCAGCATAAAGAAAACACTGTATTTGAAATGTTGTTGCTACCACGTAACCAAGAGATCGTTATGGCCTAACCAACTTTTCCGGTTTACTCGCGTATAGACAAATAGGCTCGCTTTCTAGCATGTGTTAAATTTAAGCAAAAAGTGTTGGGAAAAGCCCGCAAAGTACTGTGACTTGATAATGTCATTGTTAACATGTTAAGTAGGAAAAAATATTTAGCATGTTCTATGCCGACAATACACAGAGGTAATTGCACTGCCATTAACGTATTTTCTAGTAATGGTTGTTGTTTGATTATTAAAAGTTATATTGAATTGTTTCCTGTTTTGTGATATATGCTAGATGAATTTGATGTAAACGCTAGAGAAAGAGACAGAGATTGTAACAGATTGGAGTGTAAGGATTAGAGTATTTTGATTAATAGATTAGAGTGCGATAGATCGCCAACAAGGAAAGGGTGTTTTTATTACGAGTAGTACGTCACTTATCCTGAGAACTAGCTGTTATAAGACTAAATCCAATAGCATCCATGGTAAAGTTTTCCATTGGGCATCTCGTTTATTTGGGTCGCTATTCAGGTTAGTTACCTTGGGCAAGTAGTTGGGTAAGTTAGAATAATTAATGATCTAGCTAGTCGGCAAGATTAGTAAATTACTTAGCTCAATATCTAATTAATCAGGATTGTTATTTTGGAACGAGCGAAGTGAGTCAGGGCACTCATCTCATCAGGAACCCAAGGCAGCATACTAGGAAATATACGTCCACACTAAAGTTGTGGAACCTGTCCGAGCTCGGAAGTGAATAAGTTCCATAGTGAGTGGCAGATTTTGGTGGATCAATTTATTAGAACCTAGAAAGCCAATTCAACTATAGCGTAAGGGTTGCAGATTTTGGTGGATTTACCAGCCTACAGAGGGGCTTTCATAGTGAGTCTCAGATTTTGGTGGATCAATTTACAAGCACCTAATGAAAGAAAATTAAATGCATTAGGTGCTCTTGCTCGCTCAGATGATAAAATGGTAAATCCATTTCTGAAATTCTTAGTATTATTGAGGAAGGAGAATGAATAATGATATGTTTTGGAAAGATATGAAAGAGATAAATAATTTCGAGTTTTAAGAAGCCATCCACGCTTCAGCGGATTGTGCTCTATAAACTGAGTTATGGTAAACAGAGCACATCGTACTCCACCTGAGGTCTAAATTTTCTACCTATGGACTTGGACGCCTAGCGCTAAGAAATTTTTAAGATCACTGCCTCTACGCCATATGACGCAACCATGGATACCATTCAGTGGATCAATTTTGCCGAAAACCATTATTCTATAAAGTAGTTTTGAAAAGATAGGATTCTAAATAGTAAAACTGGAAAGAAACTGGAGAACAAGAACATGTGTCACACCACCTTGATTCGACTTGGAGACCCACACTCTCGCAGCATGTACTTTACCAATTGTATAGTAATTGTTTACGTGGTTAACGTTCCTATGGTTAATTATATCGGTTACGTACATATGGTGTGTAGTACTGTACTAATACAACATACAAGTAAAATTAACACTAGCGCTCCTGATCCAATAACGAGTTCGGTGTTTACATTGAACCGAATCACTATATACAGCTTATAGTTTAATGTCCAATGTTGTTATAGTTAAACTTTCCATATTAACTATTAAGGGTCTAGAGTATTAATATTTGAAGAGTAGATGTTCGCGTGGAAAAGTTTATTCAGTTAATGTGATTTTTATAAGTAATATCGTCATGGTAACTTGTCACGTGATACCTAGCAAACTGTTGAGGCCTGAGAGCTTAATTGTCTACATAATACATGTTCAGACGATAAATGTTTACACGGTATATGTTTACATAGTAATTGTCACGATATAATTGCTACATAAAATGGTAAAATGTCTGCAAATGTAATGTCACCATGGTAACTTTTTCGTTACTAGTAGGCCTATATGTTTACCTCCTTCATGTTCGGGGAAGGGTTATTGTTGTGGTAAGTATCATAGGTATTGTCTAATGCATGAAATATTTAAATGATCATCACCAATTAGAGGCTAACGTCAAATTCTTACTCATTTTAGGAATGAATGAAGCAATGTTTGACGAGAAGTGGGGAGGTGAAGATTGGGAAATCATGGATCGTGTTGTAATTTATAATTATGAGGTGATACGTCGACGATTGCCGGGATTTTATCATTTTTATCACTCTCGTAAAAATATGGACTGGAAAAAGAAGAAAAAGCAACGACAGCAGTTAAAGAAAAACAACAGCAGCAACAGTAACTGAAACACTGCAAATCCCTAAATAATAAGAGAAAGACAATAAAAAGGAAAATAGGAACTGTTTCAAGAAGATTAAACTATTTCCAAGAAATAATGCGAAGGTTCGCAACCATAGCATCCCCATCCTCGCGAGGCTACTGTCAAGTCAGACGATATGTAAGCATACATTTCGCTTAAGAGGACTATTTCAGATGTCAGAATTTCATTTTTCCTAATAGAACACTGCTCACACGGTCTGTTACGTAACTATGGGTTGTTCAGTAGAGGGGAAAGTTGAGTACCAGGAAGCAGAAACAGAGAAAGGAAAATCGACCGAACGTGTGAAATGCAGATATCTTAAAATTGACAGAATGTTATTTAAAGGGTCTAAGAATCTAATTCTCGATGTCGTGCTCCTTAATCTCTAGCATGTCAGCCTAAAATTGTAACTATTCATTCTTAGTTAAGAAAGTGACAATTTGCACATTCATTTATGAAAAGAAAGCAAAGAAGTTCAACATATGTTACAAATGGGACTCAGAGCCGTGGCCCATGTTATTCGTTACTTTTGCTATCGGCCTACCAACTAAGCTACGTGACCCCCAGTGTTAACACACTAAACTTACGTTGAGGTGGACATCGACATCCACCTCAACGTAATTAAAGGCCAGTCTCATTGCGTCCAGTGATTTTACAAATGAAGAATTACCATGCGGCCCGTCTATCTGTCCGAAGCTCGTTGAAAGCTACTAAGTATCACCGAGAAGGGAGACTTGGCAATGTCAGCTAAGAAAATACAGAAATAGAAAATGCAATCTCAGGAATTGCAGAGATAAGGCTCAATCTGTATTTTTGACAATGAGAGTTACAGTACGTAACTCCAAAAGAGGACAATTTCATGTACTTTCTCAGCCTCTTACGTTAGCTAGCCTCTTATTTTAGCTAGGGATGATCAAAACCCTTGGTCTAAAAAGTTAAACATATCTTTGACAACGAATTTTGAAAAGAAAAACAGGTCTTTCTAATTGCGCATGAATATTCAAGGAAATCGGCATTTTACTTGGCGGACTATTTTTGCCTAGCCATCACAGTGTTTTAACGGTCGTAAAATGAAGCGCACTCTGTTTGTAAAGCTGCCTTCTGTCCTAAACTCATTCAAAAGTGCTTTACAACTGATATTTATCTTGTAGCTCAGGCCTGCTGTTAGCAATCTTTTCTGCTTTACTCTCTTGGGAGCGTGGCCACAAAGCAGCCGCAAATCGTAAGCCTACTTATATCTATTTTTAGCATCATAGCCACGTTCCAGTGTCACTTCTTGGTGATGTGAAGCACAACAATTTATATCTTGCTGTAGAAAAGTACAGCGTTACTATGGCTCCAGATTCTGAATCACTTTCCCTGGGAATAGGTTACAGGAGCTCCAAATACTAAGGCATAATACCTCTCCTCATGGCACGTGTCACCACGGTCTATTGAAAACAAACGTGTCTTGTTTTCAATAACCTTGGTATCAAAATACAATGAAATGGTGCAACAGTCCTTTTCTACGGATAATCCGTTTTAGCCAGCAGGTTGGTAATGTGGGCTAAACGTGTTGCTCCTCGGTCTTTTGGCAAGGAATGGATGTAGTATCTGTGCTCATTGATAACAGATGCTTTTCATAATCCGTGAGAGGCGGTCCTACTGGGCAGTTGAGCCTGGGTCATGGCTTGCTTCTCTGCCCAGTAGCTCAAATTGAGGAGCGTCGCCCTTGGACACCCCAGGTGCCCTTTATTTATTGGTTAGCCTGTTAGATGGTTTTGCTGTTTATTTAGGGTAGTTTCAATGTCGGGCCCACTGCTCATCAGGGGTCTTTGATTGAGAGATTGCCAAGTTACAAAAAAGAGTAAACTGTATATTGCATTTATATTCTAGGCGATGTCTATATTTGAGCCTCAGGTTATCCAAAAAAGATAAGATATTAAATATATTAGATTGGGCAACAAATTTAATACTTAAGAGAATTATAGTAAGTTTTGCAACCATTTTGTCTCAATAGTTCGTATCTTCATTAAGATACGTAATATATAATTGAGTTGGAGTGTAATAAGAAGATCCTAGCTTAAATGAACACGAAATGTTAAATAGTAATATTATTATAGAGAAACACGTGCACAAAGAATACAAACAGGGGAAAGCTACAGAATCAGACCAGATCAGAAGGGTGCTCGATTGTTACGTCCTTTGATTCTTTCCCGAGGTTGGGAACCCATGCTCTGTTAAAAGCAAAAAACAACGTTTGTACCACGGTTGTATTTTGTGACTTTACTCTGCTAGAAAAAAGTAGCTTATACAAAAAAGGGCGGAAAGATTCAGCGCAAACTACGGTAAATATGCAGCAAATATTTGGTGTAGCAACAAGGTAGATAAAATCGATATCTATGCTTCAAAAATGACATTAAAAATTTTGTAGTGCTTTGAGACAAATATATGGACAATGGTCAACCAGATCAACAAAATATGGCCTTCAGTCTCTGTCTTTTTGGAAGCTACGTTTAGAAAAAAACTGCTCCCATCTTCAGGCTGCCGGATTTAATGCCGCTGTCTTTATCAGGTTGAGTTGCGGATCCCCGAAGAATCTGGCATTAAACTAGGTTGTGATGCGGCGCCATGCCGTTTTTGTATTTGTTGTGTTTTCTTTTTAAGGGCTGGATGCCATATGTACGGAAGTTGGTAGGATATGTTGATATGGCTGTGATGGTGTAAAGTGTGGGCAGTTTCTTTGACCTTTTGGTGGTTGTGTGGACTTCTTTGTCTATAATGTGGTTGTTTTCAAATCAAAAGTGTGTCCTTCCTTCCAGCAATGATCCGCAATCTCGTGACTCTTGATATCTCCCTTTGCGGAGGCTTTCTTGGCTTCTTTCTCCCTCTGATCTGAAGAACGTTTTGACTCGTCAATATAGGTCACTAGACAGTGCTTATCACTGTAACTTGTACACGATGTTGTTTGTTTCTGCTGCTGGGGCATGATCTTTGGGTTTTTAATCCTGCGTCAGGAGTACGATGTGAAGAATGTGCATCGGATGTTGTGCTGTTGGATTATTCTTTTGATGGTTTCGCTCCTGTCTTTGATGTAAGGAAGACATACGTGTTTCAGAGGCTCCATTTTCTGTTCCTGAGGACGTGTTTTTCTTTCCCGCAAAGCCACTCTGATGTCTTTCTGAATGCATCTGTTGGATGAGAGGATGTCTTTGAGATGCTTCTCTTCTTCTTTCAGGATGGTTGTCAATGATATGATTTTCCTAGCTCTTCAAAAGAGGATTGTGATGACGCTATTGCGGGCTGAGGGTGGATGATGTAAAGCATTATTCAGATATTGGTCGGCGTGGGTTGGTTGTCTATAGATCTGGACAGCGATGCGTTGGCCTGCTTTTTTGTAAGCTGGAGCTGCATTCCATTGGTGGTAAAACTTGGTGTCTTCATTTAAAAGGTAGTACAACATTTATATATCTTTGCAGTACCACCCTAACAAACTCCAGAATTAATAGCAAAACTGATGGCAGGATAGTCAAAGAAAGTGGCGATTTTGGTAGACTTTGGACAACAATATGGGAGAGCAGAGGTTTGAGACTTGTTGCAAATGTCAAAGCAGTAGTTCGAACGTCATTTTTGTATTTACCTGAATAATGGACCGCATATGCCAGTCATATGAACGTAATCTTCCTCTTCTTCTTTGACGAAGGGTGACAGATGCGGAGGAAGAACTGCACCAGGAAGATAATCATCTAGCGGCAGTACCTTACCGGCATTAATGCAGTCAAAGATCCACTGAGGTTGAATATAATGCCTAAATAGTGCAGAAATTGCAGAATGATGTCAATTAATGGTTTGCGTGATTGAACATCCTAAAGGCAACTAACAATTGGCAATGCTGAAGAAAAGGTAACGCTAGCAAGACCTATGGCGCACAACTTGACACAGGAGGTCGTCATTCCAAGAAGTTTAATTCCCCCCAAAAAACCTGCATGAACAATACAATTGTATTAACAGTACAATGACATGAACAACACAACGTCATGAACTGAAAACTGGCATGACAAGAACATTGGCATGAAGAAAAACCATGGCATGACCAAAACAATGGTATGAACTGAACAACGGTATGAACAGAACAATGGTATGAACAGAATAATGGCATGAACTCAACAACGGTGTGACAAGTACAATAGCATGACCACAACAATGGCATGAAAAACAATAGCAA
The DNA here is from genome assembly GCA_010016025.2 of Alatinidae sp. Z8VKAUB7J3. Lineage (NCBI taxonomy): Eukaryota > Metazoa > Cnidaria > Cubozoa > Carybdeida > Alatinidae > Alatinidae sp. Z8VKAUB7J3. The sequence goes on from JAAAKM020073195.1 coordinate 21,806,255, forward strand.
AACAGAAGAACACAATGGTGTGAACCGTACAATGGTGCGAACGGCACAATGGCATGTACGAAACAAAAGGCAGAATACTGATGGTCGAGGGTGCTTTGCAAAGTCTATGCAATGCCAAAGGAAGAACACTCCTGAACATAACTGTTTGGGAACCCAGTGCATTCCGTAGCCCTGATCCACAGTTGTAGTCCATTAATGGTGGGCCACTTGAACTATTTTATTTCTGTGTTGTGATCACCTTATACCACTCATAGTATATAACAACTCAAGTTACATTTCGTCGATGTCAAAAATTCGGAAAACCAACGTATCACGGTTCATGGAGTACCTCCAATGAATCTTGCAGTCAAAAATTAGTAAGCTGAGGTTCTTGTTTACTCGTTTTCTCTGTTTGTGTATGTCAGGTCTGTAAATGTTAATGATAATGAATGGTTAATATGTTTAAAGTATATCGTAAAGCCGCTTACTTTAATTGCTTCTTTTCGATTTATATATACTGGGCGGTACATGCTCGTTTCTAACGCTAGGCGTAGGATATTTTCCCATCCTATTAGAGAAGCCTTATGTTGTTTTTTACCTTATATTTGGGTCGCAAGTGCGAATATATATGGAGTACAAGTGAATTCTTGTAAGTGAGATCACCGAATATAACACAATCAGGGGTATCAGAGGTTCGCAAAGGCATAATAAATAGATTTGTTGTTAAGTGAGGACCACCCTAAGAGTATCACTAACGGCACAAAACCAGCTCGCCTGTAGAGGCTATCTAAGAAGGATATTATACAACATCATAGTTTGTTTGTAAACGTTACTTTAACGCTTCTAAATTTGAACATACGGTAGTACACTGCTACGTTTAAGAATCGGTGTAAAAAATCAGATATTTTTAGCGTAGTTTTCTTAACCAAAATTAACAGATCGGAGGTTGCTCAGATAAGTCAACAGATCTGTTAAAGTTAACAAAAGCTGTAACAGATTATGACGTAATGGCCTCCGATTAACAGATCTGTAACACTAACATCGGTGTTAAGGCGGTGATTGTATCAAGGTCAGAATTTGATTTTCGTGTTACAGATCTGTTACAGATCTGTAACACTAAAGTTAGGCACACACGAACAACTTTTCCGGACAACTTAGTTGGCCAACTTGATTACAACTTGCGATTTTGGACCAAGTTGTTCGTGTGTACTGCCCAACAACTTGGTGAAGTTGTTCCCAAGTTGGCCTCAAGTTGGTCAGAAAAAATCGATCATCTGGCGAGGCTGAGCTCAGAAACACAACCAGGCAGACGGTGAGGGTTAGAATGTTTGTTCTTCCACAGCCAATCAGTGTCGTTCGCGCCAAAAAAGAAATAACAAAATAATGTAACATTCTGAAAAGCTCTTAAAGATAATGAAATCATAGCAATATCATCTATGTGTTTTGTCCAAAGTACTAGTAAGATTTTATGGGGAGGGAGGGGGAGGGGCAAAGGGAGGGGGAGGTACAAAAGATAGCACGGACGAGCTTCCTTTTTTGTGACCACAAATGCATTTTGTTGTAAGTTAAATGCAAATTAGTCAAAATTTGCTGCAAAAGATTTCAAATACTGACAAGGTTTACGATATTAAGAATTTTTTCAAGACATCGAAATCGGAAAAGCAGTTTTAAAATGTTCATTTTGGAAGAAAGCAGAAACGGATCCCTGCACACTAAGCTTCAAATAAATTCCAGCCTATAAAATCTTACAATCATTAAAGTATATTGGTGAGAGGTTAACCCATTCCTCACGCAGAAAAGAGGAAAGCTTTGACTCAATATATTTTCTTAAAAATTGATAAGTGCTAAATAAATGTTAAATATTTATTCCATAAAGCTAAAATTCTACTGTTCTTAGCTTTTGTATCTTAGCTTTTTTTCTCTGGTACTTTAAAGTCCCGCTGACATCTGCAGACATCACATCTAACTTTTTTGCACGTTATACGCTAGTAAACCGGAAATACTCTTAGGTCATAACCACCTTGGTTACGTGGTAGCAACAACATTGATAATACAGCGTTTTCTTGGGGCCGCTGCGACAATATTTATATTATTGGAAGCATACCTCAACATATATTTAAGATTTTTGATGGGTCAAATTCATTTATAAGTAGTTTGGTTGCGGGTATCTTTTTACAGGTAATAACTCGAAAACTGTAAAAATATTTTAAACGTCTTGTAGAAAATGCTTTGCTAAGTGTATCGTTGCCACCGCATAACCAAGACCGTTCTAGCTCCGGGTTTACGCGCGTATGGGGTAAGCATAGAAGACGAATTGTCTCTTCAACTTTAACAATTTTAATGTTAAGATTTTAAAGCATATTTCTCTCTAAATATGTAACCTTCACGCCTTCACTCGTTACTAAAACATAACTAGTAAACTTGCTAGTGCTTGTTTCCAGATACCAAAAGATCCTTGACAAAGAAGTCTCAATTTCAGATACGCATATTCAGATAGAGTTATTTCTTTTCTTTGTAGCATAAAGATTTTTAACCGAAAGCTGGTGTCGTGTATCTAGCTCGCAGCCGCAGTAGTCAAACAAAAAGCACTCGAATTTAATTCAACAAATAAACCTCCATATTCTTCAACATCAACTTCTACACTCCTCTACCTTGTCTGCCTGATTACGTAATGCGCGGCCCATAGAAAGCATGGGCACTAATCACAGTTACCATGGATACAACAGCTGGCCTCAAGGCATTTTAAGTCATTTTATATAGTTTTTAATGTATATATTAATGTGGTTTTTAGGTTTTAATGTATATATATATATATATATATATATATATACATATCATATTCAGTTTAATTACAAGTTATCTCTATACTTATAAATTCCAGCGATAATGAAACAGTAGTGCAATCGTGTAGAGAAGTATTAGAAATTGCTCGCAAACTGAGGACTGTTGATTAGGTCTAAGGGAAACATTTACACGGTATAGTGTACTCTTTTTTATTAGTTCCATTTTCCACGAATAAGCAATAGTTTCATAATCTCCGATAACATACGCAACATCTCGTACTTTAACTTCAAAATACAAAATGATTAAGAATTATGACAAGAGATATTAAAGAACATTAACAGATGAAAGTTAAAGGAAGAGGCAGCCAGAGTAGACTATGAAAAGAAAGTAAGAAAGCGATGGAAAGCAATTGGACAATGGAGGGCAAATGGAGGCAGGTGACTACAAATGTGGTGGTGTGATAAGGCAGCAAAACAAATAATTTATGAGAACGAAAAAGCTTATAACAATGGGGGAAAGTCAAGAAGAAACTGCCTGAGAAGTATAAAAGCAAAAATCAGGGAACCTAAATGTGAGTTAGCAGAGGCAAACACTTTCTGTATCTCAGACTCATTTTAGGGAGCTTTCACACTGAAGTGACATGCGGCATGTCACTTGGAAATAAACTTATACAACAGTATGAAACCTTTCACATCAAAGTGGCACGCCACATGGCAAGCTGGTGTTTCTGTGCTGGTTAGTATCCTGCTACTATAACAAAGGCCTTACAATGGCTAAATGAGACCTAAATCATACAAGATACACTGTTTTGAAGTACACTGATGACAAGTGCCAAATCCTGGGTTTTAGCTTGCAAAACATCACTGCAGCAGTAAGTTGGGTTCAACCGTCCGGTTGCTTTACTGACTTCTCACACAACACAGAGTGAAATTGATGATATCAGATTTTCCAGTTTGAGAGTTGGAAACGAAGCAAATAAAAGTGGTCAGTTGTGTACAATAATTCATTTTCAAAGCAAGTCAGAGAATTCCGGGGGAAAAAAGAGCAAAAATGAGAGCAACACATATTGTGAGAACCCTAGGGGTTGCATTGCAGCCATTGCAATTTAGTACTGGCTGCCACTGCCTGCATGACTGTACATTGACTTCGCCATCTTAACTATCAACTCATTTACACCTAATTTCCTCACAACCCAACAACTTACACTGCGTGGCATTCTGTCAAGGGCTTTCTACAAATCTTTGATGAGGAAAACAAAAATCTTCCTCTTTCCTAAAAGCTATTCCTAGAGCTACCTGACTAAGAATATTGCATTTGTCATGGCACACCCTGGAACAAAACTAAACTGTAACCATAGATTTAATAATAACTTCACTAGATTGAGAACTCGGCCCGATTCCATTGTTCAAGAGCGAATCAATCACGAGGGCCAAAATGGTAGACGAGTACAGTCGTCATCTGTCAGCAATTTGTAAACATTCTGAGGCACAGCTGTGGACACGTCGAAGAGCAACATGCCCAAGTATTGATCGCTTAGCATGCAGCATTTATTGATATAGGAAATTAGTTTGTTGGAGAACAAATCCAATTGGAAGTTGAATGGAGCACACAGAGAAGAGACAGAGATATTTGACATTTAATCCGTTGATAATCACACGGCAACTACGAATTGAGTAATACTTTCCAAAGAAGAGAGTTTTGCATGGATGTTCAACTTAAACCTTCAAGATGTACATTACAAACGGAGAAAATTTTGGAATACGTTTTGCAAATCGCTTTGATTAATGCCGTACAATGATCTTCATTGGTATTTTCATCAATGGAGTAGCTTTCCTTGAAATGCTGCTCTAGTGAAAGGAAAACATACGGATGTACTTCCTGCACGACATCAGTGTACAGTTTTCGAGTGATTGAGCAGATATATTTTGCCACTGATTAGTCATAGCCCTTAATAGACCATCCTTTACTTTCGTGACTTGGAGCAAAGTTGAAGAAGGTACGAATAATCGACCAAAAGCTTTGAAGGACAGTAGGCTCGTTTTCGACGTCAAGGTGGTTTCTACAGAATCAGTGGACTGGTAGAGTGATGATGCACACTCTGGGCACTTCAAACCTTTCAGTAGCTGCTTCGCTATGTAGCCAGAGGTTATTTGTGGCGCGCCCCATATAAGGTATGCGTCATCTGACGCACCTGACGCCTAAAGCTGAATTCACACTAGACGCGTTATGTGTGACGCGCCCCATATAAGGTATGCGTCATCTGACGCACCTGACGCCTAAAGCTGAATTCACACTAGACGTGTTATTTGTGGCGCGCCCCATATAAGGTATGCGTCATCTGACGCACCTGACGCCTAAAGCTGAATTCACACTAGACGTGTTATGTGTGACGCGACCCATATAAGGTATGCGTCAACGTCTTTCATCGATGCGTCAAAGTTGAAAAAATCCAACTTTGGTGCGCCGTGACGCGTTGAAACAATAGAGAACGAGGACGACCTTTGATTTAAAATGGCGTCTACCAGCAGCGAAGGGGAAAAGTCTATTGATTCAGTCAAGAGTCAGTTATTTCTATTTGACACTAGAAGTGGTGTATAGAATTATAAAAACATCAAAGGAAATAAATGAGATAGTCGATGGTATCTCGAGAGAGTTCAGAACTCTAGTATTATGCTACATATTACGTTGGCGGCTGACATCAATTTGCCGCTGCAGTCTGAACCCGGCGATAAACAGAAATCACGTCAGTATAACTTATATGGCAATCTAAACATACATACACGCTGTCAACAGGTATTCACTTTAGGATAGCAAGAACAATAAATGTTATACCAAATTTCTGAGTTACGTTGATTGCATAGTAGTGAGGTTAAAAGATATACTGATTCCCTTTGCAATTCAACGATAACTTTAGTTGATCTATCAGGGATTTAACTTAATCACCTTGACATGAATGCCTTAATTCTTTAAATTCATCAGTGTATCAACGCAATATCTGTGGTTTAATTTTATGCTAAAGTTGTACCAGAATTTGGAAACTTGTATTTGTATCCTTTGAAACACAAGATCCATGTAACTCGAAGATAACTTGAAGCTATGTACAACTCGATCCCCCCTTCTTTTACAGTTATTCAGAGTCGAATGATCATCATGCTGGCACCATTGTGTTACGCAGACTTATTGTTCTTGACCTAAGAGTATTTTAAGCATGGTGACGCGCTGCTTTCTGACGCACTGTTCGATGACACTTCTAGTGTGAATTCAGCTTAACGTTAGTCCTAAAATCCCAAAGTTCCCATTTCGCACAAATGGCATTTAAGATGATAATGTGGTATAAATTGGATGTATTTTCCCCGTATATTGCAAACAGTACAATTATCTCTGCATACTCTGGGTGAACTCTACGATTTTTTAAAAGTTGGTTAGCCGTACAAAATTTGGATATTGCGTTGAGAAACAGATTCATTTTTGCCAAACGCTTTTGCCAAACACTGGTCACACCAAATTTATGGAATCGTTGAAAAACCCAACGTGTGCCGACAATTACCAAGACGATTCGTGTAGGGTGGCCTGTGGACTGCATGCAACCGCAGATGACGTTTTATGCGGCCCGCTTTGCCTTTAAAACATTTATTTCATCCCCAACACAAAAAACGGACAACCTCTTTATCGTTTTGTTTATCGGTCTGAGCGTGAACTAACTCCTGAACGGCCAAATGAAATACAAGCCTAGCCTTTCCTATGATACAGCAGCAATGATGGCCGCACGACTTTGAGGCTTAAGCAGCATGTATCATGGTTTACTCGCCACATATCAACTCGTACAAGTAAACAACCACATCGGGTTTTAAAGACCAAGAACACCATTAAGCAATGTGACTCTGCCATAGGGCAGCACTTACTTGAGAACCCAGACTGTGCCAAAGTGCACACGGACAATTGCTCCCGTATCATAGGAGAGGCTAACTTTCCGACGAGTTTTGCTTTGGCATATGTCAAATTTTAACTTTCACAGCCAAGTAGTAGCGTTTGCATTCAAGTACCTGCCTTTAACATGCCAGACGCTTGTCTGCCGACGGATTTTACTCGTATGTGAACCAGGGTTAATAAATTGAAATTTGTCTGCAAACACATTAGAGTAATGTAGGGCAAGATGAGACAGTGGGGTAAGATGAGAACAGTGAGGTTTTGGTGCGTGCAACTCATGACTAATACCAGTTTTCCCACTGAATCATGGGGTTTCTATAGGAACACATCCTGGCAATAAAATCATATAACATGTGTGAAAAAAGCGGATGTCAATCAGTTGTAATTTGTTTAAATTAATGTCAAGCGTAAATCGCTTTTGTCTTAAATCATTACATCATACCACGCGACTGTATGTGAAGCTCTTGTAGTGAGAGAAATGATAATATCTTTGATTCTTACGTATTTTGGAAGGCAATCATATGCCCTCTCAATTGTTTATATGCTTTTCCCAGGAAATCTTCCATATCTGTGCAAACTCTAGGTTTATTTCCACCTCTTGTGAATGGGGCAAGATGAGACAGAGTCAATTATGATACCACCGTTTGTTTCTAAAATGGAATCATTAGTTGCATATGGCTTAAATGAAGAAGACTCACATCGTAAAACTTAACTTAGCAAAGAATGCTCATTGTAACTCATTGATCTTTTATACTTTGTACATGAACTTCAATGTAACAGATTTTTTTCCTCGAAAGAGAATCACAAATACAACTTTCTCATATTTTATGGTTGGCCATTTGTTCATGATAATCGTGACTAACGTTGAAGAAAAATTACAAAAGAAAACAAAACCAGAGAATTGGACGTCCAGACATGCTTGTGGCTATGGATATGGATTTTGTTGATCACACCTGCTGCAACAATCCACAACGAGTTTGTTTTTCAAAAGTAACATGCATTTGAAAGAAACTTCAAAACAGAAATACCCAATCTATCCCCTAAGAAACCACTGGGTGTTATCACTGATACAGATGCCTCATCTTCTCATTCAATAAAGCTGCAGCTTGGTTTTTCTTTATCAAAAATTATTCCTAAAATTGCATCCCCAGATAAAGAGACACAGTGACCAATCTGAGATTCTGAGAGGTACACTTTACAGAGGGAAGCTTGAAAAGACTCTTACAGTGAAGAAGAAGAGAAAGGACAAGGAAGACAATTTGGTCAAACTCCCCAAAAGGGCTATCAATACAAGGGGGATAAAGTTCAAGGAAATACCTCGAAAAACTGCAGTGTGAGTACTGATACAAGGTTAAAGATTTGTAGTACCGCTGGCTGTTTCTGAGTCCATGAAGAGTGAAGGCTACTACATTTCTATGAGTGATTCCAACTTGTGATTGATGTAAGGATTACTGTTCATAAAATATGAGGGCACTACAAACTTGTTTTTGTGACAGATATGTTTGCTGGACTAGCATTTCTAAGACGTCTTAATGTTTTAATGAGATTGTGAAAGTAGCCACAATATTTATGTCCCTTTTTAAAGTTTGCACCTTTCAAAACTTTCATTCAGTTTTTCTTCACAATGAGTCTAGTTGTTTGTTATGTGTTGTGCTTACATTGTTTCATTGTCTTTAAACGTCCTTTCTGTGTTTTTTTAGTTGTTATAGTATTCAGCAGTGTAGGAATTGAATAGTTGTTGCATGATTCTTATGCGGAAATATGTGTCTTAAGGTGTGGAACAAGATGAGGCACAAAGAGAAGATGTAAATATTTTATTATAAAATAAAAATTCTTAATGTTATATCCATTTTATTTGTGCAAAAATTTTAATTATATTTCGAATGCAATGCCCAAATTAACTACTAAAACATAGAGATTAGTAGAGAAATTTCTAAGCGCCACAATCAACCAGAGTGATGCAAAGAAACATAAGCAAGGGGGGTACCGCACCGGGGGTAGAGGCGAATACCCCTTAGTTTTTAACAATAAGTACAAATACACATACATAGCATATTTTGTGCTGCTAAAATTACATCTATGCATTTGCTATTTTTCTACAATAGAACCTCTATTTAGCAGACTTCCTTTGAATGGATAGTGTCAAAGATAGACAAGGACAGGCTGAAAGAGACGGGTATGATGCGACTCAAGTGAGAAATGCTTTTAACCCTATGACTCTTTTAAGTGAGGTCATGCCAAACACAGCAACACTGCATCTTCGCATTCGGTGATTGAACTCCCATTCTGTTTAGGATACTTCGTATGGATGTTATTAACGACAAATGTGTCCATATTTTCATAGTGACTTATGAGGCAGTGTGGCCGAGTGGATAGAGCAGTTGGCTGATAATCCACCTTTTATGAGATTCAGGGGGGTGAGCCGCGGTCGCATCTCGCCCTTTTAGCAAGGAATGGATGTAATATCTGTTCTCATTGATGACAGATGCTTTCCATAATCCACGAGAGGCGGTCCTACTGGGAAGTTGAGCCTGCTTCATGGCTTGCTTCTCTGCCCGGTAGCCTAAATTGAGGAGCGTTACCCTTGGACGCCCCAGCTGCCCTTTATTCATTATTCAGCCTGTTTGGTGATTTTTCTTTTTATTTAGGGTAGTTTCAATGTCGGACCCACTGCTCATCAGGGGTCTTTGATTGAGAGACTGTCGCGTCCATGCTATAGTATCCTTGAGCAAGATATGACCTCTCTTGTGCTTCATCGTACCAAGGTGTAAAATTGGGAGCAGGCTTTGATGACAAAAAACATGTAAGCACATTGTGTGGCTCTAACTTAAATCCTCCTTAATCCTAGCCCTAACCAAACCTCAGAAAGTAGTTCTTCAGGACCCCCCCTCCGGGAAAACGGACACAGTGTGTCCTAGTAGCTGTCTCTCCATACAAGGGGTATGAGATTCAGACGTTGGAGCCCGGTCTTGCTGTAACACTCTTGAGCAAGATAACAACTCTCTTGTGCTTCGACATACCAAGATGTAAAATTGGGACGTGGCTTTGATGACAAAAAAACACGTCAGCCCGTCAGCTGTGTTTGTTACTCCTCGAGCTAATTCCATATGAAGTCAAGCTTGAACGGCTAGAGAACTTAACTAACTGATTTAACAAGAACATCTCCTCATTAAATAGGTTTTACATTTTTAATCACTATCAATGATGTAATATGACAGTGCTAACCCTACCACAGGAAGGCTTGGTCAGATGTCGCGATTAAGCTACGCTGAAACGCCTACGTCCCTAGTTAGGGTGACGTGCCCCAGGAAGTCGAAGTGCGCCACAGCAGGTATGGTTACATTTTCTTCTTTACAATCTTTGTTACTTCCATCTCCAGAATGGAATCACATAGTAACTCCATTCTGGCATATATTTTTTCTAAAGAAACTCATCGCGGGAGAGATTAACTAAGGCGATATTTACGTAAATCCTCGTCTTTAAAATTAGTAATCTTTGTATAGATATATTTTAATTTTTTATACACGTGCTTCATAAAAGGGAGTGGAGGGCTCTGGGCAACCACCTAACATTGAGGTTTCTATGTGTCAACGTTCCAAAGGCAGATAATATTTAATAACGGAATCATTAGTGAAATGCCATTGACCGGTTTCGTTGCACCCTCATCAGAATGGCTCGAAGGTTTTAAATGTTTCTTTCTACTAATGCTTCGAAAGATCGTTACTAGAAATCTATTTTGAACAATCACTGCTCACCTATGGTCTTTCGTAGGTTTGAACTTCCACCTTCAACGTCGTTTACGGGTCTTACACCATATACTGTGTATTATATTTGACTAGGTGGGAAACCCCGGCCTTTTAATTATATGTTGTAAATTTCTCTAGTTTATCGTGATGTGTTAACCTTCCACCATTAAGTAGATCATGTGGCCTATTGCAAAAACTAAATGAATCATCATGTTTAGTCACTTATATCAGGTAGGCTCACTAAGCTAATAATAAAGCACATTAGTAATAACATATTTGTACCACTAACATTATTAATAGTCACAGTGATAGTGCGTCATGTAACAACAAATGGGCATGACAGTTGAAGGGTCGCCTTCTTTCTTAAGGCATGGGAGTAGCTAAATGAGTATATATCTAATGTGGAGCTAGTGTATTGTCGTCGACTTTTTAAATTTTGGGATATAAAGAGAGATGATAAGAAAAGAAGACAAATGTTGTTTAATAGAGTTTCTCTGTGTTTTGTTAATATTTAAATTGAATAAGATCTTACTTGAAAAGATTATAATACTACGATTTTGTTCGTAGTGAAATATTTTGTTGTATTGCCCGTGTGGGCTTTTGTTATGTTGCTGAAAACGAAGTATTCTCATTTTGTTGTCATTCTGTTCTTGCGTTATCTCCCCTGATAAGAATCTTTTCATTGTAGAAGTGTCTGCCTGTATTCGCGAGTATAACCAATTCAGATTTTGTCTGAAAAGATGAAATATTAACCTGAAGTATGTTACTCACGAAATTAAGGGGCCGGAAGTCAAAGCTGTTGAAAAGAGAGTAATTTTCCAAATAGACAGTTTTTGAAAATATGTTACAGGAACAAAACCAATAGGAGTGTCTGCAAGCGGGTAGCCTTCTTTAGTAATGCTTACGTTTGTAATTGGCCGTTTAAATTTTTGACTTAGTGGCGTTTAAATGTAGACATCTTTATGAAGATTTTGTGGGAAGAAATGGAACTTTCCAGAATATGACGTTTGATTTGCTGAGGTAATCAGAGCAGCATCGACGCATGGTTGGTTGTCTTGCTACTAATCTATTATATCTCTTCATCAAAGATCTCCCTCTATAAAGAATAGCACATCGATATCTACAGGGTCACCATACCAACAGCAACATTTTAGACGACCGTATTAAGTGCCATTTGAACACGAATCACAATTTTTATCAAACTCGAATCAGTTTGTTTATATTTCATACTTTTAAACAACTACTCTCCGAAAGGAAATTGAGCTGATAAATATTTCTTGTTTTATGGTGTGATGTTCGGTGCATTGATCAAGATGTATCTGCAAAATTATGAGCCCTGTATTATAAATTTCAATTTCGTAGTAACGTCAGGCAATCAAAATATGTTTTAATAGCTTTCAGGTAAGAAGTTGTGGCATTGATTAACAAGAGGAGCTCTTGCTTTGATTAAATTGATAAAATTTAAACCTTATAACCAAATATTGGGATCTATGACATACCACGAGGGATCTTCTTTCATGACGCACAACACGTTTAGGAGAGGATGGAGTTCTGCGGTAGGTACGATATATGTAGATTTTAGTAGCAGCATGAAAACCGTTCGTACGTAGGCCTTTCTATATGATAAGTAATAAATGCATCCTAATTTTTAACTGCTTTAACGCTTAGTAAACCTTCGGCGATTAGACATGGCATTTATAATAGACAAAAAGCATTAATTGCAGCAATTTGTACAGTTATCACGCATTAACGCTTGCTTTCAAATCTTTCAACATATCTCAGTATATTACCTTCTTAGTAGATAGTATGTTACCGTATACACGACAGAACAGCACGTGATGTGCTATTACAATACCTTATTAAATCAAATTAAGCGGCGTACTTATATAGGCCGCACCCTCAAAAACGCGGCTTAATTAATTGCACGGCTTATTAAAACGCGGCTTAATTTTTTGTAAGGAAAGCTAGGAGCGAAGAAGAACTGCCATTGGACCCATTTGCATAGATTTTTAAACTGTCTGTTGACTCTTGCGGCCTAATTAAAACCCCCTAAAATGCTGATTTTTGTCAAGTGCGGCTTAATTAAAGCGCAGCTTAATTTAAGTGCGGCTTAATTAAAGCGCAGCTTAATTTAAGCGCGGCTTAATTTAATGCGGCTTGATTACATACGCGGCTTAATATGAGGTAACAAGGTAAATATTCCTTACTTGAAGTATAGTCATCCATGCCATTAGAAATCATATGTTTTGGATAACAACCTAACGGGGACAGAAAAAAATACGACAAAAACAGTAAAATAATGGCCACAATATCACAATAATGGTACAGAATGGCGAGCAACTGATAGTGATGCGGTCTCAAAAGTATAAGGCCTACTTTAGACGTTGCGTTTGTCTTAGAATTGTGTCGAGACAAGTTCAATTCCATAATTAAATCCATGCCAAATCCGTCGTCTAAAGAAAACAGTCGTCTAACAGAAGACAAATATGACGTCTAAAGTAGGCCCAAGGCCATTTATTCTGACCGGCTGGTGGAACAGGGATCGCCCACGACTCTTGATTTCAAATAGAGCTTCCGTTCATAACCATTGTCTACAAGTGGCGCTTGCCGGGTACCCCCCCCCCCCCCCCAGGCCTATCTGTAGTACGCATAACGTGTCCAAATAGTTCATACCCTGTTCTAACATGTTTTATTTGAAACACGATAGGACTTGCTAATCTTGAAACTTATTTTGATGAAAAGAAATTTATAACTCCTGTTGAGATTATACGAAAATTCAAGATCTACTTGTTCCATATGGATTGTATATTTTACTTGTTTTGATAACGATACAACCCTAGATACAAATATTAAGATACTGGTTCTGAGATAAATTCTAATCCTTCTGTTGAATGGTTTCTACAATGGATATGAGTATGAATTAATTTTGCTCATTCCTCGATCATACTCGACACTTATTCTGTTCGATTTGGCTCTGATTATATTCTCTGAGTTATTCTGAAGAGTAAAAAACGTGTCCCTGAACCTAATCTATTTAAAATGAACTACAAAAATTTCTTTACTTAAGTTAATCATATATGGAAACATAAGGTTTCCTATCCCACAATTCTCTACAACTTCTAGTCTTGTTTCTAAGAACGTGACAGGAGTTCAGTCGTATACATAAATACATGCAATATCAGTGCCGTAGCAGTATTCAAAAATCCGAGGGGTGGGGTGGGGGGTTTAACTGACCACTTTAAAGTAAGCAATTTGCCACAGGTGCAGAGAATAACTTATATATTCTCCAAATGAGTTCTCAAGTAATATCGATGCAAGACATGGAACTCATTTTGAACTATCATTTTAACTTTTTGATACAAATTTGAAAACTTCTCCTTCAAAAATGGGTCAGGGGAGCAAAAAGGTCAGAAAGAAGGTGAAAAGAGGGTGAGAGGTCAAAGGTAAAAAAGGGGAAACCAGGGGCGCAACTAGAACGTTTGAGGGCAGGGTAGTTTTATCAGAATTAGGGCAAGATTTTCTCATATATATTTGTATGAAGCGACGAAGTCGCGAGTAACTGCAGCTGGGGGCACCACAGGACTTCTCTCGGGACTCTGTCGAATGCCTTTTCAAGATCGACGAAGGCCAGGTAGAGCTTCTTGCCAGCATTGACATATTTCTCTTGGAGCTGCCTGACAATGAAAATGGCGTCGACTGTGCCCCGGCCCTCAATGAAGCCAAACATCATATAAAATTAAAGCATGGCAACAGCTCAAGGCAACCAGTTAGTTCTTCTTGTTTTTGAAAATTGGTTTTTAAGCCTTGTACTCCCCTTAACAGGGGCTAGGGTAGTGCCCATATATATGGGACTTTTGCTGAAGCATAGAGCACTTTAAGACCATATGGCTTTCCTGTTGTCACCAATGGAACTTCCGGGAATTGCACCCATACCCTCTAGCATAGAAGGCAAGTGAACTATTCCACTAGCCCACGACACCTCCTTTAACTATATTTACAGGGTACCAAGGTGTTACAAGTTCTTTTTCAAGTTCTTTTACAAGTTAAAATGCTGATATTTATGGAGATTTCTGGAATATTATATAAATATGATATTTATCAGTTTAACCATTTGACACTTTTTGCTTTGATAGGGCTTCTGATAGCAGGACAGCAGGGAACAAGCACTCCTATTGTTTCTGTACTAGGTTAAGAATTTTGATTACAGGAAATTATATTGATATGAAATATGTTGATAATATAGCATACAAATCTCCACTTGTAGACGTTGATAAGTATTAAAAGGATACTTTTCATAAGACAGTACTTTCTTTTCATGATAACAATGATGTATAAAAAACATAAAGGAAGAAATTACCATACTTCCAGATATGGTAGAAGTTGGAAAGTACTGCTTTTAAATGTTTTAATTAAATATAAAATCATGATCAGTTGCGGTCTCTTTTGTTATTGTATATAATACACAACAGAGCTATGTAACATTTCTTGGCACATTTCGTCATCATCATCATCATCATCATCATCACCATCATCATCATCATCATCATCATTATAATCATCATTTCATTTCTTGTCCATTTTTCATGCCTGCATGGGTTCGGCATTTCCTTGTGTATGACTTCCAAGCTACTCTGTCTCTCTTTACCAGGCCTTCCTATCCCTGGGCCGCTTTCGTCTTTTTAATGTGTGATTTTCATATTCTACTAATGATGGCCGGCACATGTTGCGCGATTCTGTCATGTTACCGCGACGTACGACCTATATATTCGCTATCACAACGACACCTGAATTTATAAACTAATAAACTTTTATGTGTGACAGGTAGTACGTCTTTATTATAATTTGTTTATTCTTTGGGGAAAGGGTGTGGTTTCACGGTGGGCAAGTCTTCATGGGCAAAACATTTTGACAAGAATTAGATTTTTTCCAACAGTTAATCATTCCCTTCCGGTTAGTTTTTCTCTTTTCTTGCCAGTGTTATCTGCCGCTTCGTTGTAAACATTGTGCACTGCTACACCGTAGCGCGTCACACGTACGTAGCGTAACGGTAGACAGCATGTCAAATGTTTGAATTGCGGCCCATGAATGTGCCTATTATCCAACGTGTTTGTGAACAGTATAAAACTTTAGGAATAGTAAAAATATAATGGAATTTAATTTCATTATAATGGTACTTGTTGTAAGTGCTAATATCGTTTGAATATACCTTCGTCGGTAAAACTTTCTTCTGTACTTTAATTTTTTTCTTTTGGATGGGAGGTAGTTGACATTTGTGTTGTGATTCCTGTAGCCTACCCCAATGAATTGGAGTTTCGCATTCTTCTATGTTGGCATCGTTGAAAGGGTGCTGTTTGGATCCAACTTGCAAAGTGGTTGTATTAAATGAAAGGATGACACACGATAATATCATTTTACAATAACGATGTAGAGGAGCTTTCCAAATTACAATATACACATATACATACATGACGGGAAAAAAATCAATAGGAGAAATAAATGCAAACGGAAAGCAAAAAAAAAAATCTATCTAATCCATATAATATATATAGATAGATGAATAGATAGTAAGACAATTTATGCACAGAATGAAATTCGAGTCCTTGCCTTTATCAATACTTTCTGGTCAAATCTCTATGGTCACGACTTCCATAGAGACACTTAAAAAACTAATTATAATTTTTGCTAAGAAAAGTATCCCTTTCAGCTTTTACTAAACTCAGTTTCATAATCTTGAAACCATAGAGGGCTCCCAGAGACATTAAGGTGTTTGTTAATGATCTATATTGCAGTCTTGTTGTCACTGAGATCCCCAAATAGATTTTTGGTCCTTCCTAAGCCTTGCATTTTGCCCAAGGGCACTTAAATAGTCACGGTGCGTCCGTTTGAAGTTCTCTAAGTATACCACAACATACACTAACATATACTTTTAGTAAATGCCCTTGATGAATATCCAATTTTTGTTGACATAATGGTCTTACTGAAATAATCCTAGCCCTGAAAAGAACACCAGAGAAATAGAAAATATGTCACCAACGGGGAAAAAATTCTTCATCAAATTGGCAGAAGTGTTTATATATGATTATTATCAGTAGAGAAGAAATAGTCTGAAAGTATATACTCTTTTATTTTCAAGTGTTTATAATAAGTATTATTGGTAGACAAGGAATGGCCTGGACGTATATACTCTTTCATTTTCATGCTACTGGGGGATCACAATTTACCAATATTATTACTAAAATTATTATTATTATTATTTCAAATTTTGTAATAATAATAATAATAATTTAAATAATAATAATTATTATTAATATCATCATCATTATTATCATTAGAAGCACCTACTGGTTGTCCCAGTATGAAACTGATAATTGAACGACGCGAATGAGTGCAGAGTATTATTGACGTACTTAGTTAACTGTGTAAAGATGATTCATAAACTTCAAATATATTCCAGTAATTCGAAATTATTAATGTTGGCCTATTTTTAAAATTCTTAAAAAAGAAATTATATAATATTTTGTGTAATTTTATGTTGCAATATTATGATCCAAGATGTTAAGAACTTTGGCTTGTTATCTGAAAATGTGATGACGTCAGCTTTTTTGCCTTGAAGGAGTCTGATAGCAATGTATTGGAGTGGACAACGTATTCTAACTAGATATTAATTTTTGATGTTTTAATGAACAGAAATTAATTTTCCTTGCATATAGTCATTATCATTGTCTTTCAGTGATAATATTACAACGCTACTTTCCGCTCCCCCATCGTTCCCAAAAGGAAATGTTGAGAACCTATAAATCTTATCATGATACTTGTTAAAAAGTCCATGTTAAGATACGATTACAGATGTATCATTCTTTTGTGCCAAAGCAATGTCTTCCCTAAACATGTAGATAGAATACTCCATGACTTTGCCAGTAAGTTCTCAAATAAATCAAATAATTTTATGCACAGATGGCAATAAAGATCTGCAAATAGCGAAATAGATTTAAGTATTCCTTATTACCATCTTCAGCAATTGAGGTTGATAATTAACAGCTAATTTAACCAGCTGGCATCGAAAATGATTGCAACCGAGACCTTGAGAAATAGTAATTACACGTGTCCTTAAAAAATTAGCATTATTCTTTAATTAAAAGTACAATTCCTTCCGCTAGCATTTGTGTTATTGATTGTACTAAATAGACACTGGTAATATCCATTGCATCACTTAACAAAATACAGAAACTGACGGTGCTGCATGGTGATTTGGAATCTTTTGTAGCCAAGGTAATTTCATAGTTGTAGTTATTCTCTGATATAGAGACATTTTAGTGCATTTAGTAAAGTTTACATTGATCATCTCTTTTTGCAACCTACGAGTCAGTTGATACTGTGATGATACTACAGATATAATTTGAAAATGTGCTCGAGCAAAATACTTTTCTCGCTGCATCCGAGTATTGTTTTTTACAGTTTTGGCTGTCGTGGGGCCAAATCTCCCCGCCTTTTACTCCCCATCTCACTAAAATGCCCCTCGGCAAGACTTTCTGTCTACTATACTTCGTCCTACCCAGATATAGACTTGGGATGTTTCTGTTATGTGCAAATTAACACATTTGCTTGGTACAGCGTTCTTGACGGTCTCTGTCATTATTAGTATAGTCAATCACCAGTGACGGTAGTTACATTACATGACACGAGGAGGAATTGCAATAGTAATTTGTAATATGAAATGTTGACGTAAATGTGAATTGCCATGACTACATCTAGGCGCAGAGCCTTAAAATTGCATATAGCTGGATTTCGATTTAAATGGGAAGAACGATCTTTTTGGTGCTTGTCACACAGCACAGACAGGCCGAGCTTTAATTTGTGTAGAGCTGGATTTTGATGTGACGGAGAAGCACTACTCCTTCTTCTCACGCAGCACCGATAGGTGGATCCTTAACTTGCATAGAAGTGATATCAATGTCAAATGATGAACGATTGGTAGCTATTGTGGCCTCGTTGTAAATAGGGTGTGAGTCCTCTCTGATAGCACAGTTTTTAGAGGAAATTTGCCAAACCATGGGGTTGTTGTTTGGAGCCCTTGGACTGACATTCTTAAATTCTAATTTTGGTAACACGTCTAATAAACGCCCCGGGATTAACGCTCCCGCAAGGCTCAATCACATTTATTAACGCCCCCCCCCCTTAATTCTACCCACGAGGTAAATGAAGTTCATGAGACACCAATGAAATTCATCATAAACAATTTCTTAATAGAATGTTCGTTTATCTTTATTTGGTAGAACTGTCTCTTCAAATACACTGAATTTGCACTCAACATCCTTCGTGTAAACTTTTGGAATCCTTGAAACTTGTATTATGGGAGGGAAGGAAAATAATGTGGTGGGAGGGGTATATAAAGAAAGCGCATCGAGTTTACTATTACTAGTGCCGTTATTACGTTCAGAAAGGAAAATTTGAAGTGCTTGAAACGAAAAAATAGACACATACGTTTCTAAGATTATGCGGCTGTATGTGGTTAGCTGCGAAAAGTCTTATACCCTGTTACCTACAAACGTCACTTTGTCGGCTAGAGCTGGCTGACAGAATCCCTGGTGTAGCACGAAAGAAAAAATGCATGTTACCTACAAACCACTTATATGGGTTACATGGACATAGCATTGCTCTTTGGTGGATAGTCGTATCGGACTCTATTTGCTTCCTTTGAAAGATTTACCGGGGCTACAATTTATCGTAACCACCTACTACGATCAAAATACAACTGAAAACAAGGCGAATCTTTAAGTATTGAGGCGTCATAATATGTTTTACTGTTGCTTGAAGATACATACCGTAAATGACCGATTAAGCGCCCTGGGCGCTTATTCGGAGCTGGATGCTTATCAAGGAAAGGAAAAACAGATAACTAAACATACATAATTTTTCTATAGAATAGATTGACACATAACGTTCAATCAATCGATCAATCAATCAATCAATCAATCAATCAATCAATCAATCAATACATCTTCATCGTCCTCCGCATCATCTTCTAAAAGCGTAAAAATGGTTATTATTTGACGAAATATGAACAATGTTGATTGCTTACTTGATGCTCAAATTTTGATTAGCATGTTTTGCTTTTCTTTAGCTGGTGACAGTTGAGTTGAATTTTACACATCTGTGATTAACGTAAGCTATAGTCATGGCAGGCAATTGTTATGTACTCCAGAGTGTCGGGTAATTTTTATGCACCCCCATTTTCTGCCCTACCGTTTCACTAAACATGATTTTTGCTTTCCTTTTGGAAAGAGTACTCTATCAGCTTTCTTTTGCTGCATTGATTATCTATTTCTGGCATTCTGACGCCAATCTACGGCTTTGCAACCAAGCAACAGTAAGATTTACACAGATAAGAAGTTAGTGGCAGGTCTGTGAAACTTCTTCTCTGCTGTCATCACATCAGTTAATTTAGCTTAATGTTTCCTCAGACTGATAGTTACATAACGTTTAATGTGTAAAGTTGCTGTTTTGATGACCTTTTCTTTGTGTTCTGGAAAGCCCTGCGTAAAAATTACCCGACCGTCTGAACACAGTTGGGAAACTGTTACGCACTCCTCAGATGACGTAAAGACCTTTAACATAACATGTTTTTACAGGATAAATTCTGAGCAGCTATTAAATAGTTATTGTTAATATATACTCACAAAATATCATTTAACTTATAATAAGTATTATGTGGTATGTACTATGTAGTTTAAAGGTACAGTGTGTAATAATTGATCCTTCAATGGGGTAATACCTCTGACAAAGATTAACTCAGCTAGACGTGTTTTATACTGATCATTGTAGCATTTAAGTATGAAATATTGAAACCAAATGAATCATGAAAACATCAAAGTTTGGAGAAGACAACAGAGTAAGAGGGTCGAGAAACTTGATGCTTGTGATTCCATTGGAATCAATCCATTGTGCGACAGCTCTATTAGATCTAGGCCTATTGCAAAATTTAAGAATGCCAAGTGGAATACAATCATAAACATTCACACTGTCCATCTACTGGTATTTTGGCTGAATTTCTGGAGAGACTAGCGATTGCAATATATGCTTGATTTCTATTAGTTTATTTAGAAATAATAAGGTTTGTTTTGACCTTGTGCCAGATGCTTGATTTGTCAGTTTCGTGATATTTTTTTTAACCTCCGTGAAGGGTAATTATTATGCACATGCGTAAAGATGTGAATACGCCATCTAAACCCCTTGTGTTGTTTTGACATTGCTATGGAAATTCAATGTGGTCAGATTTAGAATTATGCAGAATTTAATATAAGGTTCTGTTGCACTCATTCTAATAATATTTATGTTTTCGATTGAGGATATCTGTGTGGTCGAGATACAACATTCAAGCATCAATGAAAATTCTATAGCCTGGAATTAAGGGGGAAAGTTGTAAGAAGTCAAATCTATAATCATTATTCTGTATAACTATGCAAACTTTATTGGTTAATTCATAATTCATACGTTAATTCATTTCTCAAAATGTTTTCTTCCCCTTATGTCTTTTTTTGCAAACAGGAAATTACTCATACTCACAAATTGGAAATATAAAGCAAGGATGAATCATTACATTATTGGGGCAAGAAATCAGCTTTGGAGGGGCAATACCCCCTTTGTTTCGAGTTTGAGTTTACCCAGAACCTTTCAATAATCTGTCAAAGGCTGCTACATGATAGGCCAATTACATATGGGATTCTGAATACACTACTAACTAGACACGGTGAATGTAATCCCAAACTCTTTTGTTCTTTTTGACGTTGCTATGGAAACTCAACGTGGTCAGATCTGAAGTGGGATTTGCGGTCATACACAAAAAGTCGTTTCCGTTGTCTTACATGGTCTTTATTTCGCTAGCAATGATTGTCTATGTAAAACCAATTTTTCTTCGCCGAAGGTAATGTTACTGTACTCTAATTTACTTTTGGTTACCATTCTGTGACCTTGAACCGTTCTGCAATAGTTTCTATAATATTTTTGGCACTAGAAAGATACATTGATAATTATTTTGATACTTCCCAAGAAAGTGTAGTGTCGTCGGGGAAAACTCAAAAACTGAAGTTATAAACACTATTTGGATGGCTAAATTGCCAACTGAGGTAGGAGCTACTGTTTTAACTCTATCCATAAATCGTTGATTTAATAGGTAACACAAGGTACACAAAATTATCATACCCCAGATAAAAAATACCTTTATGGATGAAAATGTATAAATAAACTATTGATGGTATGTGGGCAATTTTAAGGTTTTCATTAACTTTTATATTACATTTTATCTTTAATGCCAAATTTGCTGTGCTATCTGTCAATGCACTACTTGTTTCTCCGGCACTTATCTTTTGGCTTTTGATGGGAAACATCATCAACAGCTTCAATAAAATCCTTCTCTGTTGCACCCGTATTACCAGTTCTTCAATTAAATTGCATTTTACAATTTCACCAAATAATTATTCGAATTACATAAGTGTTGTTATGAAATTAAGTGGTTTGCAAAGTTTACAAAAATAAACCCAGCGAAGAGTTATGTGTCATATTTTGGGTAATTTATCAAGTTTTCAGTGGGCAGTTAAGCACAGTACCAGCCGGTGGCACAGCTAGAATGCAAAAAAGGTTAAGTATGTTAGCATCAAACAATTAATAAAAGTAAATTCTCAAACTTAGAAAAAGGAAAATTTTGACCATTGTTCAAGAATGGCGTTATAGCGGAAACTTTGAAAACAAGATACACAAATTTGTTTATAGAAGAATTTTAGCTACTTTTGCGAGTTTTGGTATCGCAGTATAGGTAATCGACTAATAATATAACTTGGAACAGGCTGGGTGCAAAAATTCCCCCTCCCTTCCCCTCACCTGGGATTGTGTTAATGCCGCCGAATGTCTCTGACAAGCGTCACATATTTAACAATCGAATATCAATGGTTCACTGAACATATGCTTGTGAGGAATTACAGATGCCTTTCCACCTCAGAGTTCATTCCGCTCTTAGTTTCAGCAAGTATTCGCAAGAGTATCACGAAAGATCTTAATTAACCGCAAAATCCATTTTACGTATCATTCTGATTCCTTTAATATTTTCGTAAACGTATTATCAACAATATTCTGCCTTTAAGCTAACCAAAATATCACTCTCTGCATTGTGTTTAGCACATACTGAAGTTTGAGGCAGAGTCCATATATTCTTACAGACATTTATTAACACAAATTCACCCCGTAAAATTATGCCCTAGGCAGCTTCTCGTTATCCCAGTGATGTGGTTTTACCAGCCAATTTAGAGTTAAGTAGGACATAATCGACCCCTTTTACATTTATGCCAAAGTGTTTGAATAATTCTGTCTTGTTAAACTGTAAGACCCTGAATACACTAAATTCTTTTGCTTAATCAATCACCTACTACTATAACATACCAGGTATTCATCTCCACTCCTCAAAATGTTACCCCACTTATAATTCAAAGAGGACAAAAAAGTAGTTTTCTAATATCCGTAATTTTTAGAAGGTTAATATCAAAGAAAAACTTTGCTGAATTTTTCTCTATTATTTCCCTTAATGTAAGAAAATACTTGTGGAAGAAAATTTGTTGTTTTAAATTCGATCTCAAAACAATGTATCCTATGGAATTTTGCCATTCGTGAAAAGTCCTGCTGATTGACGCCATGCTTTGAGCATTTTAAAGCTGAGATTTAAATCTAAATCTTCTTAAAAAGAGGTTAAATATTCTTTCACTTGGAAAAGTTAGGTCTTTGGTTTTCAGCTGATAAATGTCAATGTATTAAGTGGATTCTCCTTCAGTACTGAGTAGTTTGTACTTTAAATATTTGTGAGGATCCAAGAGATGGTGTGCCTCAACTTCACTAAAAGTGAATTTTATACAATTTCACCTATTTTGGAAGCCATCATTCTGGTCAATAGGGACTGTTTTTAACTTTAGGGGCAGGGGGCGTTTACGGTATTGCAAAATGCAATGAGCATCAATCATCTACTAAGGTTTTTTGTGCCTTGCAAAAACCTCTAATGATAACATTATAATCAATGACTTTGAAAGTTCTTCCAATTATCCTTTTCTGATAAAATGACACGCATTGCAACTCGCAACTGCTGTTGTCATTCCTGGTCGTCTACAGAAAAATATAAGTAAGAACTTTTAAAGATAAGTAACAACTTGTAAATATAGGTAGCAACATATAAATATAAGTAACAACTTGTAAATATAGGTAGCAACATATAAATATAATTAACAACTTATAAATATAAGTAACAACTTATAAATATAATCAACAACTTATAAATATAATCAACAACTTATAAATATAAGTAACAATTTATAAATATAGGTAACAACCTATAAATATAAGTAACAACTTATGCAATGCCTGGAGTGGAAACTTTTCCTCTCGAAAGAATTTAGGCAGAACTGGCTTTATGCAGGAGAACGGTTTTATAAGTTGATAATTAGCTACAATTTAAAGGAGATGTTATAGAAGTCATTATAATCTCTTGCTTAATATAGTTTTCAGCAGTCGTTAGCAACCCTAAAAACCTTACAGTTCGAACCCCACACTCTAATTATAAAACCTTGGTTTTAAGTATAAGGAATGTTCCGCAACGGACGCGAGAAAACAGTGGTGGCAATGGACATAAGGTCTTGATTCTTGTATTCAGCAACATTATTGACAGAAAAAAACAGTACGTCTGGACCTTGACACCAAATCATTTTAGCTCGACTGTGGTATCCAATTTACTTTTATCAGACCAATGGAGGACGTTTGTGATTCATCTCTGGACAGTATATTAAGAGAAATTGTACATTTCGGCATCTCTCATAAGTTTTCCAGTTAAGTTAGGTTTTCAATTTGGCGGTGAGAAAACAAGGTAAGCATCCACTCCTGTAGTAGTGTAAGCTTTTTCAACACACAGGCTTCAGATTGAAAACGAGGAACTCTCCTGATACCAATATATTATACATTATAGGATGACATCTATAATATAAAGTCAAAGTATAATGATCTTCTATGTATAAAGTTTCGTTCTATATGAAGCTTCCTTCGTAAATATACAACAGAAAATTTTGTATGGGGGAAATCGTCAGTAGTTTTCTAGCAAAACTTGAGCAGTACATTGCAGCATCCAATAAAATTCATAATAGGGTATTAACAACATCAACAAAAACGGGCCAATATTGATCCATTTATAACCACACAAGAAAATAAATATGTGTAGTTACCTTCACTTGATCCTTGTTGTTACGTTTCCTGCAAAATTTAATAAAAAAATATTTTTCTAATTTATTGGTTTACTTTTCCGCGTGTAATAAATTGACATTAATTGCACAGATTATCATAATGGAGTACAAGATTCTTCCTTCCTTCTTGTCTCTGCAATCACTGAGAAACTCTAAAACAAAAGCCACAGCATACTGTGTGGAATGTTTCTATTTAACTTCTATAAAAGTTCCATGGTTATTTATTGCTCCAGCACGGCCTGCCAGTTGTCGAGGGACATTTTCTTCTCAATTTTACCGTCCGGTGTTTGTTTGATAAGCAGTGCATCGCGGGTGATACCGGCATTGTTTATCAGGCCATGGATTTCACCGAAATCGGCGACGATCCGGTTAAAAGTATCCTCCACTTCCTGTTCTTTGGTGACGTTGGCCAGGTAACTGCGTGCTTCCCCGCCTGCTTCGTTGCAGAGTGCGACGGATTCGTCCAGTCTTTCCTGGCTCAGGTCGATGAGCGCAAGCCTGGTGCCCTTCGCGGCCAATGAAATGGCCATGCTGCGGCCAAGGCCCTGACCGCCGCCCGTAATAACGATTACCTTGTTGGTAAGATCCATAAATTATTCCCGGAAAATGAGTTGGTTGGGCTTGCCCAGTGACGTACCGGATAACAATCAACCCCCGGCGGGTATAAAACGGTACCTGGATTTGCCTCCTGGTTGGTAACGATTATGTTGGAAATAGGGGTAAATGCAAATTTTTAACGGAAATAACCCTGATTGTTGAGAAAAATAGCCGGCATCGGTAGTCTGAGGAGTACGGATACCGAATCACTGTCATTGAGCACCAAATTGGTGGTTTTTTGTGAGTTTTTTATTGCAAACCTGATTTGAAATGGGTTTAAGAGCGTTTTTGAGGGCTGTTGATTGAAACTGTTGTTCCTGCTGTTTGTGGTACTACCCATCGTCGAAATCATGGTTCTGATTGAGGTGGGTAGTCGAATTGGTACCCTAAGCACCGCCTGCCTGGTGGTGCTGACGGCGGTGATTGGCAGCTATATGTTGCGGCAGCAGGGTATTTCCACCCTGTTCAGGGCGAAGGAGCGTATCGACAGCGGTGCGCTGCCGTTGCAGGAAATGCTGGAGGGTATCTGCTTAGCCGTGGGTGGCGCATTGCTGGTTACGCCCGGCTTTGTCACCGATGCAATCGGCTTTGCCTGTCTGGTGCCTGCCACCCGTTACGGTCTGGTGCGTTTGATATCCGGTCGGGTAAAGGTTTATCTGGCCGGTGGACAACACAGTTTCAGCGCCGGTTATTCCGCTCAAAATGCCGATCGTGATGAGGAGGGTAATGTCATAGACGGTGAATATGAGCGTGAGGAGGACGACCGAAGGCTCCGGTAGGTCTGCGGG
Source organism: Alatinidae sp. Z8VKAUB7J3 (assembly GCA_010016025.2). NCBI lineage: Eukaryota > Metazoa > Cnidaria > Cubozoa > Carybdeida > Alatinidae > Alatinidae sp. Z8VKAUB7J3. The sequence goes on from JAAAKM020073195.1 coordinate 21,832,340, forward strand.
AAGTACATAAAATTTTTTCATTGTGCTGTTGAATTCGAATTAACCATCCCCATTAAATGGCCACAACCTTGAATTCAGGGTGCCTGTACTTGTGTGAACAGAGCGTTAACCCTGGATCTGCAAGGTTTCCCGGTTAGTCCGGACAGTGCTGCGAACAGCTGTTTGCAAGTGCTAAAAATATAACTTGGAAATTCTTGTTTAACTCAATTTTTAGGAGTGCATGTGCAATGAATATTCGTCCTTTATACGACCGAATTGTTGTTCGTCGTGAGGAAGAAGAGACTACGACTTCTGGCGGTATCGTGTTACCTGGTTCTGCTACTGAGAAGCCTAATCAAGGCGTTGTGGTTGCAGTGGGGGAAGGGAAATTACTCGATAACGGTGAAGTACGCCCCTTGGCTGTTAAGACGGGTGATAAAATCATCTTCGGCAAATATGCAGGCAGCAATACCATCACGGTGGATGGCGAAGAACTACTGATTCTGAGCGAGAGCGAAGTTTACGGTGTAGTTGAAGGTTAATTTTTTTAAAACTGGCATATCAATTTTAGTTAATAGGAAAAGACAATGGCTGGTAAAGACGTAGTATTTGGCGATTCCGCCCGTCAGAAATGGGTGGATGGTGTAAACATCCTCGCGGACGCTGTAAAAACGACACTGGGCCAAAGTTCCTCGGCCAAACAGCCTTCATGGCTATCTCTGTTCCGGGCAGTGCTTCACCACCGGTCACTAGGCGGCCTCCCATTGGCATAGAAAGCACCAAGTTGGCCTGAAGGTGGTCACCATTCACGGTGTAGGTGCCGTTGTAGCGACCGTTGCCAACATCAACACCGACGATGACGCCCTTGCCGAAGCAAATCGCGCCCATACCCACTCCTGATTGCCCTAAGTAACGCATCGCATAGATAGCACTCAATTGTCTCTCCTCAGAAAAAGGTTGATCAGCGACATCAGGCCCCACTAGCGGAGACCGTGAGATCGTAGGATTGGTCTCTTTCTCGAGTCAGTTTGCCCTATTGGAATCCCACTGACTCGTCTCAGTTGCGTTTACGGGTAGACCGCTTCAGGATTTCGCCCTTGGGGTTCATCACACCCACGGTTGTGCCTTTGGTTGCTTCGAGCGCTGCTTTGGCTGCGTTAGCATCAGCTCCGGCAATATAGACTGGCTTTCTGTAGCCCCGTAACTGCCGGAATCCATCCTGGATGGTATCGGCGGTCTCCACCTCGATAACGCGGCGCTGGCCCTTTACGTCAGGCCCTTGGCCCCGGTTGTATTCAACGCTTTCCTTGCGTGCGAGCTGTTCGGCTGTGCGATCGTGTTTGGACTTCATGATCTTTGATCTCCTGCAAAGTAGCTTCAGATGAAGCGTGAGAGATGGTCACGGCCACCTCTTCGGGCCGAGAAAATCACGCGTTGCCTCCAATGTCAACCAAAAACACGTAGAAAAAGGATTACGTTTGAAATACAAACTGTTTGCGTGCTTGACATTTCCTTGCCATTCGCTAGAGTGTTGTCCATGCATCAGAGTGATGAACGTCTCTATCCCGACTTCGGTCGGCTGGTCCGGCAGTATCGGGATCGCCAAGGTTTGACCCAGGAAAAACTGGGGAGGGCCACCGGCTTCGCACGAACGTCAATAACAAACATAGAGAAAGGCAGGCAGCACGTTGCTTTGCATCAGTTGTATGCGATCGCTGAGGCGCTGAATGTCTCGCCCGAGGTGCTACTTCCGCAGAGAAATCGAGAAGAAGCTTTGCCTACGATTTCAGATAAGATGCCATCGGGAACAGAGCGGGCCGTTGCGGAGTGGGCAGAGCGCATAATCCGAGAGGGGGAATAGGGCAAAAATGCGGAGAGCCAGAAAGACAGAAACAATACGCGCTAGAGTGGCTGAGATTTTGCGAATGACATCAGCGAAGACTGTCCCCGTTCCAGTGGAACAGATCGCAAATGCCTTAGGGGCCGAAGTGAAATTCTCCCCGTTCAAGGGAGAAAAACAACAGATTGCAGGAATGTTGTACCAAGACGCAACCCGAAAAATCATCGGCGTAAATACCGACCACCACTCAAACCGACAGCGATTCACCATCGCTCACGAGATTGGCCATCTTGTCCTTCATCAGAAGGAGGTGTTTGTTGACAGGGATTTTAGTATTAAGAGACGAGACAAATCTTCGTCACAAGCTGTGGACGTCGACGAGATAGAAGCGAACAGATTTGCTGCAGAGTTGCTTATGCCTTTCGATCTTGTAATGTCTGATTTAGGCGAAGGAAGCATTGATATAGAAGATAGTGAAGTGATCGAAGACCTAGCTTTGAAGTATGGTGTTAGTGTCCAAGCCATGACATTTCGAATTACAAATCTTTTTGGGCTTTAACACATGGAATTCCCAATCGCAATCGATATAGCCTTGCAATCTCTCCCCCAACAATTATCAGCTGGATGGAATGGCTGCTTTGGGTCACGACCGGCTGTTCTCCCTTCAACACTTTATTCCTGTCTTCAAGATCCTCAACAGCTTTATCTACTAGAAGAATTCTCTGATCGAAAGATTTTTCTGGACTAGCTTGGTTACATATCACCAAAAACTGACTAAGCTCTGTTTGCTATTTATGACTAGAATGAAATCTATGAACAGAAGCGCCTTCACTCTACACTCGCGTATCAATCACTTTTGGACTGCGCTTGCAACCTTGCGGCATATTCGCCTATAATTAGGTGAAACATTACACACTTACAAAAGACATACATTATTATATAATTAAATATTTTGCTTATCTGCTAAACAAATGATACATTGTTTGCGCCTGCATAAAAAAATTCTCCTTCTTTTACACGGGATATATTTATTATATAAGATGCTTTATTACAATGATCTGCATAAGCTATTTCCATTTCTTCATCTGAAACTCTTTCATCGTAAACACAGTTAATATATGCCTGGAATAGGTTTATTTTTGGTCCTACTGCAATTTTTGTTGGAGAATTTGCCCACTCTTTTTTATAATTACTATGAATATAAAAAACTTTACCTTTTTTTGTGACATATGCAGCAAACTGGTCATTCTCAAAATCTGATAACGCATCTATTGCCTCTTCTCTTTCTTTGTAGAATCCTTGTATTGCTGGGTTGTGACAGACAATGTTTTTTAGGCTCGCATCAATATCTTCGCCAATCACAGGAGATTGGATAGGGAAATCTCCTACGCACTCTCTATCAACAAAAACCTCGAGTCCTACTAGGGGTTTAGACAATCCAGGTAAGACCATTTGGCTGATAAAACATGAACGGATTTTCTGAAAACTTACTGGGTCTGAATCAAATATCAATCGGTTTGGTGGCTGAACCCGATGTAATACGGCTGAATTATCCGTAAATTTCCCGAATGCCTTAGGGTGAATTTGTTCAACATCGAAAAAGTTTTCGCATTCATCTAAATTGAGATCTACGGCAAATCGAACTTTGCTGCAATCATTATTTCTTTCAAAATTTTCTTCCGGCTTAACTTTATTACGAGGATTCGGTCTAGTGCTTTTTGTTTCTTCGACTACTGGAGAAAATTTATATGTAAAAATAAAAAGGGCAATTGCTCCACCGGCCCTCATGAAGAAGCCTCCAGATTCAAATTCAAGGTCTACAACACCTGGAATAGTTGCCCCAAGTATTCCCGCAGCAAAACTCAATAATGTCCTGACAAGGACAACTAAATTTTTATCAGCGAATGGCTTATTTCTAATAATTAACCAAGAAACCATAAAAAAGACAAAAACTCCCATGGAGTAACCGATAATTTTTTCCAAACCCAATCTTCCTCCTATTTAGGCATTCACTACATTATCATACGAAATTTTGGAAAAAATTTCGTATAAAGCAGTTGTCCTTAAATCTTGTGTTTGATAATTTTTTTACCCAATCTATTCATCAAACTGTTTTAACTCAGCACTCTTCCTTAAATTTGTTCCCTCATTTTCAATTACAAAAATCTAAATTTGCTCAAATTTCTTACCAGATGAAATACTTTTTGGACTGATTTTCCCTAAAAATCCGACCTAAAAGGAATATTTATAACTGTCACGTTGGCACAGGATTAGGACCATAACTAGCGAGCATTCTTGTATCCGGCAATACTCATCTTAAAATTTACCACTGTGGTCGAAATGTGATATCATTTCCAACACGGTCTTTGCCGAATTTATCGTGTTGGAGGGCAATGATGCGCTTTGGAGGCGTTTTTCTGCTGTGGGGACTCCTTGCCCCACTTTTTGGTCAAATTAACTGGAACATAACTGATGAAGAAATCCCAGCGCCAATCAGGCACATGTGGTAACAATATCCAGGTTGGTTTACCCATAGCGGCTGAGAGGTGGGCAATGGCGCTATCGATTGTGATCACAAAATCCAGACTCTGTATAATTGCAGCGGTATCTCTAAACGGCCCTTCCTCATCCATTCCTGAATTTAAAACCAATAAGCTGTCCTTATGTTCTTCAACCTGTTCAGAACCAGCTCCTTTTTGCAGACTAATACAACTTATATTTTCATGATTAAGTAAATCATGAAATTGACTTAACGGAATAGAGCGACTGGCATCTCGTTTATGTCTGGGATTACCTTGCCAACACATACCGATACGAAAGGGTTTATCTGATAACAAACGTTCATGCCAGATTTGACTGAGTTTAGAATCAACACTTATACATGCCCCATTTTCAGGAATGGTATCTATGTTTGTTTTAAATATCATTGGTAGATTGAGTAGAGGTACATAAAGATCAAATTCAATTTGTTCTTTTCTTATATCAACGATTTCTGCATATTCTTTTAAGTCTTCAAACAAATGATGCAAGCCTTGCTGACAATGAAAGTACAACTTACAGTCGTGGTCCTTGAACATGGAAAGATAACGAACAAATTGAATGGTATCGCCAATACCCTGTTCCGAAAGAACCAATAGACGCTCACCCTGGAGCGTTTCTCCCTGCCATTGCCCTTGTTCAAAATTAAATACGCTATGCCTGTTTTCCTTTAATTGAAAACGCCATTGGTATTCTGTCCAACCTTCTTCAAATTGACCTTTCAATAATTGTAAATGCGCCATGTTGACATGGGCTTCCGCATAGTTTGGATTAAGTTTCAGTGACTGCTTTACACAGTGTTCTGCCTCATCAAGCCGTCCCAGTTCATATTGAATAAAACCCAGGTTGTTGAACGCATCGCTGTAGGCAGGTGCCAAGGTCAAAGCCAGTTTAAGATGCACCACCGCTTCTTCATAACGGCCCTGTGCCTGTAAGGTAATGGCCATATTGTTGTAAATATTGGCGGCATTGGGGTTGAGTGATAATGCCTTTTCAAAGGCAGTCATTGCTTCACTTAATAAACCAAGCTCTTTTAAGGCAAGACCCAGATTATTGTAAGAGTCTGCATGTTGAGGATTAATTTGGATGGCCTTCCTAAACTGGTTGACCGCTTCATCTAACTTATCTTCATCAAATAAAATGATCCCCAGGTTATTACAGGCATCGGCATAATCGGGATTAATACCAAGTGCTGTTTGTAAATGTTGTAAGGCCAGATGCGTTTCGCCCAACTGTTTGTGGTTCAATGCAAGATTGTTGTGTGCTTCTGCATAATCGGTTTTCAGTTCAATGGCCCTTAGATAATAGGCTTCCGCCATCTCTGACTTACCTTGTACCCGATACACTTCACCGGCATTATTCAGGTATTCAGCCATATTCGGCTTCTGTTTAATCGCCTCTTCAATGAGGACTTCAGCCAGATCGTATTGTGCGGTTTGAAAGGCAACCAGGGCCGACAAATGCAAGGCATCGGCCTGTTCAGGATCCACGGTTAAAATATCCGTATAAATCGCCTGTGCTTTTTGTAACTCACCTGCCTGATGAAATTGAAGGGCCTGTTCTATTTTTTGTGTCTGATTATCGATGTTCATCCCTTAACTCTTTCAATATTTATGCCATTCGTGGTTAAAATGCCCCTATGACATCAAGTCTTGATAATACACCCAACGTTCTCAGTATCGCCGGTCATGATCCCACGGGTGGCGCTGGTATTCAGGCCGATATTGAGAGCATTTTGGCCAATCAAGGCCGCCCACTGACCCTGGCAATGTCGGCGTTGTTGACGACGACGTGAACCAATTCGCGTCACCGGATATCGTCGAAGAAGACCATCAAGTATCTGATGAATTGAAGGCAAGCTTGGATGGGTCAGGCGTAGAAATAATTGATACGATTGGTTGCCCATTGTTTGAAAGTGTCGCATGGGCGAACGCGGTGGATATGTATGTGGCCCCCCACGGTGCGGGGCTGACAAAGTGTCATTGGTTGGGGAACAAACCGGGGGTCGTTCATTCCAATCATCGGATTGTGAGTCGTGTTATTGGCAGTTGGTTTGACGGCACGGATATCGAAGATGCAAATGCGCCGCTTTATGTTGGGCCAGGTTCCGTCAAAACTCGTCCGGCGAGCGGTGAAGAGTATCGGCAGCCAAAGGGCGACCAGCGGAACGATTTAGATCTCTATGATTGCGATTGGCGGGATCTGGACCGGATGTTGCGCCAGCTGCTGCGGCGAATGGAAAGGCAGGGACGTGTGGTTTGTCTCGGTCGCCGACAGTCGGCGGTTGAGACCAATAGGACGCATTTGCTTCGATCTGGGCTCAAGCCGGCGATTAGCCTCAAATCCGAACCGCGTTGTGCATATGGATTGTATGTGCCCGACAGCGCCATCAAGAACGGGCCGCATTTGGATACTGAGGTTTTGGTGTTTGTGCCTGGCCTCGTTCATACAGTCTCTCCAAAAAAGTTTATGGACCTTGCTGACGAAGTCGGCGCCATCATCCTTCACCCGTATTTTCCGTCTGACCTATCCGGGGATTATGATCCCAGCGGCTATTGCCACGTGTTGTCCGATGGCGTTCGCTATGACCTTCTGCTCTTGCAGATGCTTGATGAATTCAGCCTTCGCTTCGGTGTCGAGGTTAACAAGATCAAATTGTGCGGTGGCTCCGGAGGCGCGCAATTCGCCCACCGTTTCATGCTGTTGCACCCGGAAAAGGTGTCGGCAGTGTCGCTAGCTGCGCCAGCGTCGGTTACCCTGCCGACCGAAAAGGCGCCATGGTGGGCCGGCATGGGCGACGTTGCGTCACAATTTGGCTTCGAGCCCGATTTATCGAAACTCAAAGGTTTGCCGGTTCAGATCGTAATTGGCGATCGGGACCTTTTGCCTGTGCAGGGATTGAGCGCAAAACACTGGATGGACGAAGCAGCAGTCGCCGGAGAAAACAGATTGGAACGGGCTAAGGCACTCGCCCAGAGCCTGCAGTCGCTTGATGCCGATGTTGAACTTACCGTGGTACCCCAGGTCGGCCATGTGTTGGCGAAACTTTGGGATTATACGATTCCGTACTTGCGACGACAGATGTCGAAAGACCGATGATCGCCAACTGACAATCGCCTCGATCGGATGCGATTATTAGTCCCGGGCCCAATAAGCGGTGATTTACAAAAACCAGGCGCTGAGTGTCGATCGACACTCCTTGATCCGGGCCAAATGTAGTGAGTATGCCAATGACCAAGCTATGTATAATTTTGGCTAACGCCCGAAGCGGTACCCTGGGTCTCGGAACTGGAATAGAGAGAATATTTGGCGCCAAATGGATTGGCGAAGTATTTCATTCAAATAACGCCGATCCAACAGTGACAATATCGCCTGATAAACCCATCGATCAGGCGATCTCGATGCAGCCAGAATTGAACTATTTCAACTACAAGCAACACGTGCTCAAAAACAAGATTGAACTGGCTTATCCATCTTTGGAAAATCAGCGTGAGCTGTTCGACGGATACATAAAACATATTGCAGAAAGCATCGACAACGAACTTGCCATTCTGGACGTGAAATATAGTTCTTGGCACCATTTTAGCCACCGCTCACTCTAGAGAAGCGACGCCTGTAGTTCCAGCATCAATGGGAAAAAGGAACCGCAACCTACAACATGCCTCAATCGATGAAGCTTGATGGTCCACTTTCCGCACAAATTTTGGGAAATGGATTGAGCCAAGTGATCCAGCGACATGAGGTTTTGAGAACTGCATTCGTTGCCGAGTCAGGAAAACCCAGGCAACAAATTTCCCAGGTTTTGCCGGCAAATTTGGCGGTGATCGACCTCGGTAGTTTGAGCACCGAACAAAGGGAAATTCATTGCCTCAACATTCGGGAGCAAGAGCCAAAGTTAGCGTTTGACTTAACGAAGCTCCCTTTATTCAGGTCCATTCTTGTTCGAGAATCTAAGCAAAGCCATTTATTGCTTTTCACGCTTCATCACGTGATTTCCGATGCTTGGTCGAATGAAATACTCGGTCGGGAATGGACTTCATTTTACGCGAAAGAAATCCAAGGCGAGGATCACGACTTAGGTGAACCGTTAAAGATCCAATATGCGGATTTTGCGGCCTGGCAACAAGCCCATATGAACCAGGCCTACCTGGCACCACAAAGCCGCTATTGGCAGGCGGAACTTTCAGACGCACCGCCGTTATTGACCTTGCCCACTGATAGACCGCGTCCGCAAACACCATCGTTCGAAGGAAAAACCCTTAAATTTCATTTGTCTGGGGAATTGTGGCAGGCCGTACAGGCACTCGCTTCAAAGCAAAAGGCAACGCCATTTATGGCCCTTCAGGGAGTTTTTGCCTTATTGATGGCCCGATATTCCGGTCAAAACGATGTGTTGGTGGGCACGCCCGTAGCCAACAGGGACCGGCCTGAGTTGGAGCCCATCATTGGATTCTTCGTCAACACCCTCGTATTGCGTAACCGGTTCCACGGGGACCCAACTCCGTCAGTGTTTCTCGACCGAATTCGAGATACCACGCTCAAAGCTTTTCAAAACCGGGAACTCCCTTTCGAGCAATTGGTCGAGCAACTCAGTCCTAATCGGGAGCTAAACCATCACCCCATTTTCCAAGTCGTTTTCCAAATGGACATGGAGGCAGAACAAAAGTGGATTTTGCCGGGTTTGGAGACACAGGCCCTGGATCCATTATTAAATGTCGCAAAATTCGACCTGTTGTTGAGCATGCAACCTCAGGAACATGGTCTCAGGGCGATCCTCAACTACAACACGGATCTTTTCGACCACGAGCGAATGGTCCGTTTTGCGGATCATTTTCAAAGGTTGGTGAAGGCATTCACCGAAACGGAGAACGTTTCCATTTGGCATTTGAATTATTTCAGCAAAGAGGAACGCCAAACCCTGATTCATGGATGGAACCATGCGCCTGTTCCGGTGCCGAACAGTACGGTGCAGGCGTTATTTGACCGCCAAATTCAAATGAGACCCGATGCAATCGCGCTGACGACAGAACGGGAAGGTCAAGCCACTCAATCCATAACCTATGGGGAATTGGGCAGAAGCGCCGAGGCTCTTGCAGCGATGTTAAAACAAGCCGGTGTTGGACAAGAGCAAGCAGTCGGTCTTTACATGGACCGTGGGCCGAGCATGGTCATCGCAATCTTGGCGATCCTCAAATCAGGCGGTTGTTACCTTCCACTGGATCCCAGCTATCCCCAAGCGCGCCTGCAGTTCATTCTAGAAGATGCACGGGCTCGCTGGGTTCTCTGTGAGAAGCCAATCAAAACAGAGCTCCCTAAATCCGTTCGCACGATCGAGGTTGGACCGGGTAAATTCCCCCCAACTAAAACCCAACCCATTCAGGACGATCTAACTTCAGGGGTCGAAAACCGGTGGTGAAGCCGGCCTGGTCCGAGGCGAAGTAGAGCACGGCGGCGGCGATCTCCTCGGGCGTGCCCATGCGGCCGATGGGTGCGTGGCCGCGGGACATGTCCAGGTAGGCCTCGGCGTCGCCGCTGGCCCGGGCCGCGCGGTCGATCATGTCGGTCTCGATATTGCCGGGGCAAATGCAGTTCACCCGTACGTCGGGCACCAGCTCCTGGGCCAGCGCCCGGCTCAGGTTGACCACGGCCCCCTTGGCCGCGCAGTAGGCGGTGGCGTTGGGATAGGCGATCAGGCCGGACTCCGAGGCGATATTGACGATGTTGCCGCGCCGCGCCCGTAGGGCCGGCAAGGCGGCCTGGGCGACAAAATAGGTGCCGAGTAGATTGATGTTGATGGTCCGCTCCCAGAGCGCCTCGTCGGTCGCCTCGAAGGGGGCTTCCTGGTAAAAGCCCGCGGCGTTGACCAGCACATCCAGGTGCCCCATGGCCTCGAGCGCAGCGGCCACCACCGCCTGGCAGCCAGCCCGGGTTTCGATGTCGCCCAGCGCCGGATAGAGGAACTTGCAGGCGATCGCCCCCGACAGCGCCCAGTAGGTTTGCTCGCTGCGCCCGCCCAGCGCAACCATGGCGCCCCGGTCGAGAAAGGCCCGGGCGATCGCGCTGCCGATGCCGCCGGTGCCACCGGTGATCAGAACGGCTTTGCCTTCGAAGCTCATGACCTCGGTTCCTTTCGTATCGGGGCGGCATCCTATCAAACGCGGATCGCCGGGAGATAGAGTCCCGATCAGTTTGACTGCGTCCCAAGCAGGGGCTATCCCGAGCGGCGATCGACAACCCGGCGGCCCGCTCGGAGGCCGCTCCCGGCAAAAGGACCCTGCATGCGAATCGGCCTGATCGGGCTCGGCGTCATGGGGCGCAACCTGGCGCTCAACCTGCGCGATGCCGGCCAGGCCCCCCTGGTCTGGGACCCGTGGCCGCAGGCCCGAGATTGGCAGCCTGCAGGCATCGAAGTGGCGGCCTCCCTGGCGGCACTGGTCGCGGCACTGGCCCCGCCCCGGGCGATCCTACTGATGGTCAAGGCCGGCGATCCGGTGAACGCGCTGGCCCAAGAGCTCGCCGGGCTGCTGGCGCCGGGCGACCATGTGATCGACGGGGGCAATTCCTTTTATCGGAACAGCGAAGCCCTTCACCAGGACCTGAGCGCCGCGGGGATCGGCTTTCTCGGCGTGGGCATCTCCGGCGGCGCGGAGGGCGCCCGGCGAGGACCGGCCATGATGGCGGGCGGCGACCCGGAGAGCTGGGAAGCCATGAAGGGACCGCTTCAGGCGGTCGCCGCCCAGGCCGGCGGACGAAGCTGCGCCGGCTACTTCGGCGGCGCGGGCGCCGGACATTTCGTCAAGATGGTTCATAACGGCATCGAGTACGCGATCATGCAGGCCATCGCCGAAGCCTGCGACCTGCTCGCCGCCGCGTCCGGGCGCAGCCTGGAGGAGGTGGGCGAAGTCTTGGCCACCTGGAACGAGGGTGCACTGGCCGGCTACCTGGTGGAGATCACCGCCGAGATCCTCGGCACCCGGGATGCACTGGGCGGCGGGCCGCTGATCTGGTCGATGATCGGCGAGGCGCATCGGGAGCGCGAGGCGAAAGTGCGGGCTTCGATCTTCGGCGCGGTTCTCGGTATCGCTGCGATGGCGCTGATGGTGTTCCTCAAGACCAGCGGCGGTGGGTCGACAAACTTCGCGATGCTTCTGCTTGCCGGGCTCGCCGGTGCCAGCGCGATGATCCTGCCGGGGCTGTCCGGCGGCTACCTGCTCCTGGTCCTTGGGGGAACAAAAAATCCTAAAATAGTCTGCAGATCTAAAGAAGAGCTAATAGCTGACATGGCACCTGTAACAAGGTCGGAAGAGCCAAGACCTCATATGGTATGAGCTCTAGCGAAATTGTAAGAGTCAATAGATTGATTTAAAAGGAAAATCAGAGGTTTAGTGGCGGTCGCGATTTAACACAAGAGCTCTGAGTCACAAGGTCCTTCTAAATATCAAAATTCCTTTAGATCCAGTCACCCACTCATAAGTTAAAAGTACCTCATTTTCTAATTTTTCCTCTCCCTTAAGCCCCACAGAAGGTCAAATCAGGGAAAACGACTTTATCAAGTCAATCTCTGCAGCTCTATGAAAAGTCTACCAATTTTCATTGTCCTAGCACGTCTAACTTGCATCTAACTTGCCAGAGCACGGGACCTCACCCCTTAACTCCCCCAAAGAGAGCGGATCCATTCCGGTAACGTTAATCACGTATCTTAGACATTTTCTTATTCTACCCACCTAGTCTCGTCCTTATCTCTAGACTCTAAGCGTTTTCCAGGATTTCCGATTTCCCCTTCCAACTCCCCCAAATGTCAACACATCCGGTCGGGATTTGAAATAAGAGCTCTGAGACATCATTTCCTTCTAAATATCAAATTTCATTAACATCCGTCCACCTTCTCCTAAGTTAAAAACACATCAATTTTTCTAATTTTTCCATCTTAACAACCCCCAGCTCCTTCAAAGAGAATGGATCCATTCCAATTATGTCAATCGCGTATCTATAACTTGTACTTATTCTTCCCATCAAGTTTCATCTTTATTTATCTACTCTAAGCGTTTTCCCAAGATTTCTGTTTCCCCACAGATCCGATTCGAATTGAAAATGGATCATCTGAGACATAAGATTCTTCTATATATCAAGTTGCATTAAGATCCGACCACCCATTCGTAAGATACCTCGATTTCACGTTTTCCAAGAATTTCAGTTTCCCCCTCCAACTTCCTTCAATGTCACCGGATCTGGTCGGGATTTAAAATGAGTTTTAAAGCACAAGATCCTTCTAAATATCGGATTTCATTTAAGATTTAATCACCCGTTCATAAGTTACAAATACCTCATTTTTTCTATATTTTCCAAATTACTCTCCCCTCCCCCTAAATCCACCAAAGAATATATACAAAAGTAGTTTAGGAATTGCAACAGCTGTATTCCAGATTGCTTTGCAGGCACATAATTTTTGGAAAGTATAATGCCTAGAGCTTTCTTAGAGTGTGAGGATGGTTAGTATGACTTAATTCAAGATTCTAGTTCAGAAAGGGAGGGGGCAAACGAGTACTGGAAGACTTAGGTGCTGTCTCAATTGGCGTAATAAGGTGTAGTGTAATAACTCTTGATTGGTTCTGCAGCGAGCCAAGCAAAGTAGAGGAAGATTGAAAATTATTCTACTTGTGCAAAAGAGAGAGAGAGATGGATTCCTGGAACAAGTCAAATATGTTTTGGGAATTGTTTATAGAATCTGTTAAAGAAAAGAGAATGCTGTATATAAAATCTGATAAATTGTATAGAAACAGGGAAGCTGTCAAATACTCATGGGCAGCTATTGGTGCTCAGATGGAGATATCTGGATATGAAAGAATGACAGGTGAGTTGAATTCTTCACATCTTGGTCAAACTTGGCTTATTTCAGCACATATTTAGGCATAAAAGTGATTACTCACACTAGACTCAAGAAAAGGCAGCTTTTTTAATTGAAATTAGAAAAAAAGGAATTTACTACATTTACTGAATTTTGAATATCATTGTTTTAAAATCAGGAAATTGATTAGAATAAAAGAGCGCCTTGTTCGGTAAGGATACGGGTACGGTTGATACTCTGAACCGACTCTTTAACACTAGGGCCGGTATTTTCAAAATAGCTGTCGACGGGTGGTTCGCGTACCAGGCCACCGGTGTGCAGGAGTAGCTGGCGGACGGTTATAGGCTTGCCGAAGGGGTTATCAGGTTTAAAATCAGGCAGGTAGTCGGAAATGGGTGCATCCAGCTCAATACGCCCGGTTTCCACCTGCTGCATAATCATGATAGCGGTAAACAGTTTGGTGATGGAGCCGATACGAAACAACGTGTCCCTGCCGATCGGGGTCCTGGTGGCTAGATCGCGGTAACCAAAATCTCTTGCCCAAAGCACTCCCCGGTTATCGACTAACGTAACAGAGAGTGCGGGGATTCCCTTGGATTCAATTTGCATTGTCAGCAGGTCGTTAACATGGCTGTCAAGTAGCGTATCCAGGGTGACTTTTCCCCCACTTGACGCCGCACTCGTCTGCAAAAGCGGGACAACCAGCAGCGTGAGGGCAAGCCGTTTGCTGAATGCCGTAACCGGATGTGATCTAAAATCGGTCATGTAAAGTAAAGCCTCGCTGAGGACGGGCCAGGATGTAGGTGGCCCTTAATGCAAATCCAGGCATGCTATTCTACTGCCTCATCAGGGCGTCTTCTAATAGCATTTTGCGAGCTATTGATACTCCGTGCGTATCAATAGCCGGGTGCTGTCGAGCGATTAAGCGCTAAATTACTTATATTTGTAAAGCATCAGTTATTGAGTTTTTGATATTAGAATTTTATATATCGAGCCGTTAATATGGCACGATGGTCGAGGTAATATGGCTCGTATGTTTCAGGAAAACCAAAGAGGGGACTATGATTAATAGATCGTGGCCGTTGTTCCTCTGTGCCCTATTATTTGGCTTGCAAACCGCCTGCGCAGGAGAACCTAAGCCAGCAGGTCACCCGGTTTTCCAGGTTAAGCGGCAGTTTGGTTTGATGGCTCCGATGCGTGATGGTGTCAGGCTTAGTACGGATGTTTACTTTCCCGTGATTCCCGGTGCCTGGAAAGTCCCCACCATACTGGTAAGGACACCCTATACGCGGACCCTGTCGCACTTTTTCAGGGAGGGTCAGTACTGGGCTTCGAAGGGTTATGTTTATGCAATCCAGGACGTCCGTGGGCGTGGCGATTCCGAGGGCGTGTTCAACCCGTTGGAACAGGAAACGCTTGACGGCTTTGATGCCCAGAGCTGGGCGGCGCGGCAACCCTGGTCCAACGGTCAGGTGGTCACCATGGGGAACTCCTATTCGGGCTGGACCCAGGTGCTGCCGGCCTCGCTGAACAATCCGGCGCTGAAGGCGATGATTCCCTCCGTTACACCACCTGATCCGGGGCGGTACTGGCCGCATAGGAACGGAGGAGTATCGCTGGGCATGCTGGAGTGGACGATGATTGTGGCAGGCCGCACCGACCGTTCCTTTTCAGGTGCGGAAGAGGCATTAATGGAGGAATACCTGACAGTCCCCCTGCGGGAGATGGACCGCAGGATCGGTCAGCGTTCGGGCATCTGGCAGGACTACCTGGCCAATCTTCATAATGAGTCCTACTGGACTCCGCGGAATTATCAGCATCGGTTGCACCGGTCCAGGGTGCCCATGCTCCATGTGACGGGCTGGTATGACGGCACCCTGGGAGGGTCGCTGCAGAACTTTTCGCTGATGCGGGAGAAGGCCGGTTCGAAGTCGCGGGACAATCAGTATCTGGTGGTTGGCCCCTGGCGGCATTGGGTGGATAGGGATTCTCAAACCACCGGGATCGGCGATATCGATTTCCTTGTCCCTCAATTATTATCAGCCTTTTTTTTACCTCCTATGGAGCAAAGACTTATATGCAACTATGTACAGACGTTAAAATTGTCTAGGGGTCATTTGTTGTACACGTTTATTTGAAGAAGTGTCAGATATGCTCAATCTAAAAATAATGATTCGACCGACAAATTTGGTGACGATGATTTCGCTCTTCTTTTTAGGTACTGTTTTTGGACAAAGTTGACCAATATTGCTTAAAAGACATGTGGACAAACGAAACAGAAAGGACAGTGCTATTAAGAATAGCATCAGAGATACCCCCAAGCGAAGACACATTAGTTCGTGTTCTCAAGTGTGCACTTTCAAAGGTAATATGTCCGTGTTTTCTAGTTTACAAGAACAGTCACAAAGAGCTATACGACATTACAGGTCAACAGAGAGCTTGGTAGTCGGTGTTGTGTTACAAAGACAGAAAGAACAAACTTTGAAGCCACTTTTTATCTATATAAACAAATGAATAAAAAGGCTGGCAGAAGAGATAACAGTATGGCACTTGAAGACCAGCACAAATCAGATAATCTCATTTTGGGTAGATTGTGCCACACGTTCTTATGTGTACTATAGCACTATCTCGAGGAAAAGGTGGTGTTTGAGACAATTTGATTTAAATTCATTTTCAATCGGTTTTTTGTTTAAGCATAAAAGTAATTTCGTTTGTATTTGATTTCCAATTGCAGTTGAATTTCATTTTAACTATAAAAGAATTTACAAATTGTGAAGCTTCTTCCTAAATAAAATGTACATTCTCATTGCATGCGCATATTTTACGATTTACACATTTGAAAAATATGAGTTTTCAAAGAGGATATTCACAGTTTGTTGAGACAGATGAACAGAAAACTGCATTTCTAGCTACTTTCTTCCATTTTTTAGTGATAGATCCCTGTTTTTTATTAATTGTTCTGTTAAATTTAAGATGTGTTCACATAGGTTTGTTACTTTTTTCTATGAATAGCCTTTTTTGCATATGTCGTGGGTTGATGGTTCTATTTATAATTACATGTATGAGGGACTGGTCAAGTGGTAAGAAAAAAGAAATGCCTCCAATATAATTCAAATAAATAAATACCAACGTTATGTCACATTTCAAAATATAGGTTTTGGGAAAAAGCCAAATGAAGCTCAAGATCGTCAGACCCAAACCCTCCTCCCAAGCTCATAAATGAAATGAAAATTTAAAAAATGTAAATAAATTATCATCAAACCGTATAAATTTGAATATTCTGGAGAGAATTTGCGCCCATGGAAGTTTTTGCATGCATGTGTCTGTTAGATATAATACATGTTTAACGAGATTCATATTCGTTCACCTGTATGGATTCTTATCCTATATGAAAAACTTAACTACAAATCCAAAGTAAAAAAGCGTCGGCTGAGTCTATACGCAAGTGAGATTATTATTATGTTTTTTTTTTATTATTATTATTATGCGGAATTGAAAACAGAGAATCTTGTCTTTTCTATCTTAGCTAATTGTAACGTTTAACATGTGCTTAGTTTGACGTGACCCATCAAAAGCAATTTTTACTTGAACATGACATTTACTGAAAATGCATTTTTAACTCTTCGTTTGGAAATATAGGCATTACTTTTCGCGTAAAGCTAAAAATGTTGTCCATTTGTTATCGACGTCAAACAAAAATTTTATCTCACTTTTTTTTTTCAAAAACCGCAGTGCTGGAGTTTGAGCTACTCTGGCCATTTGGATTTGACTTGCTTCTGGGCACATAATATATTTACCTTGTTCATCTCAACAGTTGGAACTATTTTCTTCAAATACTTTCTATTCAAGACTTTCTTCTATCCCATAGTTCTTTGAATTGTAGTTTTTTTGTATCGGATTAACGACGCTTCTTGACTACTAAGGTTCCTGCGTCGGCCCTGCAGTGCATTCCTGCAGCATGGTTCGATCTCTGGGTCCCGTTTTACCAAGCTAAGGTCAAACCCACTGCGCCACCACAGGACAATTGTAGTTTTAAGATTGCGTGCTAAGATTTTGAACCATTTTTCGAAAAACTTATTCGCAGATGTCATAAACCGTAGAAATTCTATTGGCAGTGCTGGCGCAATTACGAAATTTTGTGTTTAAGCATTTCATGATAAACTGTCATTTCTTTTTATTTAGTCCCTAGCTCATAACTGCATAAAATTGTCACCAAACCAAAAATTCTTTCAATCGCAGTTTTAAAATTATACTAAGGTCCAAGCTATCTTACGCAAATAACTAAGACTTAGACATGATTTATTCACAGATGTTAAAACCAAACG
>JAAAKM020073195.1:21849876-21946587 GCA_010016025.2 Alatinidae sp. Z8VKAUB7J3
CAAAATACAGAGATGGCTACTTTAAACAGTAATGACGATTCACCTTCGAATAAGAAGAATCCTGATGATAACCAACGTTGCAAGGTTATAGTCTCTGACCCAGTGTTGCCAATAGCTCCTAATCGAAGAAACATGAAGGCTAAACTCTCCCTCGCACTCTCAAGTGAGATCAACAAGGTACCAAAGTTTCTTCCAGTATGTCTATCTGCAGTACCAGAGGGTTGGAAGAATTTTGTGATCCGTACAATATTCACCATTCTACTGTTTTTCTTCTTTGGTTGTATAGTTTATTTAGGCCCTGTTGCACTTACAGTTACTACTTTGTGCGTTCAAATGAAATGCTTTGGTGAAATAATAAAGATTGGAAACGATGCTAACCACATCCCCAAAAGATTTTGGTTTCGAACCCTTTCTTGGTATTTTTACATTGTATTTAATCTTATATTTTATGGAGAAAATTTTGTAGATTACTTTGCAGTTTCTGCCAGTGGCCCTGAACTCTTAAGCAGCTTTTTAAAATACCATCACTTCATCTGTTTTATTCTCTTCATGATTGGTATAGTTTGGTTTGTCCTTTCCTTAGAGAAGAAGTTTTATTTGAGACTATTTTCGATGCTCTCCTTGACACATCTTGCTCTTCTAATCATTATTCTCCAAAGCATCTTCCTCATTCAGAATATTTTTGAAGGGATGATTTGGTTTATTGTACCTGTATCCATAATCATTATAAATGATATATGTGCTTATTTAATTGGATTTTTTCTTGGAAGAACACCCCTGATCAAACTTTCACCAAAGAAAACCTGGGAAGGCTATATTGGTGGTAGTTTTTTAACCATAATTCTCAGTTGCTTGATCTCACATTTTTTATGTAGGTATGATTATTTTGTTCTTCCAGTTGAGTTCGACAAAAATCTAGGGATATTTTCTATGGCACATGAACGTTCGTACCTATTTCAACTAAATGATTATGTTCTGCCTGGAATTATCGGCCGAATTATGAAAATGCTAAGATTTAACACAGTAATAAGGACCTATCCGTTTGTATTACACTCTTTAATTATTGCTCTTTTTGGGAGTATCATTGGACCTTTTGGTGGATTTTTTGCAAGTGGCTTCAAAAGAGCATTTAAAGTCAAAGACTTTGGTGATACTATTCCTGGTCATGGTGGGATCATGGATCGTTTTGACTGTCAATACTTAATGGCCACATTTATCAAGGTTTATATAATGACCTTCACACGAACACCCTTCCCCCAACGTTTGCTGTCTCAGCTTCTCAAAATGCCTCGAGAGCATCAACTACTAATCTACAAAATTTTAGAAACCAAGGCGGAGGCGTACGTCCTGCTCGGTGCATTCGTCTTCCTGTATGCCGTCAACGTCGCCCCGGTCGCGCCGATGTCGTGGATCGGCGTACCCGTGCTGGCCTGAGCGGTCCGCCCGCTGGCAGCCTGAGCCAGAGCTTGAATGCCGGAGCGTTCGTGCTGCAGTAGCCGTTTGCCCACCGTCCAGCCCTGGTTCAGCTTGTGAACGAGGTTCTTTTTCTCCGCTACCGCATCGCTCAGAAATGTTTCACAAAAAGGTGAACTGCCGCTGATCAGGCGAATGGGCCTGGTGGTGACCCCGGGTTGATCCATGTCCACCAACACGAAGCTGATGCCTTCGTGTTTCGGTGCGTCCGGGTCGGTGCGTACAAGGCAGAATATCCAGTCGGCAAATTGCGCCAATGTTGTCCAGATTTTCTGTCCGTTGATGACAAAATGATCCCCGGCATCCACTGCCCGTGCCTGCAGACTGGCCAGGTCAGAGCCTGCCCCGGGTTCGCTGTAGCCCTGGCACCAGCGAATTTCACCGCTGGCAATTTTTGGCAGGTGTTCTGCTTTCTGTTCCGGAGTGCCGTATTCGAGCAGAGTCGGTCCGATCATGGAGACACCCATACCGGTGAGCGGAATACGGGCATTGATGGCAGACATCTCTTCCAGCAACACCACGTACTCGTCTTTGCTCAACGCAGCACCGCCATATTCCTGCGGCCAGTGGGGTACGGTCCAGCCCTTGCCATGCATCAGGTCAAGCCACTCATAAGATTCTGCATTGGGGCTGCGGCGCTTGCTGCCGCCGTTAACTATCTCATCTTCCGGCATGTCGGTGCGCATGGTTGGTGGGCAGTTGTCTGCCAGCCATTGCCTAGTCTCGCTGCGAAAAGTCCGCAAATTAGCCATGAACGGCTCCTCCCTATTTAAGTGCCCGGTAAAAGGCTGCAGTGCGAGAGCGTACAACGATTTTTCGGCGAGGGAAAATCACCGGCGATGCAAAGGAAGTCTATTAAGCATTGAATGGGTTAAGATAAGGCGTCGAATTTTGTTGGGGAGTAAAACCCGTGGCTTACAATTTACCTGTCCCGCGTCAGGGGACACATACGCGTCCGTTCTGGGAGGGCGCTAAACAAGGTGTGCTGATGTTGCCCCGCTGTATGGATTGCAACCGGGTGCACTGGTACCCCCGGCACATTTGTCCGAACTGTCACTCAATGAACCTTGAGTGGATGCAGGCCAGCGGCGAAGGCACGGTGCATACCTTCGCTGTACAGCACCTGGCGTTTGGGCCATGGGCAGAGGAAGCACCCTACGTCACCGCGTTCATCGATTGAAAAGAAGGTGATCGCATGTTAACCGTGTTACGTGGTGTCGACCCGGAAAAGCCCGAGGACATCAAGATTGGCGCACCTGTGAAGGTGGAGTTTGAACCAGCCAATGACGACACCTGTATTCCCTTTTTCCGAGTTGTGCAGGAGTCATAGATGCCGGGTACACTTTATAAGTCCGCTGCCATTGTCGGCGCTGCGGAAGCCAACGAAATCGGTTTTTCCGAAACACCCATTACCGCCCTGCAGTTGCACATTGAGGCAATCAAAAACCTCAGTGTCCAGACCGGTGTGCCCATTGCAGACATCGATGGTGTGTTTTCAACCGGCTGGTCCTCGGAATTGTGTGAACATCTGGGCATCAAACCGAAGTACATAGATACCACCGCGGTGGGCGGCTGCTCCTTTGAAATGCACGTGCACCATGCCATGGCCGCCATCCATGCCGGTATCATAGACATTGCCCTGATCAGTCATGGTGAAAATGGTCACTCCATTCAAAGCAACTGAGGCAGCTATTTAAGGCTGTTCAAAACTTATTGTGGTAAAGGACATTTCCCATAAGGTAAAATGTCTGAAAAAGAGTCTAGATCCCTGGGACTAAGAATAAACGCTAGAAACCTACAGAACAAATGCTTGGTACTACATACAAGTACTCGATGTATTTGAGATAAGTCCAAGGAATTTCTTCTAAGCAGTAGCGTAGAGAGTAGTTTATTAACATAAATCTCATACTTATGTCGGGAAGAAGAGTTTGTTGATTTTGTTACGGTTAATACATAAGAAATATTCCACGTAGTCTCATTGGTTACTTATTATTATAACATAAATCACAAATATATCGGGTGGGAGGGTCTGTTCCAAATTGTTTAGTTTGATTCAAAATGGTAATTTTTGATCATGAAATCGTCAGTTTTCAAAACTCTCTTAATGTCTGTTTCATTCCAGGAAGTGTTTGCACATCTTAACCTCAAATAGCTTTGCTGCTTATGAAATTCTGATAGCAAATACTGGCCAAGATTGTGGCGGAAACAGTAGGACATAACCTGTTCAACAAATTATGAACTATTTAGTTAGTATTTTTCATCTGTGATTCTCGTTTAAATTCAATAGTTTTTTTTGTTCCTTGCACTCATATTCTAATACAAATCTGAAAAAAAAACTCGTGAAAGTATAATTTCTAAGATTGTGCATACAGTAAAACTAGCTTCAATTACTTAAAGAGAACCTATAGATATTGTTATAGTCGGTCCACTGTATTTTTCACTGAGGCAGCCTCTTGATGTAAAAACAAGGTTAATATTACTATACTCCAATCACTAATATGCTGAACCGACGATAGTGAAATCCGTTCAAGTAGCTTCAGGGGAAAAGGAACTCTTTGAATTTATGTGGAAAATACTGATTTGAAATGATCTTAAATTTCCCATTATTTCATTTACAATATTCCAAATATTTATCCATAACTTACTGAAGATAACAGATACATCTTTTTTCCCTTTTTCTAGGTAGGCACACATCATTTGGCTTTTATGGTTTTTTCCAAAGCTGACAAGCACGCGTTGCGTGGTGACGTTCACCCATCTTGAACGTATCTTAAGTCTCGCTACTTTTGACCAGTACCCTTGCAGACTTTGAAGATTTCGGAAACTTTACCAAACATCCCAACCTTGGAACCAAAGGTTTCATGAAATTCTGATTTCTTCGGTAAATAACATACATACTTTTTTTTTACCTTTTCTTCAAGCTCTTCATAGTTTTCAATACCTGACAGATTTCAAACAGAATGGAAACTTGGCTTTTTGTAGATATACCAATTTTGACAATAAGTTTAGCCATTTCTCTGGTATTAACAACAAAGAATAAACAGGTACATTTACATGAAAGGTGAATAAAAATATTTTTTCTACCTATATATTCAATTAATTTGTAGTTTTCAATGGTTCTCAGGCTTCAGATAGAATAAAAATATGGCTTTAGTAGATTAACTAATTTATGGGACAGGCTACTCGCACTCCCACCCATAGAAAAAAACAACAATAAAACACCAGAATCTATATTAAAATCAATTGCTCCTACGACATGAATATATCAACTTTCTTAATTTTATATTAACCATTTGATTGTACAGGGGGTAGAAATCAAAGATTGAAATAAATTTTATAAAGACGAAAATTTGTTTTAATATAATCAGCACGGAAGGGGGAGGCTAATGAGCCATATATGGCCCTAGACTAAGCGAAAAGGTTTGATTTTTTTAAATTTAATTTATCGGTCATAATGCCACTGCTCTAAAGCACTCCTACCTTTAAGCTAACCAATATCACCGTTTCCCTATGATTTTTATTCATTTTTTATTCTAAGACAAGAAAGTGGAGGATAGTAGAAAAGTTTGCAATGCCTCTTTTATGCTTGTGTCTATATCAAAACTTAGAAGAAACTCCTCCTCAAAAATACCTTGTACCAAAATACCTAGAAAGATGGTTTTACAAAAGTAAGCGAAAATGTTCGAATATAAGTAAGCTTTTGAATTTTATCTAGTTTATCTTTGCCTGTCCTAGTAGATGTCCCCCTACCTCCCCCGAATTAAAAAATTAATCGTGCGTTCCAAAATATTAAATTGTTCAGCCCCGTCTTTGTTTTGAAAGCAGTATTATGATCCTCCCCTTTAAGTTCAATCCCTTTGCACAATTTTGTTTTTCTATTTTAGGCACTCCCTTCATTAGAACTGACTGTCATTTCCCGTCGATCTCGTTTCCGCTGTGGTACACGGTATCTACGAAGAGGCGTTGACGAAAATGGCTACGTTGCGAATTATGTTGAAACAGAGCAAATAATTCGGTTTTCGGGTCACACAGTGTCTTTCATCCAAGTTCGAGGATCTGTACCTATTTATTGGAGTCAGCTGGGGTATAAGTACCGCCCCCCTCCACAGTTGGACAAAGGTAATTTGCGCACAGATAAGCTGCTAAGGTAATCTGTTTTAAATTGCACAATGCTGAATATTTGGAAGATTCTTCATTAGACCGACATAAGCTCACTTACTTAGACTTGGGTCATCCAATATCTAGAGGCAAATAAGGCAGCAACTGTTGACCTGTATCTATTTTGCTCTGGGATGACTACTAGAGCTCCTCCATCGACCTTCTTGAAGGTCTGGCCCCTTTTTCTAGTAACTGTTCGAGAGTTTTAATCGCCTACCCTTCTGATCAGACCTCGGGGTTTCCAGCACTATGCATCGTATGGGATCCTACTCTTTTTCATTTTTGTCATATGTCCCCAATACTCCCTGCGTCTCTTGCGAATTGTTTCGGTGATTAGAGGTTTCTTGTTCTGGGCTCTAAGCTGTACGTTCGTTCTTTCTTTCTGTTCAGGGTACTGGTATTATTTTTCTCAGGCAATTGTTATCAAGTCCAAGCAATTTTCTATCGTCTGTTTTCAAAACGACTGACATCGAAATTGTAGTGAGCTCCACAGAATCGAGACACATTATGACAGTTTAACAAGTATCTGAGGCAACGCTATAGCGTTGCCTATAGTAAAGGCCATAAAGTTTCAATTTATTTAACGAATAGAATTTAACTAATTTTGAAGTTCAGATAGTCTGTCAGTTCTGTGAGCCATGACAATTGACCAAAAAATGATTAAAAAATTTTATGACGGACTATGTCCAGTGGACTTGCAGGCAAGTGAGCGACTGAGACTTGTTCCTACTATATGGGCTTTGCCTACTGAAAACTTCAGCTCACCTACTTCAATTTAAACGAACAAAAATTGATGCAAACGACTGTTTGGTTACTGCCCCTTCCCTAAAAAGCCGACTACGTCATTCTCGCTTTACTAAAAACTATGTTTGTCGTGACTAATCCTTGGAAATAACTAATAAAATTAAACTGGATATATAATGATACTAATTGCTGAAAGCTCAGTAGTTCAAGATTTTATTTCACTGTAATATTTATTTTTAATTTTGTAATGCATATAAAAGAAATGTTTGTAATCTAGTTCGTTTTCAGTAAAACGCAAATGACGTAGTAAGCTTTAAACTTTTACAGTTAGGGAAGGGGGCAGTTGCCAAACTCTTGTTTGTAGTGACTTTTGTTTGTTTTAAGCTTGATTTGCATGTTCAATTTAAGTTTATCAAGCAATTTACCTGGCATACATTTAGTCTAAATCCCTACAACACCTATTCCAAAACGTAGCCCAAACTATTATTACACCAAGGAACATTACTGGAGGGCCTAAAAGCTAAGCCCATTGGCTATTACAGGAGTTGAGTCTAGATAGTCACGTGAAAATATGATAGCTAACTCACTCGTAATCAGTAAATATTTCATTTGTATACTGACAAATAAACACTTCATCATCTGGACTCAAGTTCTCAGGCCTTTTATTTGGATAAAATGGTTCTTTTCTCAAAAGTGGCATTGCAACAAATTTAAGCGGGAAATACAAATGCTGTTTTCTTTCATTTCTTCCAGATTTATAAGAAATTAACGACTTAAAAAAATCTTTCAAAAGCATCAGTCAATAAAGTTTGAAGCAATCTATTGAGTTTTCAGTAAAGCAGAAGCGAGATTTGAACTTTCAGGGAAATGTTTTTATCAGCATAAATATATTTGTGACAGTCAGTTTGGTTCAATAATTTAACAAAATACATTCTTCGTCGATGTTCATTGCTTTTAAATCGCTAAATAGTATTTTTACAAGTATCAGTTGGTAATATTTGAAGCGATTACAATAGTTTTTACCAAAGCGTGAATCCCAGTCGAACCTTTAGGGAGTTAAGGGAGAGGGGCGTTGGCCTTACTATTATTTTGTAGCAATACGCTTAAAACCGAAGTATTTGTTGTTTTGCTGCCTATTTTAGATTTGGTGAGTAAAATGCAATGAAAACATTGAAAAAGGATTGAACTTTTTAATAAGATCGTGAATATTGACAGAAAAACAGAAAAGTTCTTTTATTAAGCATACTTTTATTATTATTTGTATATTTTTTTTCTTTCAGTGTTTACTTTCTTATTAAAAGTTGTACCAGTTTTTAGTATTATTACTTCATTTGATCAAAAAAGGAATGGCAGTGTGATCAAAAGTGTTTTTTTAGTTTTATTCGTTCAATCGTTGCGGTCTCTGTTCAATTGATTAAGTTCTCCTACGAGTTAATTTATGTTTATCTTAAGGTATAATATCATTCTTTAATCTACTTTATTTTCTAAATTTAGTTTCTTATTTAAACTGACATAGTTATGTCATGTATTAATGGTTTTAATATATGTAATGGTGCTCGAGTACAATAGTAGTAATTTTAGCAACAAACCGAACACAAAGCTTAACATAATCTCCCCTACACTTCTTCTCCATGACTACCATTTATATCCCTGTAAAATTCGTTCTTTGCAACACAGAATAAATGAATTTAAAAGAAGTTTTGAGTTTCATTTGCTTATGGTTTAATGTTTCCTGCAAAGTTAGTATTTATTTTTTTGAGAGGGAGGGGTCGGATCTCTTATATAAAGCTAAAATTTTTCAAAACTTTGTATTAATACTTGTATAAAGAGGAGGAGTGGGAGTGGGGATCTTCGTTTAATTAGTAGTAGTAATAATCGCCGTCAGGGTAAAAATAGTCAAGGCAAGAGTAGTCGTTGTAGAAGTATTAGTGGCAATACTGGTAGTAATAGTAGTGGCAATAATAACAGGAGTAGGTCTGGTAGGATAGTAATGTAGTATCAATAGCTAGTCATGGTTGGAGTATCAAAAATGGTAGCAACAGCAGGGGTAGAACTATGTGTGTTAGCAGACATTGTAGTAGGAGCCATGGCAGGAGAACAACCCAATCGTGTTAGGAGGAGTGGGGTAGGAGTAACAGCAACATCTGTAGTATTAGTAATGGAGTTGTACAATCAGATCTATACTAATCGGCGTAGAAGCAGTAGTGGTTGTACCTGTAGTTGCTGTAACGAATACCATCCAGATGCAGTGACAGAAACAGGAGAGGCTACAATATTATGGGATTTTAGTATCCATACCGACAGAGCCATAAAAGCAAACAGGCCTGATATGGTTATTAAAAATAGAAGAGCCGAAACCTGCCTTTTAATTGATATGGCTGTTCCATCTGATCGCAACATATTCGTAAAAGAATTTAAGAAACTATTAAAATATAAAGACTTGGAGATTGAAATTACTAAATTATGGAATATGAACACTGTTATAGTGCTAGTGGTTATCAGAGCTTTGGGAATGATAAAGAAAGGGACAGAAAAACATCTTGAAAGACTATCAAAAAGTGTAAGCGAAATTCAGAAAATAATTTTGATCAGCACAGCTCGCATCTTAGAAGAACTCTCTTCCTCTCGCACGCCATTCTGTTATTCAAAAATAGTTTTAAGATATATTTCAAAAAAGCAAATAATATTAAAAAAAAATATTCAGTGCCAGTACAACTCGTAATTACCCTGAGGTCTCGGGAAGAGTTGAACTTCGCTAGAAACCGAGGTGTATGGACACTAACGAGAGAAGATAGTTGGTGGACGTGCACAGTATCGGTAGTTTGGTCGGCTAAGGATTGGATAACAAATGTTCATGTTTCACGTGACACCTTCTTGTATATTTGCAATGTTTTATCGCCTTACATTAGTAAGAGAAACACCAACTATAGGAAGGCAGTAAGGGTAGACAGGAGGGTAGCACTTACTCTTTGGCGCCTTGCAACCAATGTAGAGTTTAGGTCTCTCGTCCATCTAATTGGTACAGGGAGGTCAACTGCATGTTGCATCGTAAAAGAAGTTTGTTTAGCCATTGTTAACGTGTTAGGCCCTTCAGTAATAAAAATGCCCCGTGGTGAACAAGTAGATAGCGTAGTAAATGGCTTCCTTACTACATGGAAGATACCACAGTGCGCCGGAGCGATAGATGGAAGCCATATTCCCATTATAAGACCTAACAAACATGGCTCTGAGTATTACAATAGGAAAGGGTTTTACAGTATTATACTGCAGGCAGTTGTCTCATATGATTATAGTTTCATGAACGTTTACCCAGGCTGGCCTGGTAGTGTCCATGATGCTAGGGTATTTAAAAATTCAAAGTTATACAAACTTGGCGTCGAGGGTGATCTTTTCTCGGGAAGTAGCTGTAAGCCTGTACAAGGTGTGAATGTAGGGCCGTTTTTGATAGGAGACCCAGCATATCCCCTACTTCCGTGGCTAATGAAGCCATATAGTGACAATGGGAAACTATCACCTAAACAACGTCGTTTTAACTTTAGGTTAAGCTCAGCTAGGATGGTTGTGGAGAATGCCTTTGGGAGGCTTAAAGGCCGTTGGAGAAGTCTGCTTAAGCGTAATGACACAAGTTTAAAAGATATTTGCATCCATATTACTGCATGTTGTGTGCTTCACAATTTGTGTGAATCTAGGGATGAGGTTTTTTTTAATGATTGGATTCCACGTAGAGAGATCAGTGGTATTAATACTAATGGCAGAGAGGAAATGTGTGAATGCCCATCTGGAGAGGCAGTTCGAAATGCATTGGTTTCATGGTTTGATGCAAATTAATTCTTACATTCGACAGGCGTATATCAATATGGTAATCAGTTAATATGGTTAATAAATCGAACACCTCAACACACAATGTCTTCAGTATGTTCTAAATGTATACACATACTTTTTAATCTTATTATCCCAAATGTTTACCATGTAGTCTATGCTTATGTGGCTGCTGTCTGATTTTAGGCACTTAAGAGAAAAGGCAAAATTTCTACATATTTCCATGTAAAATGTCAAGCTAAGGCTTGCTATCGAACTTGAGTCAAGATATTAGCCAACTACACTTTGCGGGTCGTTAAAGTTTAACTTTATATGTTTAAGCCATGAATGTTGTCTTAATAACGAGGTGAAATGTACCGAGTAAGATTAAGATTGCGATAACCCATTTACGAGATTGGGCCATTGATTATTTTTTTTCAACAATTATTTTCTGTGAAACGTGGATGGTTCCGACAAGATTTTTCGCGCAACCGCCTCCCTTTCTTCTCCACTTCAGGAATGGATATAATGAACCCTCCACTTCTACAATGTATATAGCAGTCTTATAAATGCGCTAAATTCATCGTTTCTTCATGTAAAAGGCTTCCCTTTATAAGTCAAGTGGATCTAAACATATCATTTTCCTCTAAACGTAGTATTCGAGAACCGTACGAGTTTCTTGATTACTTGACTATCACCAGTTGTTGTCTCTTGGTTGTGATCGTCGACTTGTTTTTCCCTAAACTTGTTTGCCCCCTTCAAAACAAAGCAGCAGGCAATACAACCATGGGTGCATAGGTATCATCTTACTTTCGTCTGAACTCAAATTGAGCAAATTTAAAAATTCATTTGCCAAATTTGAATCTGAAAGCGACATTTTGCCTTGCGCGGAGGAAGAAATTTTAGCGAAAATAATTTTTGGCATGATGGAATTCCCCATAAAGAAATAGTGAAAACATCAAAGCTAAAGTGAAATCCTAAACTTCAAAGCTGTGGTTAACATCATCCAAGAAGTGCAAAACTGAGTGCGGTCGAGAGGTCTGCGTCGTGATGAAGCGAAGACAGCTACATTTGGATCGGTGATAAGCCTTGTCGTTCCCTATCACTGATAGTAGAATGAGGTAAACAAGCAAGTATACAGAGATATTCACGACTGCTATTTTACATGGTATAATTTAACTCATCATACATTAAAAACATGATCTATATTGAATGGCAACATATCTCAGTGTACTTAGTCATGGTCAACTTCCTGTCACAAACTACAGTCAAATACTACAAAATGCCTCTTTCTGTAAAATGCTGACGTCAACAAAATTAACCTAACAAGAAATCGCCAATCATATGCCTTGCCTTGTTTTAGCGACCTCTACCAAAATCTCTTATCTCACGCCCATTCAGAAAATAAGGAACACATTTTACAACTTTGAGACTACGCACGGTGCGTGTGCCGATCGTAATTGCAGCCATCCAAGAATGATTCTTAAGCAAATATAAGAAACAGACCTTACAATTGCAACAGGGCTTAAATCTTCATTCAACGTCGGGCCAACGTTAACGGTGTTTGTGAAGACATTCTTACTCGGAAAGTGTCAGCTTTTGCTAAGCTAGGGGAAGCTGTATTTTGTTACTTGCATTACATATCGCATTACATCCGGAGGCAGTGGTATACACCTATTAAATTCTGGGGGGGGATGGGGGGATGGGGGGATAAAAGTACATTTTAACCTTTCTCGCAATGGTGGTCACTACACCAAACGTTATTAAATTTGTTGCAACATTTCCACAATAAGCAGTTAAATACTATTATTGGAATAAAGTTTGTCTTCTGACATATTAAGATAAAAAGATATATAAATAATCTTTTTCACTTTTCAAGAAAAATTATTGGGGGTAACCGCTCCCTCTCGACCCCCAAGTGCCTGTCACAGTTGGGAGGCAGCATCAATTCAACCATTCATTGGTTCCCTGTGATTACTCATAGTGAATATAACGACATACTACCGTATCTTGCTAGTGACATGGAGTGCTGGTTGGAAAGCAAACCTATCTGAGACAAATGACACCAAGCGAATAATAACTACTGGCGTAGCACAACCATTGGAAGCGAGCATATAAGAACATTAAAACAAAGGTCGCTATCCTACGCTGAAGGAAACATGAATTTAGGACGTTAATAAGAAGGGATGGGAAGGTATTGCGTGACCGAAGGGGGACTCCGAGGTAACACATCCCTTCATCTGATCTTCGCTTCAGAGTATATTTTTCAGACACAAGCTAGTTTTTTGCTCCGTCTGCGGGTAAGGCAAGGTGGGCTACTGATAAGAAACCGAGGTGTTATATAAATTTTACAACGTCTTAATCCGAAATAATGAATATGACAATTGGAAATTAGCCCGCGTTGCAGACCCAAACACACTTCTACGCATGGGTCTGCGAATCCGGCAGGGAAAAGTCGTCCATGCTTCACAAGATTTTGGCGAAGTGCGCGAAATGGTTATACTTATCGTAAGCCGCTAAACAACGGAATGCTCATTTGACTGCACCAGAGTCAATCTATTCATACGTTGTTACGTTCAAGCACGTCACACTTGATAAGTGTCATCCTTTTTTACATCGGTTGCTTACAGTAATATGAGTTAAGTCGAGCTGTAAACAAAATCAAGTGCAAGCACCGTGACTGTAAAAGCCTGGGCGACATTTCGCTATCTGATTCGCAGACCCTAAGAAAGAAGTTTATTTAGGTCTCCAACGCAGGCTAATTCGTAAAGTGGATCGACTGAAAACAAGACAATGCTCTACTTTACACTCTACTTCACACTGATATACTCCTAACCACTCTCGACGCGCGTTATCTTTGATCTTTTTAAAGCAGTCGAGAAAATGGCACTGCAGGTAAATCATAGCGAGTTATCTACTTGCTACGACACTGGAGCTTCACGCTAGAAGATACGGCACTGCGACGTTTGTAGTGCCCTAAGTGATGTTCGACTCGAACAATATATCCAGTTGACGTAATCCAAAAGATCGATGACATAGCTGTACACAACTGTTTCCGGTCGTTTTTTTAAGCCTTCCTAATTATTCTTTTTTACAAAAGTCCTCTTATTCAACTGCATTTTCCTTCAATCGATCTCTCTCGAATATTAAGTCCGAATATCTCGACTGTAGCATCTTTTCCCTCTCAGTTTGGCGTTGAACGTCTTCTTCTAATGCCTGTGGACGAAAATATTCGAAATGGTTGTAAGGAATTGTTACTTGTATTTTAATACCACATCTTTACATTTGTATGGTTGAGTAAATCACATTGCAAGAAATTGCATAATACCATCGAATGAATTTACAAAT
Organism: Alatinidae sp. Z8VKAUB7J3; assembly: GCA_010016025.2. Classification (NCBI taxonomy): domain Eukaryota; kingdom Metazoa; phylum Cnidaria; class Cubozoa; order Carybdeida; family Alatinidae; species Alatinidae sp. Z8VKAUB7J3. The sequence continues at coordinate 21,863,398 of JAAAKM020073195.1, forward strand.
TTAGAAATAGGTACTTAGAATCGATAAGAGTGGATTTGAAATGTCTGTTGTGACGATATTAGAGAGTCACGGGTTCGAGCCCCAGTGGTGACACATTTTCTATTTCTAGTGAAGTTTTATAAATATGTAAGTAGTTAAAGACGGGCATATGGAAGATTTGTTACAAAAGCATACTTTTCTTGCAACAAAACTAATAAAGATATTAGGGAGTAATCAAGGGTGAATAGGAATGGTATCCCAGGCAAAGTCATAAATCAAAGCTGAATATGACCAGAACGTGTATGGTATGTGAATCTCTTAAAGTTAGAACGAACGGACGAGGTTAATGAAGAATATTAGCCAGAGAAAGATAAACAAAACGAACAATAGTTAAAGTGAAAGGGGAAGAATACAAGAAAGAGTATGTAAAGAAAAAGGGGGCACTGAGATAAATAGAAAAAGGCACGCAAGAAACGAAGACGGGTATTATGTATATATTTATGTATGTACGTACGCGTGTATGTGCGTTGTATATATTTACATATAGATGACATGTATAAATACTGGACAGTTTTAAGCCAGAAGAAGGAATGAGAATTCCGAAAGCTCGCCTTGAGCAAAAGCTAGTTTTTATCGTTTTGGGTTTTTTTTGACATAATAAAATACCTCATTTATATTTGATGATTTAGAAGTGAATGTTCACAAAGCTACGTTACATTTACGGCTTACTGCTATTGCGTAAAATAATAAATAATAAACTGGTGATCAATACATCACCAGAAGGATATTCAGCTGTCTCTGGAAGTGATATTGCAACGATATTTTGGACCAATCATTATCCGAAAAAGCCTAACAAAAAGACAAATGAATTAAAAAAGCCCAATGAAAAATTGTCTTTACAAGTCAAGCAAAGCAGTTCTTGAATCAGTCCATATCAAAAAGTGGAGAGAGGTGATTCTGTATTCAAAAGTGGAAATCAGCTTCGCGGATAAAAGTTTGTTTAAAAGTGTCACCCATACCAAGGGTGAAGCTTCGGATAAGGACCAACTACACCACATTTGTAACGGGGGGCTCATCCCTATACAGGAAGCATGGCAACCCCACTTCAAAGATTACAAAGCTCGGTCGAGATTGTCAGTCGATTCTAACTACTCTGTTCAGTTTGCACTCCGTTTTACTCCGAGTCCACTACACAACCTGTTCTTCAAACTGAAGCAAAATTGCTACTAAAATTATAGAGTGAAACAGATCTTAAGTTTGTTTGCGTCTTACAACAGTCAAAGTCTCAGAGTGAAAGAAAAGTGACCATGCACGGAGAGGTTCTATGCCTGAGACAGAATCAGCGTACCCTTCTTTCGTATTTCTTACTTTTAAGGATCTTCCAATGTCAGAAGAAGAAATCCCCAGTCTTGTGATGAAAGGAAGCTCTTGGACAAGCAATGGATTGTATGCGACTATGGCTCTCGAGCCCATACATCTAGATTTGTGTTTATAAACCTCAGGCATCAGGCAAAACCTGGTTCTTGGATCTGTTTTATGTTGGTCGCACTCTATGTCCATGGCCAAAGCAAAAATAACTCTTTGAAACCGGTTTAAAATGTGAAATGTTTTTGCATTGGATAAACTCTAGATCATAAAAACATGTAATTTGCGGATTACATCATAGAGACATATATTTTCCGCATTACACAATAGATAAATATATTTTGCGTATTGCATCATAGATAAATGTATTTTGCACAGCACATCATAGATAATGTATTTTGTGCATTACGTCACAGATATATGTATTCTACTTATTACATTATTGATACAGGTATTTTGCGTATCGCATCATAGATAAACGTATTTGGCCCGCTAAAAACGGTTACTTTATTTCTATATCAAACTCAATCCCCTCGAACTTGCTCAGTAGGGCTTTTCAAAGCTTTCCACTAGTCGGAAAAATTTTGAATTGTTCATTTCCAAGACCTTGATATGCTTTTTCTATTGTGGTTAGCTGTAAGCTTGTTATCTGGTACGTTACAAATAGCAAATACTGTAACCAGTTATAACATATATTGTTAGAAAGTAGAGGTAGTCAAAGGAACATGGATTTCTGTTGAAACCACACAGTAGAAGCCAATATGTTTCTACAGAAGACTTGAAGATGTCGGGAGGAAGTTAACCTCATAAAAGGGAGATTAGTAAGAATGTTTGTTCTTTGACTATATTTGTGTGATAGGTAACAACTGATGATACAGGCCTTTTGAGGGCACTGGAATTAGGAATATATCAACGAAAACCATTGTAGTAAAGAGGCGTGGCACTTGAGTAACCTAGTTTAGATTAAAGCATAGGACTCTTTCAATCTGATGATACGAATTTAAATCGTTATTAAATGCTAAATCCTGATTATGTAACAAAGGCCCTCGGTGACATTGTTGAGCCTGACCCCCTCCCTCTTCATCATCTCTTCTGTTTGCTGCTCGCAGCTAAAAGCGCGGGTAAACAAATGTGAAAACGCGCGCGAACATTAAAAACGAGGCCATCAGATTCTGAAAGGTCAGCCTTTACTACACATTACTATGTCAGTAGTATTGGACTGCGCGCTGACTATGGGTGGCCTGGAAAAGTCTTTTAGACGGCACGTTGTCAATATAGTTTCCTTATTTGGCGATTAACCAAGCATAATTTGCCGGCAGACTATTCATCTTTCACTCAATGCAGTAAGCAAAGTTTGCGCAACACTTAACATGTTGTTATTTTCATGTCTGCATATCGATTAACTTCTCGTCGATTCGTAGGTATACTTGTGTTATGACGTACCAAAACTAGAGATAAATTTAATGTAACCAAAAGTAGTGCATCCCAACGAATGCATAAGAGTGAGCAGACATGACTGTGGAAAGAACAGCTTATCCTTGACTTGCCGATTTATCATAGCACGCCACATGACAAGGCATCGAAATCGCGGTGATTGGTTCACTACCCTTTTATTTCAGCGTGTGAACTTTTGACTCCCCGGGTGGCCATTTCTTACGCCATAACGGACTTCCACCTTTAAAGTACTCTGTACTCCATTCAAATTTAAATGCTTTTTGGTATCACCCTAGCACCTGTCAGAGGCGAATAGAAAAGGCGAATAGGCGGCTATTCAAACCTGAGCATACGAACAAGAAACAGGAGGTTCATTCCCACTCTTTAACAGCGGTCTAACTTTAAACTAGTTGGCTACATGAAAAGTTCCATTGCATAGCTAGGGATGCCTGGATGATGCCATTGGGTTTTCTCCAGGCTGGTTGATTACTGAGTGTAAAACTTCAACTAACAAATATGAAATTGTAATAACTCACATCAGTAACTGGATATTTGATAGCTGCACTATGGATGGGGACGCCATTTACATATACACTGACGGTGCTCCTTCCAAGCTGGCGTTTTGTGTGTACAATGGCCAATGCTTGCTAAAAGGAAAAGAGTAGCAAGGTAACGCAACTGTAGGCCTCTCCGATATTTCTCGATTATGAAATGCAATAGTTGTTACAGTACCAACAATGATTGTTCTGAGAATAGTTCATCGTATATGTACATACGTTTCGGCAGGTTCAGTATTCATGGTCAACGTGATGCTTTAATTAAAAGGATGTGTAAAAGATGATGTATGTAGCAAACAGATTATGCACAACAGACTCTTGCACATCATTGATAAGCAAATGGCACAACTATCAAAACCAATGCCGTAACACTTTAAATCTTTTCTACCATCCTGTCTCAGCCTTGTATAGGGGAATAGGGTTTTTATTTCCCAGAGGTTTGCTGAATAGGTTTCTTAGAACACATTCAATACCACTCGCACGTTCCTTATAGACGTCCGGTCAACGCTCTCTAATGTACTTTCTCTGAACCACTGATTCTGGCACCAATGTTGCCACCGGTTGTTTTTATAAATAGTGTGCAATGTAAACAAGTTAACACATAAACAAAACCAAATAAGCTTGATCATACCCAATCTTGATCCCCAAATTTCACGCTGGTGACAGCAGTGGTTAAATATTCCCTCTTGGTACACACACCGATTATCAGGTGACCATCACTTGAGAAAAATGCCTCAAAGCCCTCTCCAGTCGAACTCAAGAAACTGCAAAATAAAATGTAGTCGTAAATATAAAACACGAAAACAAAAGTCAAATGGTGTACATTCAAAAGTGGCATTTCTGTAAAGCAGACATACAAAGCCTATTGACACGTTTCTTAATTTCTAGAGAATGTAAGCCCGTGAAGGGTAGCGAAAAATTTTATGGTACGTTTGGGAGCTGATGAAACTACTTTGTGAGGTGTAAATAACTATTACACCTATAGTACACAAATTACGTTTTCCGCCTGGTAAATCAATTGCAGATATAGTTAACAATAACTATCAAATGCAAATTATCTATTGGTTTCAGGCAGTCTTTGTTTCTTCTTGCTCGAGGACTAACTGATTGACTAGAGGAACTCGCCTCTATATCTATGAGCTACGATATGTGACAGAGCACTTGCGACGACTAGAAACCTACTTGCAATCGGAAGAAACAACTTATATCTAAAATAGATTGCAATTGTGAAATATGACACATTTGTACTGTATTAAATCCACTTGCATTACAATTTTTATAATTTTTACAGTCCTGTTACTTATAACGAAACTCACAATTTCTAACTTGATAATTAAATCATTTTAAATGTACTAATACTTTGGACCAAGTACATTTTGTTTTCTGAATTAGGGTGGACTGATGTGACCTGGTGTGCCCGGCTGACGTTTGTATGCTTTTGTCAGTAAAGTAGTAATAAAATATTACTTCGCCCCTGCCCGGTAAGCCTTCATTACCACCCTCTCTCCTTGTTAATGGAAGCTGTGAATTAAGGACACCAAGTATACCTCAGGAAAACAGTAATAAATATTACATATTTCTTGTATGAACGTGAAGTAATTATGCAAGCGAAAGCTTTGTATTCGTTGTCAAGAAATACAAGTCCTACACTTAGAAGAATCTAACGTATTAAAACACATACTTTCTCTTAAAAGCTGTATATTTTAAAAGAGTAAAACCGCTCTACAAAAGGCGTAAAATAAGGGTTTCAGGGCTATGAAATAGTCAAAATTGCGAATTTTCCGAAACCCACATGGAAGGCCTTACAATGCCCACATAAACCCCAGCTGTGTAACCACTCACTATGCAAGTGGAGGTTCTCGCTTTGCACTAATTTGCCCGTGGCCCCCAATGGTGAAAGTCTCCTATGTGCCCCAACTATCGTTGTTACGCGCCTGGTGGGATTTAATAAGAGTTGAGAGAGAGTAAAAGTTTATAAAGCACTTCAGGAAGCAGAATGTACCATTTATGCTAAACTGTTCAGGAGTTTAAAACAATGTAATTATACACTATGAGTTACAAATGTTGGGGAAGAGTAGAACGGAAATCTATTGCAAGAACCAAAATCATGTACTTATGCACAAAGAGAAGTAGTTCGAGAAGCGGTGCGAAGTAAACTAAGGCCTTCCCCCTCATATTTTGGCTCCTCTAATCCAAGACAACGTCTCTGCCTTCTACTTTTAATATCATTGTGGGAGACGAAAAATGTATATACACGGTCCTTTAATTGATGTTTTTATCTGGGTTCGCTCGGCTAAGGAACCCTTAACTTTAAGTGTAATATAAAAATCATGAACAAACTACGGAAAATCAAATTCTTGTAATCTTTTAGGAACCTGTAAGCCTTCCAAGCGTCGCCCATTATACGTTTGAGTATGGTGTAGTTACAACTTGCGAAGTTAAGAGGTTCAAGACTCCTGCCCCTTACTCCTGCTATAACTTCTAAATCTGAAGGATCATTTATAATGATAAGCTAAAGATGAAACTCTAAGATAAAATTTTAATTTCAAAATTGGTTACCTCAGTACTATGTAAATTTAAGAGTGGAAAGCCAAAAAGAAAAACAAAGAAATTGGCTATTGAAAAAGAAAACCTGCAATAATAGAGCTACAAAGAGATAATAGCATGGTGCAATGAAAATCTACACTGCAATGTCATTTCTTTCCAAAACATCAGAATATACATAAGAAGATCCATATAATGATTTTCTATATCAGCTTATAAATGAAAATATCTCTTATCCATGATATATCAGTTAGTGAGTTGAAAAACATATGGTTGAAAAGTTGGTTTGTGGTACAAAACGTGAATAATGTATTAAATAAGTGGTTTAATTTGCTTTGCATTTTGCTAGACACTGGTAACAACAATCACTCTTTTGCCATGTAAAAGTCACAAGACTTTTACATGGTAAAAGAAAATTGAAACATTGAAACATATGAAAACAAATATGTATATACATGAATGGGAAGTTCTTTGTGTTGCTCACATTTAAGAGAGACATGGGAAAAAGGAGAAGACACTTTCACTCATTCGTTAAATGATTATATTTGGCTGTTACCAGGACATATTGGGTTCGCAAGAACATGTTGGTGGATGGCTTAGCCACATCTTGCATGTATCAAATCATTATTACACTACTTGGTAGCACTTTCGTCTTTCGCTCCAGACAATCCCTGTGGCCAGTGTATGATGAAAATGTTTAGCACAAGAAATAAAAAACTTATTTATTATATATGTTTCAATGCCAAAACACAGTAGGCCTAAATACTTATGATTAATGAATTTGCCCTAACCCAATGAGTGGAAGAGAAAAACAGAAAAATATAAGTTTTCTCATCTTAATTTTTGGACTTGATGGTCCAATGGTTAAGGTCTTACCACAATGGCTTGCTTTTTCACTAAGGGAGCTGAGGGGATTCAAACCCATAACCCATTGGTATAAAAAAAAACTAACCTTAACCGTTGGACAATTGAGTCCATCAACTCCACCTGATGGTCCAATCGTTAAGGTTTGGGTTTTCAAAGCAATGGGTCGTGGGTTCAAATCCCCTCAGCTCTCTTAGTGAACAGCAAGCTACTATGGTAATGCTCCACTCATGATAATTATATATATGCAGATTGAGTATATTGTTAAAACATTCAGACATTAGGGTTTAGTTAACCAGCATCGCCTACTGGCACCCTGTGATTTGATACAATCTTATGTTGTTGTAGTTGTTGTAGTTTTATCTTCTTCTTCTTCTGTTCAAATGGTTGAATAGCAGTGACATGTGTTTACTAAAGCAATCCTCATCTATTTGAGTCATCCTTAGTTTTCAGGTTATGGGCCTAGACACAATTTAGTGTACTTTAACCCTTTAAGGACCGCGCGCCGGTTTTCCGGCTTTCTCAAAAAGTGCTCCAAGGACCACGAGCCGGTTTTCCGCAAAATCGGTACCTTACTTTCAGCGGTTATAACTTGAGGAAAACACTATTGAATGTTCAAACAATATATATCATTGTGTTCAGCAAAGAACGAGCTTTCGATTGGTGGTAAGTAACAATAGGGGTTGCGTAGGAAATTTTCAAGAAAATCGCACGTGAATCACAGCTTCGCTGTAGTTGCGAAATCGTGAAGTCATGGCATGTTCCTCGTTGGATAGCTCGTTCAACTCGTTCGATTCTGATGAGGAAAACGATAATGAATCTGTTCAATCATCAGATCTTGATTTAGAGGAACTTGCTGCTGAAATATTTGGCAACGATGATGGCGATCTGAGCGATGAAATGGACGATTTTCAAGGTTTTCAGTTCGAGTTACCACCAAGCTTTGAAGAAGATTGGATTGACGACTCACCTTCAGAACTGGAAAGAGAACACGATCGACCCTATAATCCTCAGAAAACCGGCCCAACCATAACTATGGATCCAAGATCTACTATTCTTGATTACTGTATGCTTTGTAGTATTGCGTGTACTGCGAGATAAGAAGACCTTCAGAAAATTAGAAGGAGTCGCCCTACGTCTCACAAAATGTATATGTGACATTGATTACAACAAATTTTGTAAGGACAACCAACTGCTTCCCAATTATACAATAATACGTTAAAACAAGTCTGATATACTTGCTTTTAATACAAATCTACTTGTGGACACAACACCATAACAGAGCAAAAAATCTACGTTTTCAAAATCTACAGATACGTGTAAACGGGGGCCCGGAAACAAGTTTTCAATGAATCAAAATATCTTAGACGAAAAAGCAGTCTTCATAATAAATTCGACAACAAATTCGTTACAATCAGTTGGACTGATATTATTAGCTGTATTTGCTAGGGCGTTTACGTACAGAGATGATTATAGGCATCAAATCAATTGCTTTTCCATCACACACATTTCTCTTCATCAAAACTAGCTAAAATCAAGAATACTTTAAAAAGGCATGGACTAAGTTAGACTAAGGACATTCCGTAGATCGAAGTGACGTACATACTACAGTATGTCATTGGCATTGGTTTTTGGATGCCATTCTGGTTTTCTTACACTATCTTTCTATGTTATCTGTTCAGTTTTGAGCTAGATAATGAATAATGAACACCATATCAGATGTAATTTTCCTATTTTTGCCGATATACACAATCGTAATGACATCAGATACGCATGCCAGACCACAAGTGTACCAGTTGACCCAACGGACAACACAGATTTGAACGTGCCCTGCTCCATTTATCTATTTTTCAGATATCTAATATGTACGTATCACCTAAAGATGTTATATACACAGAAAATGGTAGGATCCCGCTCAAGAACTCTTTAGAATGCTAGTTAAATAAATTGCGCTGTAGTGATTTATACAAGCATAACTTGCTAGTGCCAATAGGTAGTATACTTAAAGGTGATGGGAAAACATGCAGAGAAGTAGACCATAAAGATTTGGTATGAAGCTACGCTGCTTCGCACAAGCACGGCAGTTATAATACAGAGTGATGGGGTTAGAGCACTTCTCGACGCAGAAATTAACAGGAGAGGGACGCCTTTCATTGCCGCGCCCTTCCCATCTCTGGGTCACCAATCGAAACTCGTAATGGTCAGGGACGATACCAATCGCCCTTGTCCTTTGTCAAAACTATTAAAATATTCCCACCGACAATATCGGAAACAACTTACCCATTGGTTCTTTGATGACATCGTAATAGTCAGGCACTTCTAGTTCGTCCACTGGCTCTAAGAAAGGCCAGGCCATTTTGTGACTCTGCAAAAAAATTTGATAAAAAATGCCAGCTTCATCACAGGATATTATCGTCATCGCTCAATCGAAGACCTTCGATGAGCAGTGGGTCCGCCATTTAAACTATTCAATGTAAGCAGTAACACTAGTAAATAGGTCAATTACTTAGTAATGGGTTGTTGGAGCACCCAAGGATGACACTCCTCAATATGGGCCGCCAGGCAGAGAAGCAAGCCATTAGACACTACATAATAGGACCGACTCTCGCATATGATAGTCAAAATGAGAACACATGCAACGCCCAAAACTGGCCAATAGGTAGAGAAGTAATCAAGGGCACAGTCTAATCCACAGCTAATTAGATACCGAAAAGGCGACAAGACTCAAAATATATTAGTTCAGCTTTACGTGTCACAAACATGCCTCCTTGTGATACCTTTTTAGTGACTACCCATCACAAATATCTTATTGTGTCCTTATCTGCAATTGATTTACCAGGCGGAAAACGTAATTTGGTAATGAATAGCAATGCCCAGCAAAGAACGCGCATGTGCAAGTGTATATCCCTCTCGCAACAAGTGTATATCCCTCTCGTAACAAGTGTATATCCCTCTCGTAACAAGTGTATATCCCTCTAACATTTGAGTCTGTGGAGCAGTTCACTAGACTACGGTGGCTACATTGCAGTGGCACAAAGAAGTCGACTTCAGATATATGAACCTTGGAAGGTGGTTCTACTTTATGTTGAATAGGTACATAACTGCAACTTTAAGCGCATACAATAGTCTTTCAACTTATGCAACAGATGTAAGATTCACATTGATGTCTGTGTACCATCGGCTTAATCTCTGATTTTCAGATGTTGTTATCCATAATACTTAGTGCTAGTTGGTTGGGGCGGTTATACTGAGTTCAAAACGAACAAGCCGCTCTGGGACATGTCGACGACGTGGGGCTGTATACGTCTTACGTCCACTTACCACTCATTTCAGACAACATCGCTATCTTTTCACACCATGCCGCTGGTGTCTAAAGCATGACGGGGATGCATTCTGTACTTTCCGTTCAGGGCAGTGTAAATACTTAAAGTGTCTGTATTTTTGCGGTTGGTTTGGTAAACCTTAATTATTGGAATAAGCACGGGGTAGAATTTACAAATTTTTTTTACAGTGATTAATAAATCGTGGTGCTCTTGCCAGACTTCAAACGGCCCCTTCCTTCAAAAGGAAGAAACTGCAATAACAAGCAGAGCAACCTAACCGCACCACCACATTTAAGCTTTAATAGCTAATTGCCGATAAGCTATTTGTATTTCGTCTAGAGTACGTTACATATGACGCCACAGTTCAATGAAAGGCAAAAGTGTGATAATGTTTTGCAGTCGTTGCGTTTTTCTTGTTGATATAGATCACCTGTCAAAATTTGAAAGTAATCTCTTGAGCAGTCTTTGAGACACACCATGTCAAATTCTGTATCATCTCTATACACCATGCCATGAGATGCAAGGTATTTCCTTAAAGGTGCATTTCCACAAAGATGTTTCCTTAAGGCTTTTTGCAAGTTCTAAGAGCCATTTCTCTCAGTTGATAGCAGATTTAAATGCCACATTTTATATAGGTCATTTGATGCCAGGGGTACCACTTTGATATAGCATTAATTGGGATTTCTCGAAAAAGGTTTTTGTGACGAGATCACTTTAGTGTGTCATTAGTACTGATGAATTCTCCCTTCGATTTTGACGAAGTGGGTTTCAGCTGCTCGATCAGCTGGGGGATTTGGTTAGTGCACATTTGTGAAAGAGGCATAGCAGGCCACATTCTCTCGTAGCATCAATGTATTTATTGAGAACATTTTAATGTGACACGGTGTGACAAGACTGGGCTTGTTCATCGAAACATAGGTAAAATCAATCAAACGGACTTGTAGAATCGCCTTTTCCCACTTTCCCTCTTGGGAACTGGGTTAACCCCATGACTGTGTTAAAGAGAAGTGCCAAAACGACCCCCATCCCCATCCCCCAAACTCTCTTCTGTGAAATAGATTGCTTAGGGAAATGCACACTGGAAACCACGCTACAGCAGAAAGCTTAAATGATGATGATGACGATGATTATTATGATTACTTGCCATTCACAAAAAGCGGGTTTCTTTTGCTCTCGACAAAAATTGCTTTGTGTGATAAATGTATCATGGAGACGTTGATTTATACATGTTTTCCATCCTGATATCCAATACTGTAAAAAAAAACACCCACCCGTTTATAAGTGCATTGACGTTCTTCACAACGCCTCCTTGAATTTTCTTTAATGAGTTTTGCTTATGTTTTGATGTGTCAACCTTGATATGATCATAACTCCACGAATTGCGATTTTCTGCTTCCTGCATGCTTCTTTAGTTAATTGAGAATCAAATAGAATTAAATGAAAGCACTTTACCTGCAGCTATTTACTCTTTTCGTGCTTAAAAGATCTTACAATTTTGTGTACTCAGTACTTAAAGTCTGTAAACTTGTATAGTGTAATTTATTTACTTGGTTCTGACTATTCCTCACAATTCAATAAGAAGCTGTCGTTGCTTTTTCAATTTCCCGCCATTTTTCATTCATTCAGTCAGGGATTCCGTCTACTGAGGAGATTCGACTAGGGAAATAAAGTTACACTTGCCACAACCCTTTCCAGGTTACCCTTGCCTTGGGTAGGCGGAGCTTGTAGCCTTTGTAGGCAGCCCACCTAGGAAAAGAAAAATTCTGAACGCAAACTAAAGGTTACTTAAGTCAATAAAAAGTTCCCTAGTATCTCTTCGGGTGACGGTAATTCCAGTTGCATTCATCAAAATAACGGTTTTGTGATTGGGAAACCTAGAGACGTCAGCGATGACTGAAGATCCAGCAATAGGAGGAGGCTAAAAGCTCCAGTTTGAGGGGGGAAACTATATCATCTGCAGGCTTCTTGACCATAGAGGAGTTTCCCAACTCCACAAAGATAATAATGTCGGAGTCAGCTAGACCAGATAATGATTATGATGATGATAGTGGTGGTGGTGGTGATTATGATGATGATGATGATAATTAATAAGGCTATTCGACCCTGAGAATCTCCGTTGCGAGATACGTTTTGCATGTCTCTTCAACACGCTACCACTTTTCACAGGCATCGTCTGATCTAGTCTAATAAACTTTGTATAACCAAATTTTTTTAGTCGGTGACAGATACATCACAAGAAAAAGTTAAGGATTTTCTGCTTCCAAGATTTAAGGGATCGAAATGCAGACGAAAGTTTGCTGATGGACTTCAAAAGCCCTCAAAGTCTCTCACACGGAGAATAGTCAGCCTATGAATTGTTTATGGGGGAAGGCACAGTGTTCAGTAAAGCATTAAAACCTAACATTAAGGGCGGTACTTTGTGTCTTAACGGCTTTGTAAGTAGAAACGTTTGTAAATTTGTATTTCTAAGATCTCCAAATCGCCGAATTTAGACACATGCATGAGGAAAAGTCACTTTGTCGACAGGTGTATCATGTCTGGAGGTCTACGCCCCCCCTCCCTTAGATACAGGCCTGACAACAGTGCTAATTGTAACTTATCAAAGTGCATGATTTTAAAAATGTAAATCACTACAGCAACAGAAGGTAAATGATAGGCCCAGTTTATCGATCACGAGTACCAAACAACATTTGAAGTGGAAGGCGAACTCACTTCCAGCAGTTTTTGATTGCATGCATCTTATGGCTATCTAAACAAATACTCTGCGATGTGTTCCATAAATTATGGCAGCTTATGTATTTGCAAAACTACACCCTGCCGTCAGAGACGCAGAAACAGAGAAGCACCACTGGAAAACTGGAAACTTTTACGTACCCCCGACCGTTAGCACCGATTACTCCCACATTCAAGCCACCTGTGAGAATCGCAAGATATAATCTTGGAATGGAAAGTTCCAGCGTTATTAAGTGTCAACCCCTCGAGCGGTGTTTCTAGTAGGGATTTATTCCGATTACTTTCGATTACGCTCCATGAATTTCGGATAGAATTGACAACGGAACGGAAATCTGAAAGACAAAATCACTTGGTAATCGTCTCATTATGTAGCAGGGGTTCCCGATTGATTCTGTAATCGAATAACGTGAATGATTTATAACAGAGGATTTTTAGAGCTTGCTTCGCCTGCCTGGTGATGAATGTTTCAAATTTTAATAGGAAGCAAACACCTCGGGTTTCAAAGACCAAAAACACCACTAAGCAATGTGACTCTGCCATAGGGCAGCACTTGATTGAGAACGCAGACTGTGCCAAATCACATAAAAGCAATAAAACCTTTGCTATGCAGACAAAAAGAATTCGTTTTCTCACAAGGCCTATTCATCTTCTTGTAATGGACGCTGATTGGTCCAAAAACATTCACGCGGTCCAAATTCTGATTGGCTATTTCAAAATACACTTGGGTATACTCTTTCACTCATGCCATTTCGGTCATTCTAACGTTAGTACTCTGAGGAGAGTCAGACGAAAAATACTGTTAGGTACACAATGTTTTCGCTATTTCGTGCAATATTCTTGTTTGTACAACAAACACACTACAACAATCTTTACACAGAATGTGCTCTTAGTGTTATGTACACTGCTGCTAATTTGTGTCTCGTCTAAAATAAAAAGAATATTAAAATAGAAATAAATCCATGAGGCACAAAGTTTCTATTTATAAGTACGTAAAAATAAAAGGTTTCCTTTGCATAGGGTTCTCCTGCTATCTGTCTAATGCCTAAGGGTGAATGTGTTACAAGCATACCTTTACATTTATATTGTCACTGTATTGCAAGATACGCCATTATCATTAAAGGATATATATGTGCCTAGAAACATTCATTTATCGAGTGGTAATTCGTATATGCTCAGTGATTTCTAATGTTATATAAACTAAATTATGTTCAGTGAACTAGTGCATACGATGACGATACCGAGTATATTTTATTGAGGATTACATTGATAAGCAGCACAATCATTTGCTTCCCAACATAAGGAAAGTCTTGTCTTCTTTTTACTTACACCCTATACCATACAATGATTGAATCCTTCATATTCGCATAAGCTTAATATCTGTATATTGAGGCAGAACGCTGTTAAGTGTCAAAGACATTTTTAAAGGCATAATGACTTATTAGATATGTGATGAAGAAAAGGAACTCAAAAATAATAAAGGAACTTTAACCTTGAATAATACGCATAGCAATGTTGTTTAATGTTCACTAGCCTCAGTTCTCTTGTGCTACTAACATCACGTCAATCAGCACTACTAGCCATCGATCTAATGACCAGGACGATTTCACTGCGTACCAAGGCTGACGTGATCACCCCGCAAGCTTAATAAGAAAACCTGTCGAAGGGCAGATGAATTCATGAGTGCGCCATCAGTCATCTCTCATGGATTTCACAATAGTTCTACACAGTTTGTCACAGTAGCAACAGCAGGTACATGGGTATGTAAATCAGGTAAAAGAGAAATGGGAATTTGATTGACATCCAAACGTTAGTCAGGACATTTGAAAATCTTTTCCTTGCAATACTTGAAACACTTGCAATCAGTTTTCTTGTTGTATTGTGCTACAGAAACAGACTTAATGCATCAAAAGAATATGAATACCTACTACAATATGGGGTTTTAATTAAAGTAAAATGGTCTTACCCGTTTGCAGCCGGCAGTCGATTTTGAAAAACATTATTTGGAAGATTTGAACACTTCCCTGCTTTGAGGGTAAAGTTGCAAAACTTTTACCTTTACTAAGTGTCATCAAGACTTTTAGTGTTAATTACATAATAAAAGCTCAAGATTGCAAGGTTGACAGTAAAAGTTGGATAACGTTGATCGGAAGTTTAAGAGTGCAACGATGAAGCAAACGAAGAGTTCATTTGCAAAAACCGATAAATCCAAATTTTTGAGTTTGAGTTATTTGACATTTTCTATTTTTTGCCTTTTTGTAAATGGACGTAAAGTGTGATGTGGCGCGTTACCTTCCTTTCATCAAATTAGCGGAGAGAATATCTACTGATGTGACTGTTGAAACAGGCCGTTCGACCGCAGCAGATGTCCTAGACAACAGTCAACAGAATCAGCTGCAAACATTTCACCAAGAGCTATATCACCAAGGTAGTGTGATTATCCATCAAGAATTGTTTTCAAAGGCATAGACAGAGTCTGAATTGGATTTATAACAAGCTTTATAAGAGAGGTCAACCACAGCCACTAAGTCTAATAAATAATAATTTTAAATTCATGTCAGAGTTGTTGATATTTAAATCACAACTTGGTTTTTTGTCTTTTGATCGGCACAACGTAGCTCGGATGAAACGTAAAACAATCAAACCTTGTTAGAGATCAAACCGCGATGCTCCTTTCGCCATTTTGTATATGAAAGAACTGCAAGCTATTTCAATTTGGATAAATAAAGCATGAACTTTCCTCAGTCGAAAAGCTGTCGTCCTCCACAGGCTCATTTGTAGGAACCGTTTGAGAATTCTTTATAGAAACAGCGTGCTTTATTATAGCTTTGGTTTCTTTTCTTGCAGTTTAGTTATCGTAGCAGCCAAAAATATCAAATGCCGTTGTATTACATTTTAAGCATTTGGAAAATTACCAAATGAATTAAAACTGGTAGGCCTAAAACCGTGATTCGAACGAGGAAACTTCGCAATAACAGAAATGCCTATGTCGGGAAAATTTGAATAACCTCTGATTACTTGACTTGACACTGATGAGAATTGAAAAATCTATCTTTGGGCCTTTGGTTACATGATGGTATAGCTTTGTGGTTATAATATTATGACGTCATCGAAAAGTTGATGATGTCATCATTGACTATTCTGACAAGTGAAAAATTGTCAATTTTGGGGGGTTCAGTTTATCACTTTTGCCCTTAAATTAAACGTCTGTTGGCAATTGCAATGCTCTTTTAAACTTATACATTAGTTTTTCATCTTTAAAAGTCAATAATTTGCTTGATTATTTGTCAATGCACTACTGGCTTTGCCAACAATGCTATAATACAGCTTCTAATCAGTAATATCCCTTCAAAATTTGATCTGCATGTACATAATTCAACACCTTTTATCAGAATCTTCCTCTTTTACACCATTACCATCAGTTCTCAACTTTAAATTTATCTTACAGGTAAATTTACAAGTTGGTCAAATTGAAATCAAATGGCACAAAAATATTACGACCATTGTTAAAGAATGACGTCATGCCTCTAAGTAGTGACCTTTCCTGCAAAATACTGTACAACTCGGGGAGCAGATATTCACCTGGCGAGTCATAGTTTTCCACCCCTGAACTAGGCCATGTTCACAATTGATTCACGTTCAAAGGCTATGTTCAAAGGCGTGTTTTATAATTTCTTCGGGGCTGAGGACACCTGTAATTAGAGTTTGTAATCCATTCTAGATTGGCAATCATGTGTTATATTTTTAAAAAAGGTAGGAATGAGTATTTATTTTTACTATAGAGCCAAAGTTTGATTGCTCTTCCCTGCCATAAAAAAAACTTGTCTGTAGACTATCATCATATTCTGCATTAGAATTCCGTCCAACTGAGATCACAGACACATGAAAGAAGCTTGATATTTAGATATATTTTGTTATTGTATTAGTCTCCTGATAAATTAATGTTGTTCAAAAACTAACTCAATGAAAAACATATGAAGATAACGCTACATTTATTAAATCTTACTTGAAGTAAACAAATGTGGAATTATTTTTATTATCCCAAACTTTACTAGCAAAACAAAGAATGTCGCCACCGTGATAAGGGTTCAGAACCTACACTTGAAAACAGTGCGTCTTGTTTTATTGACAATATACCTTTTAATTAAAACATGGACCCGGTGCTTCTAGGCCATTTTTTTGCTCATTCCCCAACAACCAGTATTGATTGCTTACACTTTTAGTGCTTTAGTTTCTTCTTCGACAAATTACTTAAGTCGTGAAGAACGAATGATATGAACGTAATTTCCTTACTTGCATGATGTAAATATGTGAACATGTGGGTTTGGCATTGCTTTATTGACAATATATCTGTTATTTTGAACGTGCAGCCGGAGCTTACAGCCAATTGTTTTACTCATTCCCCGACAACCAGCATTCATTGTTCAGACGTTACAGTCCGTCATCAGAACGTACATTTTGAAACTGCCCTATTAACGAAAGATACGGAGACTCACCAATACCTTCCCCTTTTCATCTTGCCATCCATCTCATGCCAAGCAAGCCTTTATATTTAGCCAAGCTTTGCCGATTAGAAGGAATAGTTCTAGTTTAGAAATACGTGATAATAGGGTTGAACAGTAAGTGGGATGGTTAACAGATTTTGTCGAGGATGAGGGAAAACGAGAGAGCCAGGGCCTTAGACACTATTGTTAGACAAGAGGAAGAAAATTAACGTTATCCAGAGCAGAATGATATACTTGTAGTAGTGCCATTATATCCAGCAGTCAAAAGCATTGGAAGATTTTCTATCAAGTCAGTGTTAGACAGTTCAAATACCTTGAGATAGACGCTTTCTAAAGATTCCATCGTAGCGCTTCTTTAAGCAAGGTCACTTAAAGATACACTAGTTTGCAGTAGAATTATATCATTTGAGGGGTAAAATAAGTAAGGTTGTTTCGAATATAGTAAGATATGCGTAAGGCCCATAAATTTCTGGAGGAGGAACATAGTTTTCAGGCGACGGGAGACAAGAAACGGTATTTCAGTCATGATAGGTTTGACCATAAATATAGTAATCTAGCGTTTCAACTTAGTTGTAGGAATTTTAGCAACTTGAGTTGTATGAAATTTAGAGCCAGTAACGTCAAAGAAACGAATTAGAACATTAATCAGGGAAGTAGTAATCTGGACTGAATTATTTAGTCTTTTCAATTAGGAGGGTCATTGAAGATTTAAGAATGACATATCAATAGAGATAATAGGAACAGTAGATATGTAAAGATGTAGAGAGACGTTTTGGCAATGGTGATTAGATTATTTTAAGACAAAGAGGTTTTGTTATCAAGAGGAGTTAGGATGGGGTTGGTTAAATTTGCGACGTGTTGCATTTCGGGAATTCTAGCTTATTCCAAAGTCTGGTTACTATTTCTGCTTGAGGTGCTTTTGTCATTGCCTTATCAGTCATTTCAGCAGGTGGTTTGAATATCCCCTTTTGTAAATAGTACCTTGATAACCGTAAATAAGTTTCCTGATTTCTCTCATGGCATTTAGAGCTTCAGGTTAATTTCTCTTTTATGTAAAAGTTAGCTAAGTCAGATAAGTTCCTGTTTTTTTGTAAAAGTTAGATTCAATGCCCCTAAACGACTTTTGATGTCAAATGCTGAGCACAAATGATCTCAAAATGTCGAAAAAATATCTTTGAATATTTTATATTACATATCTTATACATGTATAGATTATATATTAAGATATATAATATGATGTCCTACTGATTCATGGCTTTAACAATTCTGGTATACCTTTTTACAGGTCTCGAAAATCAAGAGAAGTGAAGTACAGACAGGCGTTATTTCCACTTTACTTTCACGTTTGCTAAATGGTAAGTTGTAAGACTGCATGATTTATACAAGTATATTAACTTTAGAAAAGAACAAACAAAAGATGAATCGAAAATGTGCTCAATAAACCCCTATTGATAAAGTTGGCAGGGATAGCATTAAAAAGGTTCAGAAGACCTTGTTTCCATAATGGTTCCTTTAGTTAGTGCCAGTATTGCACACGTGGAGGCTTATGAAGGTGCGTACAAACGAGGAGACTCAAAGACAGGTTTCGAAGTGTAGGTACAAATATGCTGCAAACGCTATTATATGAGCCCTTTTAATTTTTATGACAGGGTCTTTGCTAAGGAGTACACATATGTTCCCCTAATTTTCGTTTGAATCTTCAGATAATTTCACCTTCTGATTATCTTAACTGGGCACATGTCTGCACAAGACCTAAGACAAAAATGTCATAATAGCCGAACACGTCAAATCGGAGTAGTTTGCTGTTCCATTTAGTCAAATAAACATGTGAATACGAACCCTGGTAAAAACTATACCAAAGACACTGAAACGCTTCGCTGTTACTGAAGTTTTAATAGTTACCTAAAGGAAGGTTACAAAAAGGCGAAGCAACTTTATTTAAGGCTTGAGACCCAGAAAAACTAATTCCCTTGCTACTGAGGCCATAAAATTCAGGCTCCCAAACTTGACATATTGTTGAAAAATCGAGGATTCCTAAAAATCTTACATTTTTGGTAGGCTATAGAAGCAAGAATTGATAGTAAAACACTAAATCGCAAATGAGCCAAGGGTGTAAGACAAGGATCCTTGTTGTTTTACGATTTTTTCCATAATAATATCCATTCTGTAGTAACAAAGACGTTAGTTTACCGTTCTACGTCCTTCAAAAATCAAATAACAAAAATGGACAGTTTACCAACAACATTTCTTATTATGATATAAGTCAATTTGAAAAGTAAAGGAAGTGATTATGAAAGGAAAAGGCAAACTGTATTTGGAAAAAAACGCAGGCTTGATATTTTAGTAATGTGGCTTGGATGTTTAAGTACGTTTATAAGTATGTTTAAAGATGTTTACGTACGTTTATAAGTACATTTAATGATGCTTAAGTACGTTTATAAGTATGTTTAAAGATGTTTACGTACGTTTATAAGTACGTTTAAGGATGTTTAAGGACGTTTATAAGTAATTGTTTTATGATAAGTTTAAGGTTTTCTTAATCATTGCGTTTTATGATTCCTAAGGCATTAACCAGACTACATAATTTTTGCAGACAGAAGCAATTTATATTTTTCAAACGACGCTATTTTCATTTGCCTATAATTTCTTGTTCTCATATTCTGGACTTGCACAAAACAACGTTGAGGCACATATCTCAAAATACGAGTATCGCTGCTTTAAAACATCAAGATCTTTCAACAAAATGTTTATGATTTGACGGTTTCTCTCACTAATACCTGTGGTTATTACATACAAACAAGGTGCTACAAGTACTTTATTTCTCTGTCGTTTGACAGATACTTGTGCATTAATTTCTGCGTTCGGATGCGATTTCAAGAAATCAATATCCTTGACGTTTTGATTGGTACATATTTTCTTAAAACTCCATATGCCCTTTTTTTATAAAATTCAATTGTTTCTGTTCAATTTAACACGCTCATAGTCTGTATCAAGTAGAATTTCAGAGATTTAGGGATTTTCAAAATTTTATTGATCTTCTCAGTAAATTTAAGTTGTCTTTCCTTGATCTACAGAAATTCGGGGGTAAGATTTTGAGCAAAGCCAGACGAAAAGCCTCGATCTCAAACTATGGCCTACAATGTGTCCGCTTTTCAACGCAGTATGCCAGTACAACTGTGAACAACCAATCTTATCTCGACTCTGTTATATCTGAACTTACAATTGCGGTCTAAAATTGCGTAACCTTTTCAATGAGGTCTGCTATCAGGGGGTAAGCCCTCTTGGTGACCTTATTAAGTAGTGCTTCAAAAGTGATTGATGAAAGTTTTCTTATGTACTCAAAACCCTCCCTGATTACTTCTTGTGAAAATCGACAATATAATATTATATTCATTATCTCTCTTATTAAATTACTTTTAATAATGACGAGGATTGACAAAAATTTATAATCCAGATTCATTACTGCTTTTCTGATCAAGCTATCCATAATTATTTCATTAAATTCATAATTAAATCTCCACAAATTGGATAAACTTTTGTTTTCTTCAGCAGAACCCGGTTTTAAGCGGTCTAAGAGCTTGTATTCTGGTTCATCGTTTTTAAAATTTGGGTTACTGACCGTTTTCCTTAAATGCATTTTGTTAGTTTTTTTATTCAAACCAGGATATAATCTATATTTACCTGTTCTCGTGGGATTAGCTTGAGGATTATCTGGAAATATTATGGTATTAATTTCTTTAGGTCAGAAATATTTAAGTTATTTTATTTCTATATGCATTGCCTTTCTTATCCAAGTACAGAAAGAAAAAAATTGTTTTATGAGGCGCATTAAGTGTTTTTCATGCGGCGCATTATTATTTTTTGTTTATACAACGAACTAAGTATTTTTTGTGCATCGCATTAAGTCTTTTAGTATGCGGCGCACAATACGGCACAACACGGCGCACGGAACAGCGCTTTGAGTGTTTTTCCCATGCAGCGCACCGAACCAATTTATTTGTTACATATATAGCGATGTCTTGAATTAGTTTATGAACAACTAGTTAACATTTTTAAGTGTAAACTAGATTACGCTGAAATTTTAGGTTAGATAAATAAATAGGTAAACGTGATAGTTTCAACTTGACAAATATAAAAAGATTGCATTTTTTCCTCGAATATAAACAAATTTGGTTGGTAAGTTAATTTGTAACTTTTTTGTCTTATATAATTTTTTATTTTGAAAAAGTTAAAATTATAGCGTTGTAGCTTTCATTAAGTTATTTGACATAATTATCTAGCTTGCGATGATTACATAAATAAACAGAATTTATTTGAAAAAATAATCGGGCTTCAAATAATTATATATCTACCACTCAGCTGTTGAGATCCAGCACTGTGATTGGTTATTTCTTTAAATGTCTGGCCGAGATCCTGCATTGTTATTGGTTAATTCATAAAATGGGTGGCAACTTTTTATGAGTCTGAAATCCGACATGGCGGTCTTCGGGTATAATTTAACATTCTTTCAAAATCGCTTCAGGTTTTTCAGTTATGTTTTCGAATATCGCTTTTACTTTTAATTACACCCCTTTTTTTCAGCGAGCATATATCTGTCAAGTGTAATTATTTCTTCACACTCTTGTTATGCGAAAGGCATTTGTTGGGTGTTTTAATTGAAGTATATTTTTGGGTCATAAAAGTCATTCTTCCATTAAAAGAAGTTTCCTCAAGGGTTATTTATTATACAATGTATTACATTGTAAGTTTTATGTGTCACAAGTCTTTTTGATAGAATGCCTATTCATGATTTTCACTTTCGAACGTCACGGCTAGCAATTTTGCCCTTCAGAGTTCTGCTCTTTTGCCAGGTATGATTTTTTTATTGTTCATACGCACGGATTTAAGCGTTCATATTTTAATTTTTAGGATAAATTCAAATGTAAATTCAAATATAAGACTTCAAATAAATTTTGTGTTTCATTTTATGAATTAGTTTGAATCTAAAGTCGAAGGGCAGCAAATCTGTTGCTAGTTAAAGCAACAGATTGTTTTTCTGTTGCTTTAGATTGTTTCTTAGATTGTTTTTCACAAGCGTTGCAGTATACATGTACTCCAGTTAAATCATAACATCTTCCTTTTATTCTCCTATAAAACAAAGAGAGCAGTCTTAGAACGTGGAAATATATAATAATTACATGAAATACCCTCGCTGTAAATGTTAAACAATTTACCCACATTCTCAGAACGAGATCAGAATCGAACTTTTTGGAATTTGACGGTGTTGGAAGAAGAACAATCATCAATCATCACAATTAGGCGCTAAAAGGTTTGCTTCTATCACATTTACATATACATAAATTAAGAGTGGATATAATTACCAAAGGAATATAGACCATAAGTACCTCACAACCAATCTCTTCCGTCATTGTACATATAGCAGGTAGTCTGTCGGCAAGATTTCCTTCTGCCTAGTCTAGTTATGCAGGAAGGGTTGTTTTTGAGCTTCATGTGAGCTTTACATTCAATATGTTTTTCAGCAATAAAAAACTATTTTGATAACGAGGGGGTAGTCCTAACAAATCAAAAGGGGGATAAGACATTAACAAAGAACTTGTTTCTTTTATTTTATTTAATTAACAGATTTGGCATCTTTTGGCAAGGAAGCCTCATTTATGTCTCAATTTCAGTCTTTGCTTTGTTGTTTTTGCCAGAAGAAAACAATACCAGGCAAAAGATTGAGAGACTGAAGTAACCCCTCGTAGCGCTGCCACTCTAATAAAAACTACACAAGATTTAACATGACTTTACAGTCTCCTCATCTGATGTCGATCCATAACAGTCGATTGACACAGAGTAGATATGACGATAAGGAGACGTGTACAGGTCCCGCCACAAAGATTTACAGTATACAGTCGTTAATGCTGCATTTAAAGGCTGCTCTGACACGGGCGCCACGGCCCCCTACCAAGGATTTTTCTTAGTTCTTTGGCGTTGTCATTTTGACTAAAATAAGCTGATTCGATGATTTGGTTGTGAGGCGACTTGGCTTTAGATTGAAGGCAGGGCATAGGCTCAAACCATCAACCTTCAACTTAACAGACCAACTCTCTGCCGACTGAACTAACTCGTCTCCCAACCATAATATCAAATCAGTCGGTGGAGAGATGGTCTAGCAAGTTGAAGATCAATGATTTGAGCCTATGCTTTGCCTTCAATCTGAAAGCTCCCATTGCAAATTAAGCAGGGAAATGTGTACATGACATTAGCTGGGGAAGGAAAAAGGCAGCGAGGAAAGGAACTAGCCACAGTACCTCACAATGCCGCTGCTCAGGATATGTGATTGTACACCATATCACATCCTCTACACTCTGAATAGAGTATGGGACTTTACCTTTACCTTCTATTTTGGTTGGTTTCAGAATTTCTAGTGCGACGATTGCAATGTCGATTATGGCGAGTGAGAGAGTATTGCAATAGAAACTTCATGTTATCTATTTTGTCAAACATTTTAAACGGTCGCTTCAACAGGAAGGCTTCTTGATTACCTGGAAACAAGAAAACCCTATCACAAGATATTTCATAATAGAACAAAATTCAACATTGTATAAAAGAATAGAATAAGTTAAAGTTATTTGTGGCGTAGATAGTTTTCAATTTTCTAATGCAAGAGGGCATTCCCTGGCGAACCATCGTAACGTAAGAAAAAATCATGCTGTATGCTCCCATAAACATTTTATGTAGGTGGACAACTTGTGCTACTTACTACATTATCAGTACAGTGCAAATGGTAGCATAAGTATGAAATAACGGAACAGTGCCTTAAAGACCTGGAACTGTGATAGCCAAGGTTAAACCTTTCTATTTATACCCTCTATTATAATATATGTTAAAACCATCAATATGTGTTTTTCGAATTGCCGCTGTCGAGCTGACTTCAAAAAGGTATAACATGTCATAAATCAGTCAGAGCCGTGACCATGGCAGCAGCGCAGACCTCTTCATATGAGGTCTGGCACTCAACGTGTTAATCCATTAATAATTTGATAGCCTTTGAAACTTAAAATGTTACAGCCCATTCAGTATAATTTGTCGTTTGATCTACCTATAAAAGTTATATATAGCTTTTGTTCCCATTATGTAGCATAGTCGACATACCCAAATCAGTTTATAAATAAAGTAATAACAACTACAACATAGTTGTCATTATAGTCTATTACATTATAACATATTTGAAAAGACCTTTGGCGAAAAGGGTCGCTGATTGTCGATTTTATTCCGATGCGCCACAAGAACAAATCTAATGAGCCCCCGTCTACGTGCTTGTCATCAATCCTCGTCAGGGTGAACAGTACTATCAAATTTGGTGGATAAACATGGAATCGGTCGGTGTTTGCATCGGTAATTGCAACAAGGGTATTTATAAACGGCTGTATTTTGAATTAAACGTACGTAACAACTACCAATTAGGTTTCATTAAATTGCCTATATAATAAACTACATACCTTATAAATTTTATTTAAATACGAATACATTATCGATGATTTTGGAGGGGGGAGGGTACGAAACTGCAGTAGCGCCAAGTACATGTGCACAGCTAGGTAGTCTAGTAAAGGCACATCAGTGGGGTGCACTAAAAGGGATACGTGATCAAGACAGTTTTTGTTTTGACAGGCGTTTAAAAACGAATAAAACTTCTGGAGAATCTGTGGTTGTGTTCGAGGGGTGTCCATGACGGTGTACCGTAGTCTTAAATAGCTTGCTAGCAACAATCTTACCTGCCTTCTTCGTCAACTTCAGGTGGAGCTGTACCCGCTTTTCGTGCCTCTTCTAGCTCTTTCTGTTTCTTCCAATCAAGTTTTGACGCCTTCTGTGACCCTGGATCTTCTTTCGGGGCCTCAACTTGGGAAGACATGTTAAATTTTTAGACCTATCGGCTCGTACTCCTGGGCAAAAAGTAGTAAGCTTAGGCCTATAAAAGCAGTTCAGCTAGCGGCACGCGCCTACTGTTAAAAGTACAGAGGACTATGGCGAAACCTCCATGAACATTTCCTTACAAAATAAACTTTACAACACGAATCTCAAATCATTTATGGAAACAAAATATTTACGCAATAATATCGAATCTTCACGGATACCTTCGAAGACTACTATTACGTGCGACCTCAGGTTTGGACCTTCGTAAACAATCTTTTCATAATGAAGTAGGAAAACGAGGATCTAAATAAGAGGTTTTTTAAAAATGGTGTCAGTGATAAACACAGGGAACTGACCTACATAGGAACACATATCTAAATTTTCAAGTGCGGGGCTCTGTATTTACACAGAGCCTTATAGTGCTAGGCACATTCAGGGGCGCTTTACGACTAACTGTAAGGTCGTGAAGATCGCAAATAAGAAAGTAATCATAGATTTCATTTAGTTCCTTCTACTCCCACACTCAACTCAAACTCAGCTATTTACATGACGATAATTACATAAAACTTGGATGAAACACGCTGTGAGAATCACAGACATCTTAAAATAAATCCCTAGACCACCATTGTCTAATAGCAGTGTTTCTCAACCCTTTCTCAGCCATTTCCCACTTCCCTTTTTGCCGAACCCCACGTGCACCCCTGAAGTAGAAAGAAAACAAAGAATGAAGAGGGATATTGTTTATGAATTCATATCGTCATCAACAACAGTCCTAACAATATTCATAATTTTAAGATGAGACGTCCGTAAACTCAGGACCGTCTCTCTAGGCAACAGAGCTGTTGGCTGAACCAAGTAGCATTGTTGAACACCCCCTCCCCTTTCCTCAGCTCTGAGGTAATCAGATATGTGCCGATGGCGGTCACCCGTTTGCCGATGACGGTCACCTGCTCAATTTTATCCTGCTATATCGGCAGGAATAGTAAAACGAATGACAGAATCTGCATTTTAGAAAACTGACACTGATCGTTTGCTATGTTTTTGCCTGTGTTAAAATTGGCCGGTAGGCACCAGTGGCACACTTTAAGTTTACATATCTGGTATTACATGTCTTCGTCTCTGTAGTAACTGCATTTCTTGATCACGGCAGAAATGTTATAAAGTATTATGTTCATTACATCAGCATTTGGGTGACTTGTCCTAAGTTTTGCTGTACTCCAAAATATAACTCCATGCGGCGAAAACGTCCTGCCGGCACAATTGGACGTAAAATTTACATATGTGCAGCATCAAGTTATGTAAGTCAAAGGCACATGACAAGCTTGCGGTGTCTCGATTTCCAAACGTCGGCAAAAGGAGCATGATTTTGTCAAGAGTCGATGCGACGGGAGGTTCTCAACCAAAACCTCCTGATATACAGCTGATGTAATATATAAACTCATTTACCCTAAATAAACAGTAAGATTGCAGAGCAAGCTAACTAATAAATAGCGAATAGTCGTTGCGACGGGGTCGTTGCTGTGTCTTTATATTGACAGTCAGACGTGGACGGTTTACTCCTAAAGACGGCTTGATTAAACCTTAATTAAAACATTTGCACGTAAGCAAAACTGACCGGTTAATTTTAACACCACGACAGGAAAATGCAAGCAGTAATCTACCAGATAAATACAAACTTATTATGACTTATCGGTAGTACATTTGGAGCAAGGCTACTGCTTGGCTACTAGTAGTACGCTTGGAGTAATCTACTGCCTTTGGAGTAAGCCTAGGCCTATTCTAACCTATATGATCTGTGCAGACCCTTAGCGTGCCACGTGCATTATAGGCCTCGGCAGCAAACTTGGCTTTTTAACTATCGAAATTTAATGACGAACTAGTATTTGCTGTGTCTGATCTAAATTCTCAGGCTACCAAGGTAGACACGAGAAAAGTGTCAGAATTACAATGGCATCATCATAAAGCATGCAACATAAGAGTACCTTACCAGCAAAAGCTGCACAACACAACCATCCTTACAACTTTGGGAAGGTTAAATGTAACAGATATTACGAAATAGTAAATCGTGAACTTACTGCTCAATGAATGGGTCCCTAACGGCCTTTCACTGTCTAGTGTTAAAATGCTTGTCGTCAGCTGTGTTTACAAACAACAATTTTGTTTGATACAAGGACTTTGCTCGACTTTGCCTGGATGCTGGGTCACATGGAAAGAAGGAATTTGTTTTGAAAGAACACAGGGAAACAATAAGTTCATTGTTTGTTGCTCATGTTTTCCGATTTCTCATTTGGTAATGGGTGAGGGCGCCAGGTTTCCGATTGGGGTCCAATGGCCCTCTCACCGGGCATTTCAGATTCTAGGCCGGTAAAAGCAAGTTCAGAGTTCCTAGAGATTGAGGGAGCGCAGTCTTCTAGTTTGGAAATATCGAAACTTAGCCAACCTTTCATTGACGGTTTATCTAAAAAAAAGTGACAGCACATTTTAAAGGCTTTCACAAGCCCCCAGTTTCCCTACGTTTTTAAACGGAAAATTTGTTATGTGTCATTTTGGAGGTTAATAATCAATAATTGCATCTTAGACATATTAAAGAGAGTCTGAACCGAGGGAAGGGGTCACAAAATTTCCTCGGGCCTGTACAATCACCTCTCACAGATTATGGCGCGATCTTCAATAAACTTACTTGTCTGCTCAAACAACAGTTTTTGTTCGTTCAGTAATAGTAATGGCTAGGTTTTGGTAACGCAAAGAATATAAGCAAGAGAAAACAATTTATGGTAGATGCAGTAGGTAGAATAATAACCGAGCTTAAACTCGAGATGAAACCTAGACCATTAGTTGCCATAAGCAAGTCTTATCCATTTTGCCAGCCAAGGTGTATTACCTACAGTAGGGCACTGCTTCTTCATGCAACGTATAGTATACCTGCAACAAAACTTAAAGCCAGTAGAATCATCACAATACGGCAAAGGACCGTGCTGGGTAGTCGTAGCAACAACTTTATGGAAGACACTGTTTGAAATGAGTGGACATAGCAAGGTGCATGGTGACGTGTTTGCATGCCTGCAATTTAATTCAGGTTATGAGTATCATTATTTAGGCATTGTTAATAAGTTGTTAATTTAACTTTTGATTGTCTAATATCAGTCGAAAATTGGTGCCGTCAGCATGTCAAATGGTGGTGAGTACGTAAGCCGAACAGGAAGCTCATATTTTTCTGCGAGAAAAAATTGAAAAATTGTAAAAAATCAAAGACAAAAAAACTTTTTAAATACCACATATCAAGCAAGTTTCATGGTAGCTACTTTAAATAGATGAATAGAAGTTTATTTGGTCAGAATAAGGCAAATATTCATGGTTTAAGTATTGCCTTTTTAAATTTACACTAGTGTCGTTGTTTTTAATACTTCATATCTCCTTTACTCGGAAATTGCTACCTACCAAGGAAATAAGTAGTATTGTTTTGTGTCACCAGTGAAATTTGCATAGCAATGCGCCTACATTCATAGAGAGAGGATTAATAAAACATAACAATACATTCCATCTGCAATTCGTGATATGTTATTGATTTTAAGAAGGATAAAACTAACCTGAAATTAACAAGCAAATGATCTATCTACGGAACAGTGTTACTGTTTATATCTCATACCGGTAAAGTTGGTACAAGTAAAGTGTATCAAATTTTGTATTTACATTGTATGTGGTGATCAACCTGTAGACTGAGTAGTGATTGATAAATAATTGATAAATGTTTGTAGAAGTATAAGTAAAATTGAAGAAATGAAGTTCAGTTCTGCATGTATAGCTGTGGATGCTCTATTAGGACGTTGGAGAGGAAATAGGTCAATAATAATTAGTCTACAGATGAACTTAGAGTGCGCGGGGTCTCGGTTTCTCGGGGTCTCGGAGAGTTTTTACCAGATATCGCAAGTTTTTGATGGCAGATAAGAGTTTCCAACCTTACGTCCCTTTTTAATACCCACTCTGATGCCCACTTTACACGTAATCAGATACAAGAAATGTTTTGGAGTGATAGTTGGCATGGAATATGAGGCACTTGCCCGTTTTGCCATCCCCTAAAATGGCCATCATCTTTGTAATAGAGACACCTGATTCGGTGATATACTGGCTTTTGTCACGTGACCCGGTCCGAAGCCTTTGCTGTTGGCCTAGATCATTTATCGCCAATTTGTATTAGATGACTTTGAGTTTGGAGTGCAGACGATTTACCCTTAGAATTAAGCGTCGAAGTCAGGGACGGGGGAACAGGGGGCAGAGGGGCCTTGGCCCTCCAAAGTTTTGTCAAATTTCAATTTTTCATTACCACTTTTCATCTTTATCAAAATTGAAATTGATTGCGACAGATATTGTGTCACATTCATAGCAAGATATGTATATCAACACGAAAAACCCATTTCCACACAATGATCAAAGGCATCTTAGTGGAATGCGGCAGAGACTTTGAGTCGAAGCGGCCAACTTTAATAGCTATTTTTCTGGAATTTACCTAAGTTCTTCACTAATGATAGAACAGAAGTGGAAAAGTGCAAAAGTGCAAAAGTACAAAAGTGCAAAAGTGCAGAAGAACAGAAGGGCAGATGGACATAAGGGCAGAAGAGCAGCAGCACAGCAGAGCCGATAGGTAGAGAGACTCATCACTTACTGCCTGAATACGTCTCCTACCTCTGCTGTTGTTTCAGTGAACGTAATTATGGGGAGGGAGGCACATGAAGTTAATGAGGATGATGGGCATTATCATCTTCAGTTTCAAGTTTCATCTTTAAGAAGCAAATTGACAAGAATAAATCTTAGCTCAGTTAAGCCATCCATTGTGTAGACTAACAAAGCCTGTTGTTACCCAATCTACTGTGGATTGCAAAAGTTGCCTGGAAAGTTTACTAAGGAACTGTAGACTTTGTCATCTTAGCGAAGCCCATATGTAAAGTTTGTCAAGTTAAGGTGATGCTCCAATATATTTTCATTTTCCTATAAGAAACAAGCATCTCTCCTTTCCCGTCTATCCCCTTGTCTAATCTTGTTGTGACAACGCTGGTCTACATTGTTACGATCACATAAAGGCACAGCTCCATCTTTATATCATACTGCTCTAAAAGGATACTAATTTACACATGATTTCTATCCAACAAACAACCAGTTTGAAATCTATGATGGACCCATCTAACAAAACAGATCATGGATTACTCTTAGACTAACTGATTGTACTTCTTTCTAAAAAACTTGCTCTAAAGAAGATTTATGAATTAACACAAAACATTTTAAACTCAGATCTCCAAGAAGATTTCATTTTTAATTCCTTTTGTTTGTTTGTCTCGTCATTCAGAAGATTTTAGACTAAGACCCACTATCCTAAGCCTTCTTTTGCAAAAACAAAGGCGTGTTCTTTATTTGCTAGGTGTAATAATATCCTAGACAGTTGTAAGTCGAGATAGCTTTCGTCCATTAACGATTTTGTGATCGTTTATGTCAGAATATTACGAAATCTGAAACTTAGAGCTCATGGATCTGCAATCCTATTGAGGCTTCATCTGATAGTGACTAGGCCTGCTTGAGTGATCAAATCTTCAGGGAGTTGCATTACACAGTCTTACAAGGAGAATAAATGCTGCAGCTATCTCTCTTTCTCTAATGCTGGAGAACATGAGAATGTTTGATATAAAGGTACTTCAATCTCAAAAGCTACATGTAGAGTCAATCTTCCTAGTCATGAGGTACGGTACGATTAATTATTTGGAAACACTTATTGAAAGGTAGCGCCTCTAGGTCAAGAGGGGGGATGGGCGGTCTAAGATACAATCAAAAGTTTCAGCTTTTTATTCCAATCAATGATCAGAGAAGATTTTTCATCTTTTCTGTCAAAAAAAATATCTTGGCAATAAAGTGGAAAGTCTCAAGGCAACAAGGCCCCCAGTGTCGCCGTCACTGTCATTTGGGTATGTACGGAGGTAAGGACCGATAGTAGTTTGTTTATAGGGTGAGTCTTTTGCACTCGGTGACGCCTTGGGGTAGATTTACTTTCAGAGCACAAACTTGACTACTGCCTTTATTTGGTTTCCATACTCATCGTGGAATCTATAACATTTTCCCCTAAAGCATGAAGAATAAAATGAAGACACAAACGAACCTCCTTACTCGCTCATCTTTGCTACCATAATAGGGTATTGTCGTAATATGTGGACTTGCAAGCCGAAGAAGAATGAACGCAAATATGCTAGCAAATGTACAGAGATGTACATCAAAGTACTCTGAAGTTCTGCCTTTTGTTAATAAGAAAAAAAGGTGCATCGTTTCTTATTTGGCCTTTCAGCTTGCTAGCGGCGGCTTTCAGCTTGCTAGCGGCGGCTTTCAGCTGTCCTGGCATTAAAGCTAGATGCTCTAACGATTAGCTTTTCAGCTCTGACACGAAGATCTAATGCCAGAGATCTTTGTTCTAAAATCCCCACTTAATTACTATTGTAATACAATATAAAATATACGTTATGTACAATACACAGCAGTCCCCGTTATGAACTATGATATTTTATATCATAAAAAGCTGAATATTTATTGCGCAAAATGCAGAGCTAAAATTTAAGTTTCAGTTTCTTTACATAAGAATATACATAATAGTAAATATGTACCGTAATACCATGAATAAGCACCCGGGCACTTATTTACCTTTGGAGGCCCTAAGATGGGCGCTTATTCGAGGGGGCACTTACTTAATAAAATGGGTTTCAAAGTAATTTTAGAAAATTGAAAATAAAATACAGTTTTCAGTTGAAATACTAATTGTTCTACATATAGCATCAATAGCTGTATCATAAGTCAAAATCAATTTCCATATCTTTGTCGCCCTCCTCATCTTCGTCGACGAGTAACAGGTCTTTCTTCGAATAAGCGCCCGTTTCTCAAGATTAAAGGAAAGGGGATTATTCGAGGGTGATCGCTTATTTGATAATTCACCAAGAGGGAGAGCGCTTATTCGCGGGACCTTATACGGAGGTGCTTAATCTAGGCATTACGGTGCATACACTTTTTCGTGACTTGTTAGGAAACGAAAGAAATATAAAATAAATGCTGCCGGGACATAATTACCGTTACAGCCTCCTCTCCATCATAAAGTAACATTAAAACGAGTTTGTCATGTAAAAACGAGTTTGATACCTGTGCCTCTTTATGGCTGTCGTTGACAAGATCTGGGATATGATGCTTATGTTTTCAAAGACCAGTGCACCTACTAAAAATTGTACCTAGAATATTCACAGTAGGGTAAGCATAGGGAAATTGAGAATATAATTCAAGTTCCTGGATTTGCGAGGAATGCACTTTTGTGTTAGAATTGATAAAACGTCTGGGAATTATGCTTGCTTGTTTAATGACTCAATAATCACCCTGGCCCAATTTTCGCCAAGTTTTTGTAGTCTCGGCACCATTTTCAGATTTAAAATTTCCTGTTGCACATTACCAATTGATTTATAAACAACCCCGCTAATGAAGAAGAGGAGCTGACAAATTTGCAAGCAATTCCTAGCAAATGCCTCGTTTTCATTTAAGCAGAATCTCAGGCTTTTTTAAAAAAAATATGAATAAAATTAGATCTGACCCTCTTCTGACTGACAAGTCAAAAACCGATATAACGTTTCAATTGCTATTAATATTTTAAATAATTGTCATCATTGCAAGATTATGGTGCTTAATAGTGGTAAAGCACTGCCACCGGTGGTTGACTGAGAGCTAATGTGGCAACTAGAGAAACGGGTTATGTTAACATCGGAGGTCACATAGCTCAGTTGGTAGAACGGAACCCCCGAAAGCGTGGGTTACGGGTTCGATCCCCGGTGGTGACATATTTTCTATTTCTCTAGTGTTTTTGTAACAATATCTAGTTTCTTGAAATACTCCAACGAAAGTCCCATATACATGGGCGCCATCCTAGCATCTGACATACTGACCGGTCACCTTTGGACACAAAGGGTCCCTATCTAAACATCTGTAGCATGTAGAACCAACTTCTTTCACCACTTTCGACCATAAGGATGGTAGTAAAAGTTTGCCAAACTGCAGGAACTGGAAAATGGATAGTTGCGAAGCATTTTTGGGAAACTTGCACAATAGACCACCTATTTTCAGTGTACTCTAATGAGCGATTTGAGACCGCCATGGTCTCGAGGGACCCATTAAGAATGCTGTACGTTAATTCCAACGCATTCTGAGCACTTTTATTTCAAAAGGCACTTTTTGCAAAAAGGCACAATAGACCGACATTTTTCAAGGTGCACTAATGAGCAATTTGAGACCGCCATGGTGTCTAGGGACCCATCAGCAATGAGGTGTGCTAATATCAGCTCATTCTGAGCACTTTTATTTCAAAAGTCACTTTTTGCAAACTTGCACAATAGCCAAACTCTTTTCAATGTTCTCTAATGAGCAATTTGAGACCGCCATGGTGTCTAGGGACCCATCAGCAATGCAGTGTGTTAATTTCAGCTCATTCTGAGCACTTTTATTTCAAAAATCACTTTTTGCAAAAATGCACAATAAACCAACTTTTTTCAATGTACTCTAGTGAGCAATTTGGGACCGCCATGGTCTCGAGGGACCCATCAGCAATGCTGTGTGTTAATATCAGCTCATTCTGAGAACTTTTATTTCAAAAGTCACTTTTTGCAAACTTGCACAATAGCCAAACTCTTTTCAATGTTCTCTAATGAGCAATTTGAGACCGCCATAGTCTCTAGGGACCCATTCGCTATGGTGTGTGTTAATTTCAGCACATTCTGAGCACTTTTATTTCCCAAGGCATTTTTGGGAAACTTGCACAATAGACCACCTATTTTCAGTGTACTCTAATGAGCGATTTGAGACCGCCATGGTCTCGAGGGACCCATTAAGAATGCTGTACGTTAATTCCAACGCATTCTGAGCACTTTTATTTCAAAAGGCACTTTTTGCAAAAAGGCACAATAGACCGACATTTTTCAAGGTGCACTAATGAGCAATTTGAGACCGCCATGGTGTCTAGGGACCCATCAGCAATGAGGTGTGCTAATATCAGCTCATTCTGAGCACTTTTATTTCAAAAGTCACTTTTTGCAAACTTGCAAATAGCCAAACTCTTTTCAATGTTCTCTAATGAGCAATTTGAGACCGCCATGGTCTCTAGGGACACATCAGCTGTGCTGTCTGTTAATTTTAACGCATTTTGAGCACTTCTGTTTCAAAACTCACTTTTTGCAAAAAGGCACAATAGGCCAACTTTTTACAATGTGCTGTAATGACCAATTTGAGACCACCATGGTCTCTAGGGACTCATCAGCAATGCTGTGTGTTAATATCAGCTCATTCTGAGAACTTTTATTTCAAAAGTCACTTTTTGCAAAAAGGCACAATAGGCCATCTTTGTTCAATGTTCTCTAATGAGCAATTTGAGACCACCATGGTCTCTAGGGACTCATCAGCAATGCTGTGTGTTAATATCAGCTCATTCTGATCACTTTTATTTCAAAAGTCACTTTTAGCAAAAATGCACAATAGGCCATCTTTGTTCAATGTGCTCTAATGAGCGATTTGAGATCGCCATGGTCTCTAGGGACTCATCAGCAATGCAGTGTGTTATTTTCAGCCCATTCTGAGGACTTTTATTTCAAAAGTCACTTTTTGCAAAAATGCACAATAGGCCATCTTTGTTCAATGTGCTCTGATGAGCAATTTGAGGCTACCATGGTCTCTAGGGACCCATTAAGAATGCTGTGTTATAATTTCAGCTCATTCAGAGCACTTTTATTTCAAAAGTCACTTTTTGCAAAAAGGCACAATAGTCCAACTTTTTGCAATGTGCTCTAATGAGCAATCTGAGACCGCCATGGTCTCTAGGGACCCATCAGCAATGCGGTGTGTTACTTTGAGCTCGGCCCTGTTGCCAATCAAGAGCAATCTCGAAGTCGCTTGGGTGAAAAGGCAGACATGCAAATGACCATCAACAATACAGTGTCACTAATCGAGAAACGTGTAAGCTAGAAACATGAAGAGAAGTGTTAGTTAGTTTTACACCGGGATATAGACACTTGAATTCATTAGTACTCATTAGTACTTGGTTTTAAAAATCCATGCATTGATAAACATCCAAAGTTTGTGAACAGCTGATACAATTTGAAATTTGTTGTTATATGTTTTCTTAGTGTCACAATTCCGTTAATATGAGTTAAAAAATCGAATCGTTGATACATATTTATTTTGGAGCAAATTAATACCTCAATCTTAAGGGATGGACGGATTTATCTTTAAGGCACAAATTTATTTCAGGGCATTAGACATTTGGAAGGAACAAACATAATAGGAGATAGGTATTTTATTTTAAGCATCTGGGGTATCTTTGTACATTGCAAAATCGGTTATCACGATTTTACTTTTTACATTTTGTCGGTTTAACTAGTCTTGACCCTTAAATATGGAATAAGGAAGCGAAAAGTTGAACATTATCAATTCTTTGTTTTAAAGGGTTGGCACCCTTTTGTCTCTGTATACCATTACTCTTAGTGACGACGGGTTAGTTTTAGCACATTACAACTTGCATTTACCACGCCGCTCAAAGATGCTGTTAATAATTATTTTCTATTGCATTTCCTGGAGAGTGTTAAACCGCATCCACGCACGGCGCTTAAGCGTTTTGCCATCATAGCCACGTCCCAGTTTTACACTTTTGTACAGTGAAGCACAACAGAGTTTATATCTTGCTCCAGGATATTCCAGCACGACTTGGGCTCGAATCTCTGAATCTCCCAGCCCTTTGATTTTGAGAAGCCTGCTGTAATCACACAACCATAATGCCTCGCAGCGAGTTATTAGGGTTAATGCACGTACCATAAATTACCGATTAAGCGCCCGAAACTCAAATAAGCGCTCATGCTCAAATAGGCGACCAGTTTGGGAAAAATATTTTTCACAAGCGCCCAGGTCCGAATAAGCGCTAAGGTGTGGACAGCAAAGACGTGGATGCAGCAGCTCTGGAGTTTACGCTTTTAGATGATGATACGGAGGACGATGAAGATGTATTGATTGATTGATTGATTAAACGTTATGTTTCAATCTATTCTATAGAAAGATCATGTATGTTTAGGTACCTCTTTTTCCTTTCCTTAATAAGCGCCCAGGTCAAAATAAGTGTCCAGTCCGAATAAGCGCCCTCCCAAAAACTTTTGTTTTTAAATAAGCGCCCAGGGTGCTTAATCGATCATTCACGGTATATGAATTCTATACCATATACATTCATTCAATGGTTGTCAGGGGATAACGTCCATTGAATGCATGTATATGATATATAATTATGAAATTATGATTCATTAGGTCATGCACAAGCTGGAACTATTCTTCTCTAATTTAACTATAGCTTAAAAGTCTGTGTGCATCAAGGCTATTGACAACTAGATTCTCTGTGACGGTATTGCGAGTTCCTCAAAAGACGTTTCATTTTTAGTCTTAATGAATACCAATCACAATGCAAGGAGCTAACTTGATGGTTTTAGGAGCTAACGTCTTGTAATAGCAATCTCTCAGTGCAGCTCCCTGATAAGCAGTGGCGCCATTCGCTTCTCGGCCTTTAGGAAAGGAATGGATGTAGTATCTGTTGTCATTGATGGCAGGTTCTTTCCGTTGTCCGTGAGAGGCGGTCCTACTGGGCAGTTGAGCCTGCTTCATGGCTTGCTTCTCTGCCCGGTAGCACAAATTGAGGCCCAGAGTGGGAGATAGTTGTGTTGAACAGACAAGCTCCTTGCGCCTTATAGGTATTAGGAAGGTATGACGTATAGCATTTATTCTTTCTTACTATTCAGATAGATTTTCCATTTTTGCTTAAAGCTAATATGTTCTGCTTACATTGGCGTACATAAGTGGGTCCATGGTGCCTCCCCACTTTTAAAAGGTTTGACCGACAAAGAGACATTAACAGGTATAAGCAGATGGGAATTTTTTTCTTTAATCGCACATTGCGATGAATGAAAGCAAGCATGTGTCTACTCTACCCAATGCAGAAAAAGTATTTGAAGCTGTCAGTGACATGCTCTCGTCCCTTGTGAAAATCTTGTGTACGCCACTGTGTGCTCTTTGTGCGCCTTTTTCCTTCATTTTTTATTGCTAGTCAGTGCTAAAAACCTTAATGTCGTGTAAAAGTTTTTCCCATTTTGAAATTTATTTTTTATGGAGAAATGATGATTTGCAAAATCCTCTTTTATTAAAGCGAAATATAGAATGCAGATTCAAAATTCATCGCCTTAGAAATAGAAGCAACACGACACCAAGTGCGCGTAAAAGGTTTCCAAATATTTGAGGGTTTTTTATTTTTTACCTATCCAATGAAATGCGCATAATCTGATTTTGCAAGCTAGTGCTTAGCGTTGATATAATTGCAGTGGTGCTCTTTGTTGTTTAACTGAATGCAGCCTGGAATAAAATGGAGGGGAAACAGAATATAATGAGGTTACAAACTTTGTACTTTTATACCATAAGACGTCTGGAAATTGATTGTGGTGAGATTCGCAAGGTTTTTATCGGATGTGCTGAATAACAATTAAACACGAAAGAGCACCTCAGGACTGATAGTGTGTAGGGGTGGATAGTCAGGGGTAGATTGATAGTTAGAAGTGGATAGAATAGGGTATGGGTTCATTGGCAGAGATTTTTTAGTATTTATTGATATAAAGGTACAATAGATTGATAGTTATTGGTAGGGATATGTAGTAGGAGTAGTCTTATAGTTTGGCATAGATAGCTAGGTAAACAAGGTTAATAGATCGGTCGGGTGGAGTTGTTAGCTGTATATAGGGAGGATAGTTAGTGGTACTTAGATATGGATCAGGTTAGAGCTAGTAAGTAGTGGACAGATAGGTAGGGGTAGTAAGTGATGGATCGATAGTTAGGGGTACTTTAGTTAGAAATAGATAGATATAGGGTAAATAGTGTAGGGGTAGGGTAGTTAGAGATAGATAGCTAGCGGTAGTTAGTGACAGGTAGTTAGGGATAGTGTAGTTAGTGGTAGATAGTGTAGGGGTAGGTTAGTTAGTGGAAGATAGATAGGGATAGGGTAGTTAGGGGTAGTGTAGTTAGTGATAGATAGGGATAGGGTAGTTAGTGGCAGATAGATAGAAGAAAGGTAGTTAGTGGTAGATAGGTAGTTAAGGTAGTTAATGGTAGATAGTGTAGGGATAGGGTAGTTAGAGAGAGATAGCTAGCGGTAGTTAGTGGTAGATGGATAGGTAGGGGTAGTGGTAGACAGTGTAGCTTAGTTAGTGGTAGATAGATAGGTAGGAGTAGTATAGTTAGTGGTAGATAGATAGATAGGTACAGGGGCGAATGCAGCCCAAAATATGACCGGTGCTCAAATTTATGAAGTGTGGGCAGAAATTTCTAGTACCGGGGGGGTCATGGGGCACACTTTACATTGACGGTCGGGATCGGATGGCTGTGTTTGCGAGACAATTAGTGGTAAATTTCATGCAGCATAGTCAGCACAGAAGGAGCCATATTGGAATTGATTCAAATAGTCTGCATGGCATCTTGAAGAACACCGGTACGAATGATTCATTTGTTCCTTCAATTGAAAAAAGTGATTCTTCCCTTGACAGTTTCCCTATATAGGCATAAAAACAAAAAGAATTTTCATATCTGTGTGAACGCCCAGCAACTAACGTAATTGTCTTCATTCTCCCAGTATAAGTACATAACAATGAGAACATCTAATTGATGCATTGATCATAACAGTGACTTACGAGAGATAATGGGGGTCACTTCATGATATCACAATATTGCTATCCTATACTTGCAAAGAGGTGTAAGAATATGGATAAGTCTTTACTTGTATTAAATTTCACAGACTTAAATTGACTCACTCTTAAATTCGTTAGAACCTATAAAAGATTCGAAGTCATTTGATACATCACATCGGGAAAACCATTCGAGTGGATCATAAATCGCTAAATTTTAATTACGCGCACCATCCTATAGCGTAAATTCTAATACTGAGCAAATTCATATATGGATACGGGCAGGTTCTATAGAATTTGAATAGACTTTCCGTAACTTTCCTACAGCGACTTTAAATACGATGGGTATACATCTTGAAACTATTACGAAGGACGTTGGGAAAATCCCGACCCACTTCAAATGAAGCAACCACTTTTTTCTATTAAGGGCCTGGGGTGCGCTTGTCCCTGATTTACACTAAGGACTAAGGTTCACGGTGCCAATAGCTGTTAAATAATTTTCTAAACACTAAAACTAAACCAAGGAACCCTATGTTGAGTTGCTTTGGGTCTTTGTATGTAGTTAACAAAATGTTGTTCACTTGGTTTCTTCGTACCTCAATGGGCTTTACCGATACATGTCAGCCTCATATATGTATATCAGCTTGCGTGCGTGTCCTAAAGGTAAGGGGAGTGCAGAGGGGGCTTCTTATCAATACATAATTCTTTCGCTCGATTAACTGCTGAGCCTTGTATACACCAATCAAGTCTTAAAGTGTCACACCACACTTTTCTATCAAATTTCTATGCCTAAGCTACTGAAGCTACTCGTACTACTCCTATTAGTAAGATATCAAATTACATCCCATCAATTCAATAGATACTCTATCAGATACCGGTGACATAGTATTACCAATATTATACATTTGAAATGACACTACAAAACTTACATAAGTTCCCAAAGTTATAGTATATTTCTTCTTCCGTACTGTTGATATGTACAATTGTCCCATTTGGCGTCGTAAAATCATCATTTGGGTTTCCATTGTAAACTCCTAGTAGTCCAACAGTTTTATTTATAAATTCATCAGGCATTGTAATGATAGTTGTCAGAACTCCGTTACGAACCAGGACCTCTATGGCAGTACCAGACATAAAATTTACTATGACCTTTGTCGTGTTTACAGCTTCATAGCTGATCACGGTCCCGTTAATGTCTAATCCTGAAGAAAACCTGCTCAAGTTATATGGTAACCCATTAACTAAGACATCTAATTTTCCATCTAAAAGACAAGAAAAAACATTTCATAAATTTTGGATAAACGATGCCACGAAAAGGAGTGGCAGTTAGCCAAACACAGGATAGTGCACCATGACAGGCAACCAACGACACCTGCTTTTAGTATACACATTAGAACTCAGGATATCTACAAAGGGGCAGCAAGTATATACCATGATAAATTTAGGCGTGTGAGAAAGATAAGAGGAAACGGCATTATTCCTGCAATATGACAGTCGGTAGCTAAAACAGTAAGTCATAGTGCATACAATATCAATACGACCAATGGATAATTATGACTGGGAAGTTCCTTACCTGTATTCTCTTTTAACACAATCGATCGTGATTGTTTCTACATCTACTACGACTACCAGAAGAAACACTGCCAAAGACAGCCCAAAGTGAGGCACGGAAGAAGAGAAGAAGATTCATATTTTTTCTGATGCAAGAGGTAATATATTAATGCCTGTATTAAACACCTCCCACCCACGAACGCCCACCTATTTTGGCCAAAACTAAACCAAATTCCACCTCTATTAAGCGCCTACTTCGAATAGCCCCCCGCTCCTTTAACGAAAATAGGTTGTGGAATAACCCCGCTGTCACGTAATTTACAATATTCGTAATAGAAATCGATGTTGATTTCATCATAATATTGACTTCAGGAAAAGGATACATGATCACCTATCAAATTTGATTAAAGATCATCGTTCAAGGTGTATGGTAGGGGCGAACAGCCTTAGCCTGCGCGCAAATAGAAACTAGTGATGTAGTACAGGGTGACACACAAAAAAACGGTCATCACATAAAGTTGAACAACTCTTAAAACAATCTATCAATTCTTATAATTTTCCAAAGTAACTAAGAGGAAGTAATGTTCTGAAAGTCTACTAATTGCTATTCAAAGAACGGTTCGGATGTCGTGAATTTCCCGTCCACTCAATGATTTACAGATGGGTCAACATTTTATGGGGTAGCACACCTCCTGACCACTGTATCTAAAGCCCATTACACTCTGTGAAGTGCACAGCTAGGGTAGCCGTATCGAAGCACAGCATCATTAGGCCATTCTGCTTCGAGGACGACAATAAGCAGTGACAATCAACACTGATCGGTATGTCTAGGTGCTTGCAAGTTCTAGACAGCACTTGGTCGACGGAGAGGGGTCGTCAGGGCTCACCAGTGGTTCCAGCTTGATGCTGCCACCCCTACCTTAAATGAATCGTTGAAATGGTTATGGCAGCGTTCCCCTGGCCGACTGGTCAGCCGCAGGTGTGACCCGGAGTGGTCGCCGCATTAACCGGACTTGAATCCCCCAGATTTTTATCTGAGTGGATACCTTAAGGACAGGGTGTATGACAAAAACCCCTAGACCATCACTGACCTGAATCACAGCAACCATAAGAGCGATCCCGAGGGAGGAATGCAGGAGGGTTATTGAGAATTTTGCCCGCCGGATCCAAGTTTGCCTGAGGAGCCGGGGAGCTCATTTGGAGTACAATTTGGAGCGCCAGTGAAGCAAAAAGTTTCTGTAGTACAAATCGAAAACTTTGGGAAAGTCAAACCTTACAACTGAGCAGGTGGAGGCAGAAATATGTAATGCTTCCAAGGTTCCAGTTCTCTTAGCTGATTTGGACAAATTCAAAATTTGATCTCGGAAACAAGTAGGGCGACGAGTACTCCAGCACCAATGTGGCAGCAGTATTGCTTCTAGTAAGTTTCATCCTGATTTGGACAAGCTCATCAGCAAATATTCAGCTCAAGAAAGCAAACAAATATATTTTTATAATCACATCTTTTAAATAAACCTATATATATTTTTCTGTTGATTGTATTTTCTGTAAAGAAATTCAAATTAAAGTCAGTAATCTCTGGTTTCTTGACCCTATTCTGCACGGGATTCTTCTTGTACGATCTTTTACTTTGCAAATTTTGGGAGGTAAAATATTGATATACACCAACTTGTTTAAAGTACTTGATAAACGAAGAAAATAAAGTAAATGTATAAAACTTTTGCTTAAACCAGCAATTTGAGCCAGAGAACAATCGTTCGAAGTAGCATCTTAGCCTGATTGTCGACAACAATTATATTTTTCAAGTAAAAATTTTGACCCAATCTGAAAATATAATTTTCAATCAAAATGCCATCACATCGTGGCAGACAAAATTAAGTTCCCTTCAGTTGTCTTTCTTGACACAGCCAAGCTTAGCCAAATACAACATGGTCAGTAGGTTATGAAATAATGACAGGTTCTTACATTACTTCCTTGTGTACAGCAAGTAAGCAACCTACTAATAAGCCCCCAAGTGAGTGGGGAACTTTGTTATTCATGTTACAAAAGTCTATTTGTATCCATAACTAAGATTATTATGCCAAGTTACAGGGCTACACAAGACCACTAACATGAAACTTGCAGATCCCTCTGTTTTACAAAAAGACCTAGGTTGATCCACCTCAATCTGTGCACACAAAGACATTACTTGAAATAAACACCAGCTCAATCTTTGAGCCAATGCTCCAGTAAACTGAAGCATGTTGCTTATGCATCATTGGAGTTTAAGAGTATATAACTAATGTCAAATAAACATGAATAGACTTCTGTGAATCCAATTCTAACAACCCATTGATACAAAGCATGTGTTTATGAGTAACAGTCGAAGTACTCAGCACATGCCAATGAGATGACTGTCACTCCATGAAAATTATGATAAAGTATTTGAAGTATTTCTAGTTTTGGGAAGACCTCACATTGTTCTTTAGGATTGACAGGCACAGGCAATTTTGGAAGGAAAAATTGTCTTTAAATACAGGTTCTATACAGTTGGGTAAGACAAAATAAACAGATTGCATATAATGGGGCACAGCCAAATACATGGAGCTGTTGGGCTTTGTTTGCCAAGTTGAGCTCAAATCCAATCCAAGAAAACCCATCGTCTAGAAATTATGTAAACAAAGCCAATCAAGAGATGGATTGTTTTGTGATGGGGAAAAAGATTAAAATTGTTTAGAACAATGAAGGGGACAAGAGAATTCCTGCAACAACAAAAAAATATTTGATGTTTCTTGGTTGGGCTGTGCATCACAAGCACACCATTTAACTACACCACTCACCTAAAATTCTTAGGGAGCTTACACACCAAAGTGGCATATGCGACGTGGCATGTCACTTGGGAATGAACCTATACAAAAGCAATAAACCTTTCACACCGAAGTGGCACACCACGTGGCAAATGCAACATGCCACTTCTATGCCACTCGAGAAAGGGATCTGACCATTTTTCAAAACCGTGCCACATCGCACAGCTGCTTCTCGGTCAATTAGGATAGTCTTTGTTCACATCACGTGATCAGCTTGGCAGGTGAGAACTAGGGTAAAGGCTTGCTTAGCGTTTCTCTTTGTTTGGAAAGGCACTCAACTGTCAACACTTTCATGGAACCATGGGCA
This sequence comes from Alatinidae sp. Z8VKAUB7J3, assembly GCA_010016025.2. NCBI lineage: Eukaryota > Metazoa > Cnidaria > Cubozoa > Carybdeida > Alatinidae > Alatinidae sp. Z8VKAUB7J3. The sequence goes on from JAAAKM020073195.1 coordinate 21,907,050, forward strand.
AGTCCAGTGTGCTTGGTTAGGCTGTAGATTATCGACTCAGGCTACAGTTCTGTAGTTGAAATGAAGACAGAACAATTTTGTCTCTTCCCTCAATGAAAATTCTTTTTAGGAATTACAGTTTCTGTTGAAATGGATGATATTGTAAATTACTTAGTTGATATATGTTTTAAATTCAATTTAGGTATGGTCACGAAATATCACTCGCAGTTCAAATGGTTTCGGCTACTCTATACGAAAAACAACTGCAAAATGACGCAATGAAATAGCAACTTCCGAGCAGACATAGACCTGTTATAATACGTCTTTTCTACTTAAAGAATCTATGCAGTACAACAACGTAATACATTAGAAAGAGTACCAGTTGTTCTTTAGCCCTCATGCATCTGCAGTATTAATATCCTACCTCTGTAAGTAAGGCTTTACAACGGCCGCTAAATCACGAAGGACATCTTTTGGATGTAGTTTAAGACCCTTTCAGACTCTAAAAGTGCTGTGCTAGTCAACATTCCCTGTCTGATATGAGATGTACCCACTATCTCCTTTTATTGTTGAATTTCTGTAGCAATATTCATTGGACTGTTTTCCATTTAGACGCGTTATTTAGCTAAATTGAAAATATTTCCCAAATTTATACATCAGTGTTATACTTTGAATATGGTTTTTTTGTCTAAGTTAACAGAACATTTTGAAAACTCCATAAGATTTGTAGTAGGCCATATGAATAGTTTTTTCAATGTATCAAACCACCTATCGTCCGTTAGGATATCCCGTTTGCACCAATTTTATATATCCCTATAGATTTAAGAATTCTAAACGACCAGAATAGTTTCTGATTACCAGAAATAAGTAACAATACATGAACTTTGATTTATATGACTACAGATTTCATCAAATTCATATAATCATTGTCAAAACACCCTTAAATGCTCACGGGAAGTGATACTTTTCATGCCTAATGATAGAATAATGCCCATCTAACGCTTTTCCTAAAGTCTACAATTTCAACCAATCAAATAAATTTTTCATGTAGTTGGATGATGTAATAGGCCCACAGATTATTTATGTCAAACACAGAAACAAAAAAGCTCAAATACACATCTTTTCCTTTCAACTTCACAAACACTCCTATTGAAAGAACGAATATTCCTGAAATAGGAAAGTTGGTCTGAACATTTACTGATGTGTTATCATAAGTACTTTAACTTTTAGACGGAAAATCTTACAAGATAAAGTTGGAGAAACATATTGATTTAGATCTGCCTTGAAACGCAACATTCCTTGATCAATTTTATGACCTGACTCTGCCCCAATAACATTTATTATTTCTACTTCAATGGAATAGATATGAATGATTGAATGCGAGCAACATGGTGACAATTACTTTAAAAACAAACAAAGAGACAAATACTTACTCTGCTAAAGTGATCGGCCCACCACGTCCTTCTCCAATTGTTGTTAACGATAAAGTTGCCCAATAAAAACAGTGAATGTACTGATTAATCAGTTGTGACCGTCGTCCCACTAGTTTTGGATATACCCAAGAATTCGAGCCAAATCCTTCAGCGTTGGAAATCATAAAATATAAGCATCCATTCCAGTGAATAAGCAAAAACATTAAATGCAGAAGAAAGAGCGCTCGAATAATGTTTGGCATACTGGTCAATGATTCGATCATTTTCCTAGATTGAAAAACTTTGTAAAATTTGATAAGACGTGGAAGACGTAAAATCGGTTTTGGCCCAAATTTTAAATATAGTAAGTCTAATGGTAATAGTGATAATGCATCCAGTGCAAAATTAAACGATACCACATACTTCAATGCAACTCGTTTAATGTCTGTCACGTATATTCCGTTCTCGAGAAACGATATTTTCATACATACGAAAATATCGAAAATATAAATCAAGTCTCCAATATAATCGAGTGCAAACCATGTCGAAGCAAATTGAGATTGTGCGTTGAAAAAAGATATTCTCATGATCACGATCCAAGCATTATAATTAATTGCCATGAGTAAAAGGTATTGCCAATAATACATGTAATTGCAATGGGGTTCAATAATACCCATCATATTAAATTCAAACCAAGTACTTCGTTTCCATGGAAAAGAAAATTTAGGTCTGTGGTTTAACGTTTCTTCGGAGTTATCTTCAGCAATCGGCATTAAACTTATGGCTGATTCCCGAGAATTTGAAAACCCTTCTGGTCGATCTACAGCGCCTAGGCTATGATGTTTTGATAAGCCAAGAAACATGTTGCCTCTAGAAGCACGCCTTTGCCCGTAAGCTGGACGTTGATGTTCTTGTTTGTATTCACGTGTGCTAAACCTTTCTAAAAACGACTCTTGCTCCACTACAAGACGTTTCTACATATACTGCAGCGAGTAACGACAATTGCCGGGATACAGAGGGTTAAGAGAAGTTGCTGCCGTGTGTATACACCCATAATCTGTCACTAAGAGAATGCGCAAAGGGCAGAAAAGGTGGTGGAACCACAAGCGCAACTCCTCTCTAACAATTTCAGTCCATACTATTGTACTCTTCAAGTGACATTCCACCAAATCACTGGGTCACCGAATATAATAACTTCCTAATTCAACTTCAATCTTATTTCTGCTTACGTGATGATGTGCGGAAATCCACCCCCTAGCATTTAACCATTCCACTGTCCTGTCAATATTCTCGAATTTATCTTCTCGGTGAAGAAGGATGAGGTCCTTTTGGGCCCTAACAGATGCCATATTCTCCAGCTGGGCTTCGAGCTGCAAGATAAATGTTCACATCAATAGAGAACACAAAAAACAGATCAAATAAGATCAGTATAGTAAACTCAGGTCATCGAAAATGTTGATCCGTTCGGTTTGCCCAAAGTATGAAATTTCCGCCGAAAACAAGGGAAGAGAACATAGTGGATCCAATCGCACAGATCTTGTTATGAGGCCAAAGATAGAGATAGGAATGAACACAAGCAAAGGCACTATAAGAATGGAAATAGTATAACAGTAGACCAGGGATATAAATTACCTGAATGCCTGACATTCATAACGATCAAGCGGTAAAAAATAAGCTTGGGGTACTTCTCTTACTTGCCGGTGTTTTGGATTCAACGTGGTAAGATTCACTAAATCAGCACTTTCTTGTACTTTATGGCGATAGTTCTCTCCACAGTTAAAAAATATTTTATGAACGTGTTTTTACCCTCATCATTATGTCAAAGCCCATGTTGTAAACTTTTGTAATGTTTATAGCTAGATTTACCATTTGAGAAGAACACTAGAGAAATAGAAAATATGTCACCACCGGGGATCGAACCCGTGACGTCCATCGGTAGATGATTGGGAGCTAATATGGCTACTAGAGAAATAGAGTATGTTAACATGGGAGGTCGCCTAGCTCAGTTGGTAGAGCGCACGCCACGAAAGCGTGGGTCACCGGTTCGATCCCCGGTGGTTACATTTTTTCTATTTCTCTAGTGTTCTTCTCAAAACTAACATTTCAAATCTTCTCGATAGATTTATCATTCGAATTGCAGATATGTTACAATATGAATCAAGCCGTTTGACTCCAAATAATTCAAATTTATATTAAAACAAAAATTTCTGAATAGTCTGGAATTTCAACCTCTCGGCTTCGCCCAACACCCACGTTTAATACAAACGTAACAGTACGTATTTTCTGCCTCAGAATGAGACAAGTGTTTGCTACATTTTATTCACAACGTAAAGAATGTGAGCTAGCTTGCAAGTACTCGTGGCTACACTACACACAACACACGTTCTGTTGCATTCAAAGCCTGCATTGATATCTACATTCCCATATCAAATATCAGTACCTGGCCCAAGACGGGATCTTCCTCTGCTAGCCCAACTATCAGAATGGCATCTGCCTACAAAAGAAAAGCTTCCGAGTCAAAAACATCGAAGTAAAAAGTTAGTTTGTAGTACAAAACGTAAACAAAATTTGGACACATTCTTTATGTCAACAGCAAATTGTCAGTTTTGTGTTAATGAGTTCCGCTTTCAGGCGGCAAGCCGAAAAAGAGAATGCGCTTTTGCTAACCTTACTGAAGTCTCTACATAAACACAGCATGACTGTTACCTTACGTTTGCCGTAAAAGTCATGGAAATAACTTCAGGTGCCATAGTCCTACGTTGGTAAAAAGAAGAGACAAAAAATTCGCCGAGCGATTACCAACACTAGCCATAATATTATCCTTATGTCGAAGATTTAAAACAGATACAAGAATAGGGTCCGATGCCGGGCGCGAGTTTTGTCTGATGGGACGTTTAGCCTTACTTCTAAGTCTATAGATGGCCGTAAACTTAATATCCCTGTAGTTCCGTATCGACATTTCTGATAAAAAATCATTAACAGTTTCTTCAATGTTTTCATTTTCCTTGTTGGGTATCCCATGGATAAGAAGATTCTTGCGCTTAGCGTACAATTCGGTTCTTAAACACTGGTCTTTAACTGCAACAAGTGCAGATTTCAAGTCAGTGTTTTCTTTTTTTAACGCTGCATTCTCCCTACGAATATTTTCAATCAGTTGCTTCAAGTCGTCAATACGCTCATCGAAATACTTTTTCGAGACAGACATCGATAATTATATTATATCGGTAATTAATATATTGCTAAATATACGGTACGCTCGCTTCTTTCCTCAACTCATCAAACTGACATATCAAAGAAACTTACAGGCATGGGCCCCTTTCTTCATAAAATCCAAATATGAGGGGCCCCGGAATTAACAATGCAGTAATTGATGTAAAACAGGATTTCACAGTTAAGAGAAATATCACGAAGTAAAAGAGATGTCTTGCCTCGACAAGAGTTAGTTCAATACTATAGTATTAAATAGCATTACTTCCTTTATTATTGTAAATGTTGGCAAACGAATAATGTTTTCCGTCTTTTCTAAGGGACTTTACAATCAAAGCTTCAACATTTCGAAGCGAATCACTGATGTCTATTGTCTCAATAACTTGAAATATATCCAGATTAACAAAAATTGCAACACCACCACCTTTTGATGTTCTGTCTATTCTAATAATGTCATAACCTGGTATTTTAACTTTAGTTTTTGAAGACCACCATGTTTCTTGAATACACATTAAGCTAGGTTTTTCATTCAAGATACATTGCTTGAACTCGACCAGTTTTGTTTGATGCAGGCAATTACAGTTAAGTTGCCAAAGTTTTATTATTTTAATTGTGTTTGTACTGATATTATCATCATCTATATTGTCATTATTCATTTGCATCATCAAATAGATCTACTACAATACTTTCAGGTTCGTATTTAATCTCTTTTATTGTACTGACATTTTTTTCTAAACAATAAATGTCGTCAATCAGACATTTAATTACGTCAATTTTCTCTTCTTGTTTTTTTGTATTTTCTGAGGCTAATTTATGAACATTTACAATTAGATTGAGCAATTTATCAGGTGACAGGGTTTCTGTCTTTGGTACAATTCTGTTCGTTTCCGGTTGTCGCGTTTTATTTTCAAAGATTAGAGTGTTTTGAAGACCTTTCTTGGCTGTTTCCAAATAGCTTTCTTTTGCAACTTTCCAAGGAACTCTTTTTTTCCAAACTAATTTTGTTGATTTGAAAGATTTGCTGGAATTTTGGAAGTTTTTTGTCTCCACTAATATGTAAATTGCTGAAACAGTTCTACATTTAGTTTCATCTTTTTGGCAATTCATAGAGTCATGACCTTTTGATGTGCATTTACCACAGATTATATCAGCACTTCTGCAGAATTCAATTGTGTGCCCATACAAGTGACATTTAAGACATTTTCTTGGTTTGGGAATCCACTGTCGAACTCTGAAACTTAATGGCCCATAAAAATTTTTATCTGGCATATTTCCATTAAAATACACTATTAGTGAACTGGTTGGGACCATTTTTTGTCCATCTCTCCTTAACAATCGATTAATCTTGATCACGTTATATTTTTGTTTGAAGTATAGCTCCATTTCCTTTAAATTTTCATCATCCTGAATGCTCAGAATGAAAATCTCACGATTTATCTGTCTGTGGATGAGAAAACACCGGAAAGAGATACATTGTAAATTGTGGATCAAAGTTTGGGCAATTTTGACTAGAAGTTGACATATTCCTGAGGGGCTGAAGTACCATTGAAAAAGATAACGGAAAAGTGAAAATTATTGAAAGTGAAAAAAGTCTAAAATAGCTTATTTATGCCTTTCTGACGTTTATTAGGATTTGAATAGGAGTTAATATAATGTTAAAAATGTCTTACTAACAGTAACATGTCAATTAATTTCTTCATAAAATTAGACACTCTGCCTGTTTTGACCAAAAATGGCATATATCTGTAGCGAAAAAAACCTGATGTGATAAGAGAAAATGGACTTGATTTTCAAAATCAGTGTGAAAAAAATAGCCCAGAAACATGCGCCCATTACCTGGTAACATTTTGGTCGAAAAAAAATGTCGACCAGTGTAATTGATCACTAATTTAAGATTGGCTTACTGCGCAGTGATTTTGGGAAAAGTATGTTTAAGTAGTCTGTTTATTTTACAAAAGAAGAATATTGCACGAAATAGTGCAAACATTATTTACAAATCATACTTTGTTAGGATCTCTTATTTGCTCTTTGGTGTACCGTCGATTTGGTTATCAAATAGATTGTTTGTTGCACAAAAACATTGCACGAAAAAACAAACATTATGTACAAAAAGCGTGTTTGACAAATAGGCAAAATGTGTTAATATCAAAACTCTTGAAATCCGCATTGGGGAAAAAGTAAAGTATGAAATTTTATATTATTTAAGCTCAGCTTAGAGGGTTATAATACCTTCGCACCTCAAATTGAGTCCCTCCCCAAACATACCTTCCCGGTTACGGCACTACTTGTAATTTTGCCAAAATGTCAGTATGAAACGGATTTTTTTTATTCAGTAACGTTTATTATGTTTTAGTGACGTTTGACAAGTTGTGTTTAGATCCTGGTACAATAAAAAACGGGAATAGGATGGCGTCTTGTTTCAAAACCAACGACACTATCAAGTTCGTTTGCGATGAACATTACACTCTGAATGGCTCGTCTGAATTGGTTTGCCAGTCCAATGGACGGTGGAGCAGTGGAAAGCCCTTTTGCACACGTAAGCTAGCACTTTGTTGAGATTTTGATAAATGAACAAGGACTAGTGTAAGTATATCCATAACAAGTAGCTTTACTGTAGATACTAACATTATGAAATTATCATTATTGATTAGTTGTCTGGCTTTTAGCTGTATATCTTGAATATTGGCAGCTAAAAAATGTATAAGGAACTGTTTAAGTGTCACTGAGTAGAGCAACTTTCTTTGGTGTTGCATCACTGATAAATGAAACTAATGAGGCAAGTGATGTCACCTTCAAAAAACAACATCAGTCGTGTCAATTATGCATACCGATTGGATTCTCATAAACTATGATGTATTACAAGGATAGTACGAGATGCTCTGATAGGAATCTACGCCATTTGAAGCGATGACTGTTCCAAACTCATATTGCCATATATATACTTTTATAAAGGAAATTTCTTTTAGGTACTGCTTATGGTAAAGCCTCATGATAGTGGAAATCATCCACATTCGCTAGTTTTGCTATAATTTGCATTATCTTCTCATATGTCGCCTCCTGCTCAGATGGTCTATAGCTTTAGACCGACATATCTTTTGTAGGAAAAGCTTCCTTGCACTTGTAAGTGCATTTCCTGTAGTTGCTCCATCTGCTAATATAGACTCATAATAATACTCGAAGTCCTAAATTAATTTTGCATGCGAGATGAGCAAATCCAATCCTCATTATTGGTCAAAGTGCCGATTTCGCTCTAAGCAATACTCTCTTCTGCGGACAGGCTAATGACAGATTGATAAGCAATAAATGGTTAGTCAATTATAGTGGAGGTTTCACAGGGGGCATGCCACTCTGCCTTGAGCAGGGTAGTCACTGTGATTTGAGATTTAATGCAACCTACGATTATCTCGTACAGAGGAGAATGAGTGTCTATGACTCTTGAAAAGCAATTTTACCATACTGCTATCACTTTTAGTTTTGCCATTCCATGCAATTAGAATTTCAAACTTTGTAACAGTTTTGTGCAAAAAGGCTTTGATAATGTTATATCAGCATTCCCCTTGCTTTGGTCCGAAAGACTTAAAACACAACAGCATTCCAAATCAAACCAATCAAACGAGTTTAGTCTTCATATTTCTTTTACACTATTCATTGGCAATGTATAACAACCTTGAAATACCTATATTACTCACTATTGGCCCCAGATTGCAACAAGTATTTAAATGACGATCAATTAAGCTGGAAAATTTTTGTATTACTTAACTTCAGCGACATTCAATCGGTCAAGGTTGAGCTTACAGCTAAATGTAGGCCTACATCGAGATTACAAAAATCAGGGAAATAAAGGTAGGGGAAAAATGCGCGAAATAAAGATTTTGCGAAATTTTAGTCTAGCGAAATTATGCCCATATCCAAAAAATTGCTTTATTAACATGGTAAAAAAGACCGTAATGTGTTAGCGATATATAAATTGAATATGTTTCCTATAAATGTAAAACTTACATATAATAAGGCAAATAATTAGTCAGAGAAGTGGTACAAAAGCAGTTTTCTTAACTCTTGTTAGGCTAAGAATTGTTGCTCTTACGTTTAACTTATCTACCAATCCTCATGGAAGTTTTGAAAAGCCAACCTCACATTTTGATTTGCTAAAAGTTGTGAACAACCGTCTAAATTATTGAGAAGCGACGAGTGGTTTATAGGAACTTGGAGCCAGAATCTTGTGAAGCATCTGTCTCAAAGCAAATACATCAATGTTTAGAGATTGTACCAAGAAATATAAAATGGCCATGAGATAAACTTAATTTTAATGTGGAGGAGAAACATTTTTGATTCCCTTGCCTTTACCCCTTAAAAGCTGTCTCTTGTATACACCACAGTTTGGTTATGCTTTCTTTATCTTTTTATGCCTATAGCGGCTGCTAACCCTTAACTTTGATTGTTGTATGATAAGCGACGCCATGAGATTTGTTGACACTCTACAATTAGCCATCGGTTTGAAATAGCGCAAAGGTGTGCCATACTTGCCATGCTGGTGGGCATAGTACAAACTGTCTTGAGAATACTGAAAATCAATCCAGACCTCTATTGAATTCTTTATATCACCGGATATAATCTCTTCTTTCATGACCTTGTACGATATTGCCCTGCAGATCTGAGTTGCCATGATTCTGACGTTCTGTACATAAATATCTGGTTGCAAATCAAAGTAACATGACCTGCACTATTTTCAGCCGATCACCTTTTAAGAAAAATAAATATTTGTTTGTCCTTCGCAGTAACTGGTGTTGTCAGATAGCTAACAATACGCATTGAGTTCATTTCCTGCAAATAAAATAAGCATTGATTATGGCAAGCCTACTAAAGGATAAACAACGTCTCTCTATGGACATTAAATCAACATTTTTGTCATTTTTTATGTGTGGCAATACTGGTATGTCAATCACTTGAGGTATCTGATATATATAAGGATTTGCTCTGACACTTCCTTGTGTTATGGGGTTTTATCAAAGATAAAGGGTGATTACCTTTAAGATAAAAACAAGCAAAATAACATAAAAAATTCTCTTTTCAAAAACGGGTACGTCTACCAAAAATAAAGCTCCCGTCACATTGTTGTAATTTTCAATTCGCTAAATACAAATACTCTTACTGTTCAGACAAGATGTAACTCATACTTTTCAAGATAACATCAGATGAGCATTTAATTCAACTAAATGTAGAAAAGGCAAAAAGCCAGGTATCCAAGCTTGGCTTAATAAAAAAAATCATATCACAATCCCTTAAAGGTTCCCTCTTCATAGTTCTTGATAGCCGCCATAACAGCACTACTCTCAAACATTGGAAAATGGTCAAGGATGGTATCCTTCAAGAGATCTTTTTCAATTGATGTTTTCTCCATTATTCCCTGCTCATTTTCCATCAACAACGAGTAATTATTGATGGCAATGGCTCTTTTCTGTTCAAATCGAATCATTTTAATATTCGTAAGAAACGGACTTACAGCCGAAGAAGTATACACACGATCCATTCGAAACTTTATTTCCGATAGTGATCTTGGCCAAACCTCTCCATTGTAAATCAATGCAGAACCGTCCGGTAATCGCGGCCAATCTGGACCTGTTTTACTTACTACAATCTTTGATAGCCCTCCTTCTTCGTTAATTTTATAGTAATATCTTTGAAATGAGTGACTGTAGATTTCTGAACTGTCCTTGAAATTTAACGGCAACGATTCGAACATAGGCTGTCCTGTTCCTAGATCCACAAGATGCAAATCTCCTGCTTCTTGTATATCATGAAAATAGCAAATAGCATGATTGGCAAATTTATTATCATGTAGCATTGGAACAGCACCAAGACTATTGTAAGACTTAAAACCAATTGCATTGGCGAGTACACTAAAGAACACATTCATACTGTAACACAGTCCTCCTCTACTTGCCATCATGGCCCTTTTCATCTCTGATAAAGACGGTCTCCTCAGTTGGTCTTTCGACTTGCACATAAGATCAATGTTATTGAACGGCTCTTGAGTTAGAAAAGCCACCATGAGCTGGTTTAAAACTGCCTGTTTATTACTTCCAGGATGCTTGATGTCGGCAAGATCCAGATCAACTTGAAGGACGCGATGAACATAATCTAACGCTTCTGTCTGCGTTAACAGACCCTCAGTGGAATCGTTGTCGAGGACTTCTTCGCTCCAATGCATGTTTCTTGGGTTTTCTGCATCAAGGTTTGGACGTCGATGTTTTTGACTGCATCATCTTAATGATCGTACCCCAGCCCTCATGAGTCATGACGTAAACTTTGCTAAGAGAATTTTATGTTGCGCCCCCCGTCCTTGTCTGGATATTTTTTTCATTGTGCTTCGTTTCTGGATCGATTTTTGTGTTCTTTTGACTCTGAGCCAATGAACTATAAATAAAAAGTCTGGAAGGATAACTTTGTTGTTTTGGATGCATAACCAATAATGGCTTTCGCTTTGCACGTCTAACACGAAATGGCGGGGAATGCAAACAGCAAGCCTGCGTCGATTTTAGCTGTACAATAAAGCAGAATAAGAAGGCGCAAATGCATGAACGATGAGAGTGTTTATTCAAATAATCATAGAAATAAAAGGAAGAGCTGATTAACATTTAAAGATATATTTTCCCAACAACTTTCTTTGATTTACAGCAAAACTGTCAATGTGATCTATTTCTTACTTTAACTTTGCAAAAATCCTCTAATTTGTGAGTCTCCATAGTGTCCACTGTTAATTCTGTACGTACGTACGTGCAATGGCGGCCTCCATAGTGCGCCATATTTGGTTACGCATTCAATACATGGAGAACAATAGAGTTATCCTTCTAGACTTTTTATTCACCTTAAAGCTAATGTCTATCAGCTGTACAGAAGGACTAGATTTGGCTACAGCGGCCGCTAACAGAGACGAGCGATTATGACAGTACTAACCTTTTTTTGTTTAATTACATCAGTCCAATCAATGAGTCCTAACTTTGGAATCGTATGCAAGATGATTTCTGTTGCCTTTATTGCGTTTGTTTTCAACGTGTTTAATACCATTTCCACGGTTACCTATGGAGTAAAATTATTTAACATTATAGTAGTAAAATAGCAAACGATAGATACGTAATTGAACTTGATATATTTTTACTTTAAAACAAACATCTATATACAAAAAAATGACGCCTAAGTTAGGGGGAAATTAAAAAGGTTTAATTGCAGAATTGGATGCTAAGGTCACGTTAACTGCATTTATGGCTGGATTACAAAGGTGACGACCGTGCATATTTTGGGCTTGCCTCCACCTGGTCGCCCCAATAAGGCCATAAAAATTACCAAGTCCACTGTGAAATAGACAATCTCGCTAAAACAACCAGGAACACTTGGCGCCGAGCAATGCAGTCAAGAAGGGAGAGATCCGTCGAGTCACTGCAATGTGGTACCAATGACACAAAACCGGATGGTATGGCATGGAATCACCTCTTATGCCAGTCTCTTATTACAAACTACAAATCTAACCGTGTCGAACTATAGTATCTATCGTTCTCTACATTCTACAGCATCTGATGTCTCGCTTATCCTTTACTCCTAATCGAAATATTCAAGGTCTATGAAAATTTTACATTTTTAAATTTGCATTTCCCTTTTAAGCTTCTTGAACTACAAGTTTTAGAGGCAATATGAATATTGTTTCCTTCAAATATACAAGTGTAATTAGTAGACCGAATCCTTTTATCGGTGATAACACGAAACCTGTAAGAATATTATAAACATCTTGTAGAAAATACTTTTGAAAAGAACACTAGAGAAATAGAAAAGTATGTCACCACCGGGGATCGAACCCGTGACAATTGGAGACCAGCCTCTATCCGCCACGTGACTTGACCACGAAAATACTTTGTTTAGCATGTTGTTGCCACCTCGTAACCACGGCCGCTCTAGTTTTTGGTTGAGTGGCATATTAAATATATTAATTAACATAAAATTGCGGTTCTAACGGTGCTAAATATGTTAACATTAGAATAAGTCCAACCCTAATACTCCGCTACCAACGAGAACAGTTGGAACGCCTGATTTAAGCCAAAACGCCAAGAAGCTGACATTATTTTTAATTACTCTTGGGCGCCTAATAGAATGGGGGTTGGAATAAACAGAAGGGTTGGAAAAATTCCAAAAACTTAATAAACGGGGGGTTGGAATAGCCGAGGGGCTGGAAAATGACCAAAAGTGTCAAGAGTCAATGTTTAGAATCAACTGCAACTGCTTATACGTTGGGTAATACAACACAAACAATAGTCACTTATTCGAAGTCTCCTACATGCCATCCAAGACTTTAACAAAATGTTCTACTTATCCTCCGTTACTGCTAATATCTGTAATGTGCGTCTTCACACTTCTTCGAGCCTCGTAAAGGGCCACCTCCATCTTTTTAATGCGTGGTTTTCATATTTTAACAAAGTATTTTCTACTTGCTCGCCAAAGTACCTACTCAAAAAAATGTCGAGGGTGGGAGATTACTTAAAAACTAATAGGCCGGGGAGGTTGCAATAAGAATGTCCTGGGTGGAAAATTGGCGTTACCATTCTGTGAAACACAGGTCTCTCAATTCAAAATTTGACTGCTCAATATTATGGACCTCTTCCGGTAGTGATTGTGATAAGATGATATCATTATATAAAAACTATCGATTATATGACCGTCTTATCTCTTTGACTGTTTGCTTTAGTTCTTCTGCCCTAGCAATGACGCATGGACGGATAATAGATAGACTTATCTATAAACAAATGAACTAACATCATTTTTATACAATCCTAATAAGAGAATAAAATGAAATAAAAAACAAGTTTTTTTAACTGAAAGTTAGGAGTGATATTAAAACTTAAAAGGAACAGAAATTACTCCGTATATGAAAGAGGCTGTTCTGTCTTCATCGCCTCGCTCTTTACGCTAAAGTTTGACTATTTCTCTCAATTCTACTTTTTGAAACAGTAAAAAAAACTTTAGTGTAGAGAGCGGGGCGTTTAAGCGGGAACAGCCCCTTTCATATACGAAGTAATTTCTGTTCGTTTTAAGTTCTAATATCACTCCTTAATTCCAGTTAAAAAAACATGTTTTTTTTTTAATTTCTGAACGTTTTTGAATTAATGCGTGTTTTGATTTTGGCTCTCTGTACATGAATAATTAAAACGAAATATGCATACTAATTTATTTTTATGGCTAAATGTCTCTCTCATAGTTTTGATCGGACGATTTTGAGAAAAAAGGAGCGGGGAAGTAGGTCTCCAATTGTTTGGTTATTTAAAAAGGCAACTAGAACTTTTATTTTTTGCCAACGTTTTTATTAGTAAAACTATGCATAACTTACGTAATGAACTTCTACATTCGTATATATTTATTACTTATACGAGGGGGGTCACGGCCTCGTAAATACCTCGCTCTTTACACTAAAGCTTAAATTTTGTCCCAATTCCTTAAGAATGACCCCTGAATCACAAAGGCATACGCGTAATACTGAACCTCTCATACGGGTAATAATTTCTGTTCGTTTTAGGTTTAAATGCTGCTCCTTACTTTCAGTTGAAAACACTTTTTCATATTTATTTTTTCATTGTTATGTTAGAAAATGCTATAAAATCCTTTTCCCCCTTTATAGAAATTTTCTTCCCCCATGACATATCCCTCCATGGAAAGCTCCCCCTGATTAACTCCCTCCCCTCAACCCCTTCCCCCAAATAAAAAAATTCCCTGAAAGTGTTTGTACTATGTTTAACCACTGGTCAAAGTTTGGTTCCGGTGACGGGAGAATTTGGTTCCGGTGACTTTGGGAAAAAGTGAGTTTGGGAGGGGCCCTGGGTTCCCTCCAATTTTTTTTACTTAAAAAGGGCACTAGAACTTTTTAATTCCGTTAAAATGAGCCCTCACACGACATTCTAGGACCACTGGGTCGATAAGATAACCTCATGCAAAATTCCGCATTTTTGTAGATAGAAGCTTGAAACATTTAATGTAGGGTTCTCTGATACGCTGTATCTGATGGTGTGATTTTCTATGACTTTTAAGGGGTGTTTTCCCCTATTTTGTCAAATAAGGCAAATTTTCTCGGGCTCTTAACTTTTTATGGGTGTCGAAACATAATTAAAATTATATATTCACAATCAACATTAAAATGCAATCCTTTTGATGTAGCTATTGCTATAAATATTCCAATTTTTTAGAGTTTCGGTTACTAATTGAATCGGGTTGCTCCTTACTACAGTTCATTACCACGAACTGTTTGATTAATGCCAGATTTGCCTCTCACTCAGTAGGACTATCTGTCTTGGCTTCTTATACAATTGAATAAAAAAAAAGTTTTTTTTTAACTGAAAGTAAGGAGCGATATTAAAACTTAAAACGAACAGAAATTACTCCTTATATAAAAGAGGCTGTTCCCTCCTCAACGCCCCGCTCTTTACGCTAAAGTTTTTTACTGTTTTAAAAAGTAGAGTTGAGAGAACTTAAATGTGTAGGAACCTGAAAACGTGGGGGAGTAGTGTTTGATCAGAAAAGAGTCCAGGGGCAAGAACAATGCTAAATCAGCCCAAGACAATCTGAGAGAGAAACTTTTAAAGGCGCTGCCTTGCAGTTTACAGCTTCGGTGCAAGCTGAACTCCAAAATAGTGAAATGGACACCGAACCAGACTCTTCTCTGACTTGAGTTCCTGTGGGTTTTTGAATGGTTGCAATTTTGTGCTCAAAACCTTTTGAAAATGAGCAGTTGCTAAATGTGCACAACTTGAATCCATTGTTACTGTTTTGAATGAAGAAAATTACTCTTACCTCTTGGTTGAGATAAACATGACCATCCATGTGAGAAAGCAACACCTTCACATTCTTGTAACCTTCACTCATTTTCAAATAACAAGAACTTCAATTTACTAATATTTAATGTAAGTTAGTTATTGTTTAGCCACTTAGCTAAATTAGCAAGGTTGAGAATCAGGTGGATCTGGACATCATCACAATATTTTCAGCTAAAGTATATTACAGTATCATCAGTGTACATTATTACTTTACAACGTTCTACGCAACTGGGTAGATCATTGACATAAACGAGGAACAGAAGTGGACCTAAAATACTACCTTGTGGTACTCCAGCAATGACCTGATGTGGGGAGGACTGATGGGCCTCAACAAATGTAACCTGGTACCGGCTACTAGGATATGAGGCAAACTTGAGGGCTGGCACATATATATAATTGCTATGTGTCTGCCGAGTATTTATATATCTCTGGCACTGACGAAAGATTAAAGCTGAAACCCACTAAATAATTATAATTAATGAATTTCCTGTTACCCACTGAGTGGAGGCGAAAACATGACAAGATTGACTTGAAAATTCTCACCTTAATTATTGAACTTTATGATCCAATGGTTAAGGTGTTGGTTTTCAAACCAATGGGTTGTGGGTTCGAATCCCCTCAGCTCCATTAGTGAAAAAAGAAAGCAAGCTATTGTGGTAATGCTCCACTTCAGATAAATATATATAATTGCAATGTGTCTGCTGAGTACTTATATATATATCAGACAAGCAGGGCTAATGATGCCATTCAGTGCATTACTTTACTTCATCTATGACTACATTGATGTATTGTTAGTGGTGCAAAAGTATATTAAGAAAAAGAGCTCTTGAATAGTGGTACAAAATTAAAAAAATTGTGTTGAGTAACAGATTCATTCTGCTAAACATTTTCGCCGCACACTGATCACAGCAATCACATGGAGTAAAGTAACAAAGCTCTTACAATGAATTTATAGGAAACAAGAAGACCAAAACACGTAGTACAAAATAATAGTCATGAGAGAGACGCCTTTTCTGCCAGTCATGTTAATGAAAAAGAGGTAAATTGTAAAAGAAGTCTATTTGCTGTCTTTCTTTGTTGGTAAATGTGGCTTCTAAAGCAGCAAGATGAAAAGGGGATTGGGCTTTGCTAATACCCTAAACGAATCCTCTTGATAGTTAGCATTTGATGGGTTCTCAGTCAAATGCTGTCCTATTGTCGAGCCTGTTTTGGGATCTGTTGACTTGGCATTCTTTACGTGATTCGGTAAAATTCTGGAAACTTTACTGTGTCGACTGATGAAGGCCAGCACATGTTGTGCAATTCTGTCATGTAACCTTTGCGATGTATGACCTATATACTTGCTTGCACAATGACATGTGAATTTGTAAGCTAATAACTTTTATGTGTAGCAGGTAGTCCTAGTCCTTTTCCAGCATGATGCTGCAAATTGATGTGGGTCATGTATTACCCACAGCAGTGCTCCCCAAAGTGTGCAATCATAAAATAGTCTAATATCTTCATTTTTCCAACATACGTAGCTATTACCCTCGAAAACTAAAACTTTTCAGAATTATTGATCAATAGAATGATTGATCTCTAGAATGATTGATCACTAGAATGATTGATCACTAGAATGATTGATCAATAGAATGATTGATCAATATAATGATTGATCAATAGAATGATTGATCAATAGAATGGTAGTGACATTATATTTGATTAAGTCCGCTTCGGTCCTTCGGAATGTACAGACATCCAGCCATGCTGCAGTGGATTGAGAACTGGATATAACAGTAGTGTCGGCAACGATGAACATCATGATAACTGTGCTCATCGTGATGCTTTTACTTCTGATAATAATAAGGATAATAATAGATTTATTTAAAAGATTATAAACGTAATAGTAGTCATAACAATCTTCCCAACGCAGTAGTTTCCTGTTACTTTGTACAATTTGCGAAGTAGGTTTGTTGACGTGTGACATTTCACTATGTTAATCCCAAAGATATTAAACTTTAAGTAACAAGCTTTGCTTTACCCAGGCCTACGTTCCTACCTAGTGGTGGGATAATATGATATCTTGTAGTTAACTGACATATGCTCACTTGGCGTTTCATTGTAAAGGCAATCGATACGAAGAAGGCACGCGAACGTTTTTATCTTCATGTATAGTTATTGAAATTAAGAGTTGTAACCCGCGGAATCCTAAGCGTGTTGGTGCTATAGGTATTGTATGTAAGATACCGGTAGCAGTTTTAGTTATTGTTCCGACATTTGATGTTTTACGTGAGGGAGACAAAAGGAAGCATTAAAATTCTTTGCTGCTTGTTGAATACAAACTAATTTGAAGTAGATTCTTACTTGTTCCGAGATCATCTCCTCCGTGTCCATCTGGGGAGAAATAAAGTTCATTTGGTCATACAAACTCAAACTTGTACCCCATATGAAGTGCTTGCTTACGTTGGTTGCTCGCATCAATTAGGAGGGGATTGAAAAATGTTTGTATAAAGGGCAATACATTTTTAAAAGCACCAAGCACTGTTAAGAGGTAACTTGACACTTTCAGTATTTCTTCTATAGAAATTGAGCATTGTAATACAATTTGCAATAAGAAACGTTAAATTTCTACACATTTAAGTTACGTAGTGGCACGTGTAATTTTACAGAATAGTCACATGCTACAAAATATAGACGCATTCCATATCATAAGTAGGTCCATTACGTTCTCCAACAGGTGTAAATGGAAAGTCTTAGTAGTAAATATCAAGTATTACGAACACTTTGACATTTATCAGAAGCCTGCATATAGAAAGCATATGAGTACGTATGACTACACCTAAATGACCAAAGTAACAATTAATCGTAGTAATGTTATTATTGAACGGTATTTATATTGTTATGTATGTATGGTCACTGGTCACTGGAAACATATGCTTTAAAGTCAATTTTGTTTAATATTTTGTAGTTATAAGCTGATGCGATTTTACGCTCTACGGTCCCCTCCGTGAGGAGCTTAGGCGGTTTCCACTTACACGAGAATTTCTTAAGAGCCTAGGGCACTTTATGAACAGTTGCCCTTCCTGACGCCACTGATGGCCTTTCGAAGCTTGGAGATCGTACCCTCTGGCCGTGAAGGCCAGTAAACTATCCACTGGACCACGACGGCGTTATTCTTAATATTTTGAAAATATTAATTGATAAAAATCAAATGCACGTAAGAAAATTATCTTTTAGCCTAAAGTACTTAATACCGGCGCAACTCTGTGTTCTGCTAAATATTTTAATTTTTGAAAAGAACACTATAGAAATTAACGGCGCTGACCGGATTCGAACCGCGTCCTCATGATTACTAAACCAACGCCTTAACCAATGAGCCATCGAGCCTCGATTACATAGATTACAAAGAAATTTTTTGGTACTTTCCTGGAATAATGTTGTCTTGTCCTCCACGAATTGACAAATTATTGACAAATTTTATCCCATTTCCATAGACTTTTGAATATTATCTTGGTTTCTAGGGTACGTTGAAGGTTTAGGAAGTGACGTAGACTTAGTTATACTGTATTCCCTCTGATCAACAACACCCTTCGTAAAGAGCAGAGATCATATTTGATTGAAAACCTTATGAATCTCCATCTCAATTTAGTACCATATCGTCACGTATAGAAACGTAGTATATTTAAAGCATGTAAACAAAAAGAATCTTTTAGATAGTGGAGAAGGACTAGAGTGTTACCTAATATAGAGAAGGTGAACGAGAAAAATAGAAATATGTCACCACCGGTATTTTCTACTAGTAGCTCCCAAAAAAGAAATGGCTTTTATTGTTTTAGTGAAAACAGAAAAAAGGCAATGAGATTAAGTAAACGATTAAGGCTTGTAAGATACAACGTTGATAATGAGATGGAAGAGTGTTGATAGCAAGGCTCAAAATATTGTTTTCAGCCTCTGTACGGTGTTGTTTCCTGGGTAAATGATAAGCTTTTAAGTTTCGAGCACTTCGAGTGGGAGAGTGCGGATTTTTGAAACGCTAATTATTGTTCTCGGCGATTTTACCATACGCAGTCGTACGCTAGCGTTGGTTTTCTGCGTAAGACAGTTTGTCCGTACGATCGTATGTACTTTTGGGTGCCTAATAGACGTCTCCCCAGGACATTCTTATTCCACCCCTCTCCCTGCATATTATTTTTAAGTAATCTCCCACCTATGACAACTTTTTGAGGAGGTACTTTGGTGGGCAAAGTATCTCGAAAATATCTTTATTGAAATATGAAAACCATACATTAAAAAGATGAAGGTGGCCTTTTATGAGGCTCGAAGAAGCGTAAAGACCACACATTTCAAATGTTAGCAATAACACTGTCATTGAGCAAGAGGATAAGGAGAAGATTTTAAAATCTTGGAAGGAATGTGGGAGACTACGATGACTTCGAATAGTTGACTATTGTTTGTGTTGTAATACCCTACGTTTAGGAAGTTGTGGTTGATTATAAACATTGATTCTTGACTTCATATTTTACACTTTTTGTCCAGACCCCCCATCTATTACGTTTTCAGTCATTTTCCAACCACCCCATCTATTCCAACCCCCCCATTTATTAATTTTGGGGATTTTTCCAATCCTCCCGTTTATTCCAACCCCCCTTCTATTAGGCACCCAAGAGTATGCACTCCCATTGTTTGAGCCTTCGATGCTGAGGCAAAAGTGTCCATTTATATACTTTTGTACCGGAGTAGAAATGTATGCTGATATACTTAAATTAAATCCAAAGCTCTGACGCTTCTCACTAGTAATTTTTACTGTATCCTTTCCACATCTCTCTGTTAAAATATAAGCAATGAATATGCATGGAGAAATGTCAGTAAATAAAGATGTGATTTTTGTCATTTAGTATGATGCTACTGTCACAGACTCCTAAGATAAAACACATATATACAATGTAATCAAGGGAGCGCAACATGTTAGTTGAAATTAAATGATGTTCCTCATACACATATATTCGTACAATATCAAGACCATCAAACAGCAAACTAAATAGCAAAGATACTAAGAGTACAGAAAGACTGGTCTATTTTACTATACCTTATGTAGCTATTATCGTACTCTTTTTGTGATTCAGGTTTTGTTTGTAAATAAAAATAGGCAAAGTGTAGAGCATTGAAGTCTTGAAATACAACTAGAGAGATTCCATTTTGTTTTAGAGATTGCCCATTTTGTTGCCATTTGGTCTGTAACAGTAAGGGTTGTAAGACAAGTATACAACTCTGGGTCAAGCACGTTGATTTAAATAATCGCTTATAGATTCAGGATCAGTACTTATTCTTTTTCCCACTTCTTATTAAGTTTTTGTGTTTTTTCATCAGTTGAAACTTGTACAGTGAAAATACAAGCTCCATGATATTGTGCTGGTTAAAAGAAACATTAAGGTCCAGGTTAAATTAGATAGCACTGATGATATCTAAGGAAATTACTGTGTAGACGTTGGGGCTGATTAAACTAAAGATTGAAACAGCGTAAAACTCAAACAGAGGGAAACAATACTCATTTCTATCAGGTGGTTTCATAAGTACCAGGGAAGATTTTAGAAGTGGCAAAGCCAAGGAGATACTTGTTGCACCCAGATTAATAATGTACTTGCAAAAATGAGTTCTAGACTGAATGACAGTTAATAAGGCCTTTCCCATAGAAGATTGTAAAAAGCACGAAGCCTCAGTTATAGCCAGTTTATGTTCCGATTCCAAGCTCTGTAAACGTTGTAGCTTACGAAGAAAAGTAATATTGAACTAGCCGCATTCAGTAACGTTTTACTAACAAACATTTTAGCAATTAGAAATGAATTGTTTCCTCTGCGTCGTTTCTAAGAATCAAATATATTGTAGAAACGTTGGGGTTAATTGAGAATACCGAGCCTAGAAATTTATATACATTTATAAATGTTTCAAAAAACCAAAGAAGCCTTGGATGATTACGGAATACGTATCCTCGTGTAGGAGAGAAGAAAATCTAGAGGAAACCCTTGAAAGTTTTTTTTAACAAAAACTGAAAAGTGGAAAACGTGAGGAGGCAATGGAAAGGTGTTATAATAGAAATGTGAAGACATGGAAGCACGATTCTTTCCAATGACATAAGAAGATTTACATTGAATGATTAAATCAAAGAAAGAAACCAAGGTCATGCCTTTGATGAGTTAGATTTATCAATGGCAGTGTTATAAAAGAGAAAGTGTCAGAGAGAACGGCAGATCAAATTGATGGTAAGTGCAAGCATTTGATTATCTTAAAATGTTTTTAGAGGTCCGCCGATATTGAATGTCGAAACACAAAGTCCAATTGCTAAAATTAAAGCAGACATAGCAGAAGGACGAGATTGCATAAACACTAAGATACTTCAGAGTTATAAGACGTTACCTTATTACGTCATGTTAAGCCGGGTATGTAATAAAGCCGCATTAAATTAGGCAGCGCTTTAATTGAGCTGCACTTGACAAAAATTAGCATTTGAGGGGGTTTTAATTAGGCCGCAGGAGTCAACGGACAGTTTAAGATATAATGCTTTTTAAAAATACTCCTATTTTCTCCTCAACGTCACTTTTAAAATGTATGCAAATAGGTCCACTGACAGTTCCTCTTCGCTCCTTGCTTTCCTTAAAATATATTAATCCGCGTTTTAATTGAGCCGCGTTTTTATTAGGCCGCATTTTTAAATGTGCGGTCTGACGTATTAAAGTAGCTTATTCACAGAGCTTGTTAACAGATTTATGACCAAGGCTAGCATCCTTGAGTCCCTCTTTGCAGCACTTTTACAAACGTCAAGTACAATCAAATGCTAGCAGCATTTTATTTTTGGTTACGATAAGCCACGAGACAAAGTGCCCTTTAAGTTAATCATAAGGAATGAAACCATGATTGTAATAAGTGTTGTGTAGTGCAGGTTTGTTGAACCAAAAATTTTGTTGTTGTTGCGAGCGCATTTTGACAAAGAAAACCTTCCATACAATCCTCTACAGTAAATTCTCAACTCAACTTTACAAGTTCTATTTTATTCATATGCGTTCGTATTTACATTTTTTAATGAAATCAAGATGGCGCTTTGGAAGATGATCTGTAACGCCTGAAGTCTGCTGTTGACCACTTACTATCCTAAGATACAGATTGTTGAAATAAACTGTATATGATAACGAACCTGAGAAAAGTGAATCCTTCTCCTCAAATAGACCCGTAGGTTGTGCTTTCCCATCTTCAACTGTTTGCCCGTCCACTTTTGGCTTCTGTAAACAACATTTTTACAGAATACACTTCCTATCCGATTTAACCGTGAAATAGTAAAGAGAACAAAATGACGAAAAATGGGAATGATACGACATAGTGCAATTACATACGATGAAACAGTCTCTCCGTTCTTTTGGGCTTGTGTGCATTAATAACGAGTAAGGGAAGCACAACGATGAAAAGGGTCTTTATGAATGAAAGGTGAATAGTCCACCAACAAGTTATTATAAATAAAACGCCAAAAGTGGAAACTTCATTGACAACGTCTCGTCTAACAGACTTCTTCAGGTCACTACTTCAGGTTTAGCCA
Source organism: Alatinidae sp. Z8VKAUB7J3 (assembly GCA_010016025.2). Taxonomy (NCBI): domain Eukaryota; kingdom Metazoa; phylum Cnidaria; class Cubozoa; order Carybdeida; family Alatinidae; species Alatinidae sp. Z8VKAUB7J3. Next base: position 21,930,056 of record JAAAKM020073195.1, read on the forward strand.
ATTTTCAGTAGTGACCTGAAGAAGTCTGTAAGACGAAACGTTGTCAATGAAGTTTCCACATTTGGCGTTTTACTTATAATAATGAGAAAGGTCACAGAAACGTTACCCACTCTACCAGATGCCGTAAAATAAAGTATTTTCATAATGAATTAATGAGTTTGTTAAACTCTTCAGACTTGATAAATGGAACCTGAAACATACACCATACCTGCCCTCTCTGTCATCCTCCTTTTTACAAGGTACGTACGTACGCTCATACACTTACATAAATACATTTTCATGTCCTGTACTACACAACGAGAAATAAACAATTCATGACAAATATTTCATGATATATGCATCATCATCATCCTTATCATCATCATCATCATCATCCTTATCATCATCATCATCATCATCATCCTTATCATCATCACCAACATCATGATCATCATCATCATTATCACCATCATCATCATCATCATCATGTATTATTAGGTGAGATAAGTTGTATTTTGTTGACACATGCCTAGAAATATTTAGTATTTCGTGTACAGTTTAAAACTATGTATTATTATAGTAGAGAAATCTTTTTTCACTGAACACCGGAAATATATTTAAGTTGATGTCTTTCATTATTTTTCGACATGTTTCAGGATTTTATCGTATCTTATTTAACAAGTATGTATACTTGAAAATAGCAAAATTGATGCAGGGTTTTTACTTGAAGCCTTCATACAAAAAGTTTGGAGAAGTAACAATCTTCACTCAGCATTTCCAATCACAAAGTTTATTATGACCCTAAATGTCTAAATCCTTGTTAAGCTTAAATGATGATTGAGGTTTTTCTACTGGCTGCTATATGCAGGTGATTATGTCATCAATGGAGGGAAAATGTGGACTACAAATGGAGCACAAGCAGATTGGATGTGCGTACTTGCCAACACATCAGAGGGTAGTGTGCATAAGAATAAATCATTGATCATCATTCCAATGGATACTCCTGGAGTGACCGTGGCGAAGAAGTTAAATAAACTTGGAATGTGGTCATCAGACACAGTGCAGACATACTTTGAAGATGTCCGTGTACCACAAGAATATTGTATTGGTGAAGAAGGGAATGGGTTTTTATACCAAATGCTTCAGTTCCAAGAGGAAAGGTTGGCTGGTGGTGCCATAGGTAAGAACATAACATTTGAATATATATATTAATCTGATAATTTCATTACCCGTTTGCCAATTGGAGGGATCCTTGACCGCGAATTTAGCTACATTTCTTTCTGTTATCTACCTTCTTAAAAGTTGTCAGTAACGTGATGGGTGTAACTTTCTTGGTTGGCTTGATTCAATTATTGTCACAATCTTGAGTAAATTGTGGAGATTGTGGGTTGGAGCGAACACCCATTCTGGCAAATTCCCATTAGCTGTTCTGATGGAGGTTGCTCTGTTAGCAGAAACGATTAGCACTACATTCCTTAAGCAAACCAACAAATCGTTGTTTCTAATTTTAGGACCAAGGAGTAAACAGAAGTGTCATACTTATAGCAAATATCGCACGGAGTCGGTGCTTGGCTGGATTGAAACTGCTGTAGCAAGTTTAAACACGTTTGAGGGCGTCTTACAATGGGAATGTCTGAGTCAAACATTGCCTTGTGATTTCGTTATGATCTTTGATGTATATCGCAAAACCAGGCAATTTCAATCTTATCTTCGAAGATAAATCTTACTGTTTTTCTGAGGGGCTTTATGCCAACGATAAGAATTCGCAGAGTGGGCCCTCTTTACGTCTCATTTTCTTTGATTAAAGTTTAGCTACCAATGGCGGTACGCAAGGTTAAAAACTCTAAATGGCATCCGTAAATCGTTTTGGTTGATTGAAATAATATGAAAAGTGAATAGAAGACAAATTTAAGGTATCTATAAGAACCTTTTAAAAAGGTAATGTGCTGCTAGTAAAATTATGAGCGAAGAGTTTGCTTACCTGTGTAAAACGATACCTCTCTAAAATAGAGTTATGTGCAGCGAACGGTAGTAGGCTGTTTTAAAGAGATTAGTAAAAATTTGAACAAGGCGGGAAAAGGCGTACTACCTGTCACACTTGAAAGTTTATTAGTTTATAAATTCCCATAACGCTGTGCGAGTGAATATATAGGTCGTACGTTGCACAGGTTACATGACAGAATCGCGCAACATGTGCTAGCTTTCATTAGTAGACGCAGTAAAGTTTCCCAAATATTACCAAATCGCGTAAACAAAGTCAAGTTAACAGATCCCAAAACAGACTCGGCAATAGGACAGCATTTGATTGAAAACCCATCATGTGCTGACGACTATAAAGTGGATTCGTTTAGGGTATTATCCAAAGCCACATCTCCTTTTTATCTTGCCGCTTTAGAAGCTGCATTTGTCAAAGTAAAGAAGCCGGTACTCTTTCGGCAAAGAATTTTTTTACAACTTACGCGTTTTTCAATAACATGAGTGGCAGAAAAGATGTCACTTTCGTGACTGTTATTTTCTATGACGTGTTTTCGCCTCCCCTTTTTTCTCTAAATTCATCTTATAAGCTTTCTGACTTCACTCCATACGATTGCTGTGATCAGTGTATGGCGAAAACTTTTAGCAGAACGAATCCGTTACTCAACGCAATATTCAAATTTTGTACCACAAACAAATTTTTCAAGGTGGGTTTGTTAATGTATGAAATTGTGTCTTCGAGTCGTAGCTTCTTGGAAAGTTTAACGTGAGTGAGTTTTGTTTGCTTTAACTTTGGTAAAAGAATAATAGAACTGAAAAAAATGAAAAAATTGATAGATAAATTTAAGAATAATAATAATGATAGTAATAAGAATAATAAAAAAGAATATTAAAAGTTAAACCCCACAAGATATTTTCTCCAGCATCAACATATTATTAGCTTAAATTTTAGAGGAATGCCAAAATATACGAGGATGTTATTAGAAGTCATAATACTTTCATGGTAAATGGAGTATTGACATTAGGTCTGCAATGTCAGATATGGATAAGAAGTTCTGATTAACGCACCCCTAGCTATAAGAGCAAGCTTGGTCACTGTGACGATGGTGACGATAAGGATGATCACCATCGTGATGATGGTAATGATGACGATACTGATGATGATGACGATGCTGATGATGGTAATCATGATTACGATTACGGTAATCGTGTTGGAATTGGTGATAATAGTAAGAATAATGCTGCTGTTGCTATTTGTACTAATTACGGTGATAATCAAGATGATAATGATGTTTGTTGAAAAGTCGCTATCGCCGTTTACATTGATAATAACAACAACATCAATAACTACAAAATATCCTGATTTTGCTAACGACCATGACGTCAATGTTGACGGCGATGATAAACATGATGTTTATAACAATAATGAAGTTATGACGAAGATAACGATAATGATATTCATAACAATAACGATTATAATTGTAAGTGACTATAAAAGGTCAACGGAAACCCAAGGCTTCATTATCCACACCAAACTAAATTGTATCATCCAACAAGTAAGCGTGGAGCAAAGTTAGTCTGTTAACTTCTTAATCCTTAGGACTGAATCACAGGTCAAATTCCAGCAGTCTCCCACGCGCTCATAAATCCCCATTCAAACACAGTGACCATTGATAAACAAGAAAAACTATCGCCTAGGGGAAGTGCGGAAAACTATGACATTAGTTCTACAGGTCATAACAATCGTGATGCACATGTCATGTAGTAGGTTGCAGGAATTCGGTGGCAATCTCAGTATCACCAGTAACCTTTTATTACTGTACTGCGTCTGGTACACTTTGTCTTTTGATACCTTGTAATTGACGTAGTCTCTTTGTATCTACTTAATTTTGTCTCGATTGGTATTCACAAACAGGGAAGGCTTTTTAGCACCGAATGTGAGGGCTACTGACATTAAAACAACCCCTAGTTCATGGATAAACTATCTAACTGTTCAACAAAGTGTCGTGGTGGAATGGACAAATTTACATTTTGTGTCCTAAGGTGTTGATGCAAGCCTCTAAATTGACCGACTTAAGCGGTGACAATAAGTGACATGCACCTTTCGCATAGACCCTGCACCACATACCCGGGAGCTAGCTAAATCTTTACTAATTACTTGAAGTTACATTGAGTAAATAATGTATATCAGTCATGTCACATTATCGGACGGTCTGAAACCTTGCATTGCTCGCTTTGGAAGTCTAGGACAGTCCACGCTACTGGGAATGTTCTCGGGGACCTTTTGGTTGCATACCCTTAATAAGGTCACCCATTGCTCTTGAGAAAATGAAACTTTGATTCTTAGGCGCTGAAGTTTACTATCCATTGTATCTCATTGAAGTTTGGTGTGAAATCATCCAGCAAACATACGCTTTGTGTCCTATTACCCAGGCATCTCGCATTGTAACTCATTGAAATTTTATCAAGGACTCAAATTTAGCCAATAGAGAAACGTAACACCAAAGCATGTTTTGTTGTACTCTCATCAGTTTGGTTCATGCAAATAGAACGTTCTCGTCGGAATCAAACTGATGAGTGTGAAAAGGAAGGCGGCTTCACTGTTTACACCTACTTCTATATAAGACTATCTACAAAGTTTGCGGTGCTAATGATCTTGTCAAACATAGACATGGATTATCATCAAGGAGAGCAACCCATTTCCTCCCCACCGAATTTCTTCGAATTATTTTCTTACCAGTATATACGACCTCTACACGAAGTTGTACACAGGTAAACCGACAACGATTTCTTTTATCTTTGTGCTTTTGGCGATAATATCGCTGTACGAGTTGGTCAAGTTGCATTATAAATGTGTCGATGTAATCATGAATAAAACAGTGTTATGAATTAATGTATCTTTTTGTTCTTCTTTCTTTGGCGAAATTAGGCAGACTAATTAATTAGGATTAATTAATTAGCATTAACTAAATTAGGCAGATATAGATGAAAACCTCTATATAGCGGACACCTGGTAATATTGGACATTTTTTCATGACCAGCAGGTGCCCGCTATAACAGTTGCGACTGTACAACACAAAGTGCCGAATCGACCTCATAATGTCCTTACTGGCTTCGTTCGATCAGACCAAATAAGCAGTTTATAGGCTCTTTAATACTCCAATACACAGAGTACCGAAAATTACCGATTAAGCGCCCAGGACTCAAATGGGCGCCCAGTTTGGGAAAAATATTTCTCACAAGGTCAGGTCAAGTGGCAGTCAAAAGTGTGTAGTGTTGTCTGTTATACATCCTGTTAAACAATATTTAGCTTACAAACCTAACATGAAAAGTCCTACAATAGCTAACAAAAACCGAGTTAGTCTCTTTGATTTCTGTTTACTGCGTAAATTTTTAACCGCTGTCGTTGCAGGTCAAAACATTAAAATTATGAAGTGTGTGATCGCATATAACGAACTTAAAGGCGATTTACTTATATATCTTAACAATATCATCAGTGATAGTAGCGATTGTGGTAAAATGGCCTTACGAGCGTCACAATGGCAAATGACAGAATAACAACAAGAATAACTAGCGTCAACATATGAAATTATGGTAATATTAAATGAACAAAACTCACCATTTCACGGTTTACAATACCAAAGGTTTAACCAGATAGCTAGTGCTGAACTAGTCTATCCCTAATCTTACCCTACTTTTATAAACTGATTCCGTTACACCAGTTTCTAAAATTAACTACAAATATCTGCTTATTCTGCTTAATTATACGATTACATCATCTTACTAGAATATTCTGACTACTACATCACAGCGATATACACAACAAAATTTCTAGATACTTAAATTTTTATTTAGTGTGCCCGCGTTGCAAAAGGAAGACCGAAGATGGCAGAACTTTTACTGTTACTACATGCCAGACATGGAACAGTCTCGCACTTTCCTTATGGCAGAGAGACTCAATAGCATCCCTTGAGGAGTCAATGTGTCAGCAAAACTTTATTAAACAGCAATCCATTAGCCATTTTACTTTGTAATTTTAGACCCTATTGTTTTATTGCATCGGTTCGTAAATGTATTTCTGTTATTTTGTATGCAGACGTTATAGTTTTAGTGAAAAGTTCATTAGCTGAAAGCTCTTTACTGACACCCTCTTATAAAATAAAAACTTGAATAAGAAGAAATAAATAGATATTTTAGTAAGAAAGAACTCTAGAGAAATAGAAAAGCATGTCACCATCGGGGGTCCAACCCGTGACCCACGCTTTCGCGGCGTGCGCTCCACCGACCGAGCTAGACCTCCGCTGTTAACATACATTTCTATCCCTCTATCCCTCTAACTGCCATCCGGCCTGTCATCAATCCTAAGCCCATTAAAGCCAGATAGTATCATCGAGAATAGAGGATTTGAAATGTTAGTTAGAAAAGAACACTAGAGAAATAGAACAGCATGTCACCACCGGGGATCGAATTTCTCTAGTTTTCTTTTCTTTTCTAACTAACATTTCAAATCCTCTCTTCTCGATGATAAAATAGATATCTAATACAATTTTATTGCAAATTTTTTATAACTTTCAAACAATGACAATTTATGATATGCCTTATCTGCATGTTTAAAACGTCAGATAAACTATTGCATTAAAATACTGGATTTTGCGATGACTAAACTGATACCGAGACTTGGCATATATGCAAAAGCTGCAATTATATCAACAGTATTGAATATTGAGATCGTTTTACGTCAAGAAGACCCGAGCTTTATTATCGCTGGTTTTTAACTCTCTGGACAAACCAAGTCTTCAGATCATTGGATCTTAAACAAATTCATGTCTTCAGTAACCCTGTCACACTGTAATACAAAAGACAATCAAAACTATGTGAATATCTAACGTCATGTATAGACAATTCAGTAATACATGTAAAGATAAGGAAAGCAAAATTATAGGAAGTTTCCGTTAACCTGACTTCACATGGGAATCTGAGCCGCCATTCAAACCGAGCATGAACTTCTTTTAAAGCTCAGTTAAAGGAATAATTACTAAATAAACGTCGGGATAAATGACTCATGTTGTAGACTGAAAAGGCTTTTTTCTTATTACTACTCGTGAGTACCTAACGTCATAAATGTAGTTAGAAACAATGAAAAGTATACAAAAAATAACAAATGAAGAAAAACGCAGACATTGACTGGTTACTTACAAGATGCGGACGTGGACAAAAACATTACTTAAACAATACAATGTCCCAAACAAATTCTTTTTTGTGGCCAAGTCCTAGTCAAGTTCTCCTAATTTTTAAGGCTTCTAGAACTCTTAGGTTAAGGCTGGATCATGTCTGATGCAGGAAGATGAACCGCTCTAAAGCCTTCGCAATACTGAGGATTCAGCAGCAGCGCTTACGGAAAAGTGCTTGCGAATTTCTTCATTGACCACTTGGAACATGTTTAACTCTTGTGATCAAGACTTACGATGTACGACGAACGTACCGAACTCCGCATGGGCATTGGTACTGATAAACTACTTACTTTCTCTCGGGGTGGTCAGTGCATCCTACTTAGCGTTTACCAAGATACTACAGGTTTGATAGACAACCCGTAGCTGGCTAGATGGTCTTGAGCCTTGTTGCCCAACGAGGGCAGCCTCAGCTATACTGGACAACCTTTCAGACCATAGGTAGAGAGCAACGCTTGTTTTCTAAACTGTCTGTTTATGATAAATACACAATTACTACTATACAGATCTAAAATGTTTATCCCAAAAATTAGAGCTGCAAACGTGTGCTTTGATACCCTAAAAACATTTATTGGAAGAAGCACGCCAACAAAATGGAAGACTCCCTAAAGTCAGAGTTTATTTTAAAACCGGTAAACTACATCTTGAAGGATTAAGAACCTACGGCACTCGATGTACTACCAAAAATATTCTAACGTGTGGTTTAATACACTGAAAACATTAATTGTAAGAAAAACCTCAACAAAAATGAAGCCTCCCAAAGCCAGGGTTAATTTTAAAACCGGTAAACTATATCTTGAAGGATTAAGAACCTACGGCACTCGATGTACTACGAAAAACATTCTAAGAGAAAGTTGTCCATGCAGCTTCGGGCTAAGTGACTGTGTTTTGAAAAGACTTAGGCCTTCTAGTATCAGACTTCCAGTTAAAAAATGGAAAACAGAGACTTGTGAGGAACGCTGATCACGAGTTTTGGTGAATTGAATTGATGATAACAATAATGAAATTTTCTAAATCTTGAATCTCACGAATCCACTGCTAACTCCATCCACAAATTTTGTAGTATCACTCATCTTTTAAAAAATTAGAAGCATAAACTGCCTCTCTCTATTCACGAAGGAGTGGTTTATCTGGTAAAGTCGGGGTTTTGCAATATTTCTAACGGGGATTCCTTTCCAGAGCCCAGCTTTGACTCCGCGAAAAAGAAATTCATATGTTTTACTGTAACATTACCTTGAATTATGCCATTTTAACATAAATTTGACCGAATATTGAATAAACGCTTGGCGCCTTGCGCCTCTTCGACCATACGCACGATGCCCGCCAAGACGGTGTCGCGCCCGACCGCCGTGGCCCGCACCTGCAACGCGCCGGTCTGGTTGAGCGTGCCGCCAATCACATCCGCGCCCACCTGCGCGTCCACCGGAACCGGCTCCCCGGTGATCATGCTCTCATCAATGAAGGATGCGCCCTCGGTCACGACCCCATCTACCGCCAGCCGCTCGCCCGGGCGCACTTGCAGCACATCTCCGATCGCGATCTCGGCGGAGGGTGTCTCGACCCACGACCCATCGCGCAACACCTGCGCCACCGCCGGTTGCAGCACTATCAGGGAGCGGATCGCATCGCCAGCGCGCCGTTTGGCCCGCGCCTCTAGCCAGCGTCCGACGAGGATCAATGTCACGATCACCGCCGCCGCCTCGAAATAGACCTGCACACGGCCTTCCGGCAAAAGCCCAGGTGCAAAAAGCGCAACCGTGGAGAACCCCCAGGCCGCCGATGCACCCAGCGCCACCAGCGAATTCATCTCCGGCGCGCCCCGCATCAGTGCCGGAAAGCCCGTCACGAAGAATCTGCGCCCAGGCCAGATCAGCACAAGCGTGACCAAAACGAATTGAATGAGCCAGTTCGTCGTCTGGCCCAGGGTCGACATGATCCAGTGATGTACGCCGGGAATAAAATGCCCGCCCATCTCCATCGCGAAAACCGGTGCGGTCAAAACGCCCGCAATCAGCGCGTCCCGGCCGATTTCCAGAGCCTCATCCCGTTCCGGAGCGCTATCTTCGTCCGAATGCACCCGCGCCTTGTAGCCAACCTCGCCGACCACTTCGGTCAGCGCGGCGGGCGAGACATCCGCGACGCGCAAACTCGCGCGTTTTGTGGCAAAATTCACCACCGCTTCTCGCACGCCGGGCGTGGCCTGCAAGGCGCGCTCAACACGGCCTGCGCATCCCGCGCAGGACATGCCTTCAATGTCGAGGGTAACCGATGTGTCGCTCATGATGTCCGGGCATTTGGGTTTCAATCCCCGGATATATAGACCTTCCAGTGACTGGAGGGTCAAGAAGGCCGGGACAAATTAATCTCCCGGCCTCCCCAGACGCAGGTTCATTCAGCCCGCATCCTTGTAATTCACGCTCTTGGTGTCATAGCCGACGGAACCCATTTTACGGCGTTCTATCAATCGGTTAAGTGCATTCACATAGGCCTTGACCGATGCCACGACAGTGTCGGTATCCGCCGATTGCCCGGTGGCAATACGCCCGTCCTCTTCCATGCGCACCGACACCGTCGCCTGCGCATCGGTGCCCTCGGTGACCGCATGCACCTGATAAAGCTGCAGCCGCGCCGTGTGATCAAAGAGCGCCTTCACCGCGTTGAACGCCGCGTCAACCGGCCCGTCGCCTTCCGCATGGGTCGAGGCCTCAACCCTGTCAATCTCAAGCGTCATATCCGCCGTTTGCGGCCCATCGGTCCCGCACACAACCTTCAACGCTTTCAGCTTGATATGCTCCGACTGGCTCTCTGCATCGCTGTCGCGCATCAGCGCAATCAGGTCATCGTCGTAGATCTCCTTCTTGCGATCGGCGAGCGCCTTGAACCGCACAAACACGTCCTTGAGCTGATTGTCCCCCAGATCGAACCCCAGATCGTTCAGTTTCGAGCGCAGCGCCGCCCGGCCCGAATGTTTGCCCATCACCAGATTGGTCTCGGTCAGGCCCACATCCTCGGGCCGCATGATCTCAAACGTCTCGGCATTTTTCAGCATGCCGTCCTGGTGAATGCCGCTCTCATGGGCAATGGCGTTCTTGCCGACGATGGTGCTGTTTTGGAGACTTTTTATGGAGATGGATAAAAAATGATTCATAATGATTTGTACAAGTATGAGAAGTTATCAATGAGAATTCCAATTTGGGATCACAATCGAAGGATTACCCGTAGATATGCGATAGCTAACCCAAGTCTCGCCGCATCGGAACGGTATACAGCTTTTCGTAATCCGCTTTATCCGAATCACATTTTTTGTTCAATACAGCTGTGTGAATTGTTGTGTATAACTGGACTAATGTAATTTTTTTATCATTTGTTTTTCGTTGTTGTCTACAATGTAACATTTTATGGCTTTAGTGGCTAATAAAAATAATTATTATTATTATTTGGTATTTTTCATAGGAAAATGGAACTAAAAAAAGGTGATATCTTAAAACAGTAGTTTCAAATAGTGTTTGATTACGAAAATTAATTGTTGAAAAAGTCAGCCAAATGAAAACACAACTTAACTCAGAAAAAGATTGGATATCAAAAGATTCCTATAGAATTTGAAGTTGAGTAGTTGTGTCTCTCATTAGAACTAAAATGGCAAATCTCAAAGGCAGAACTTGACGGACTCCCCATAGTCTTAAGGAAAAAGCAACCCCTTTGTGACAGCCGTATTACATGTCCCAGATTTATCAAAACCTGTTAAATGAAAACTAACCTTTAAAATCCACCTCTCCATTTCCATCGCTATCAAATATATCGATGACTCTTTGAACAAGGGGATTTTGTTGCAACTCGGGCAAAGTCATAAATTCATCTACACTTAATGAGCCAGAATTGTCCAAATCAAGTTTTCTAAAACGTTTTCCAAGCCGCCTTATTTCATCCGGGTCAACTGAAAAAATAAAACAAAAACGTTAGTTAAAACCTGCATTCCTGAATCAAAAACTGAGTTTCCGAAATCATCTTATTCGATCTTTCCTGAAAAAAATTCAAATGAATGTGCATTGTCAGTTTAATATACATATTGCTGATATTTTTTCCTTAAAATCTATATTAATTTTTGACACTAGTGTCCTGGTTGAACTTCACTGAAGTAAGGATGCTAGGACTGTTTTATAAAATTTTCATTTAAGTTTCATTGATCTTATGTTTTTGTAAGTCCTTTTTCTTTTAAATATTTATGTTTTGCTGAGGACGGCCCTGGGACATAGGGCCGCAATATTCATTCAAATTAGAATACCACTGTCTCATGAAAATAATTCCCTACTGTTCTTCTTGTTTCTGATGTGATGGAAAGGCAGAGTGGTCTTCATCGACTATTTATGTTTGTTATGGAACTGTGGTCTAGCTGTTGGGGTGCTACACACACGTCGTATTGTCACGAAATGCATCTAATAGAAATTACACACTCACAAACACGTCATTTTTTTCCGAGATGTATCCAATAGATTATTCAATAGTCCAAATATCATATAACAAGGCTTTTGAGGTTGATACAAACCACTAGAGCCTGAGGGTTGTAGGTTATGCACCTGGGGTGTTTAGGGTTCTTATCGAAGGGATCGTTGTATAAACTTTAGAGGTGGCTCAATTTGCTGAAATCGGAAGTTGTAATTCTCTTTTAAGAGAATTAGTCCCCCCTCCCCATCCAACTTCTGATTGGATTCAATATATCTGATTGAAATTGTGCGGTTTTGTTTGAAATAGCCCAAAGAACATATGACAATGCCTCCAGGGCTGGCACACCCCCCCCCTCCCCCAGAGCCCTGGGCAAGGGCTTGAAGCTATGCCCTGGAGGCATACATGGTTTTAGTATGTTTTAGTATACATGGTTTTAGGCCATGTATGCCCTGGAGGCATACATGGAGGCATACATGGCGGGTCGAGGCGAAGGGACCGTCCAATAGGTAGCGGCTCGTGCCTAAATCGGCAAGTTTGACTTGTGAATCGGAGGAAATCAGGACATTGGCTGGCCGGATATCGCGATGCAAAATGTTCTTGTCATGGGCGTAGGCAATTGCGGTTCCGATCTGAATGAACCAAGTCAGTGCCTGATCCAGGCCAAGGGCTTTCCCGCGGCGCAGGTACTGTTCCAAGGAAACGCCGTCCACGTATTCCATCACGATGTAAAAAACATCATTGGTTTTTTCTGCGGTGATGACACTGACAATGTTGGGATGGTTCAGTGCAGCGAGTAGCCGGGGCTCCTGGAGCAATTTTTCAAAGGCCTCGCCCTGTTTGTGGGGAACTTTGATGGCGACTTTTTTATTGATCCATACGTCTTTAGCCAAGTAAACGCTGCCGAATCCACCGGATCCAATGGTGTCGAGGATTTCGTATTTGCCAATCCTCTGGTTTTTGAAAAACATTCGGTTTCCAGCCCTTGAAAATTAAGCCTAAAATATACCATATTCGTTGCGACACTTAGCTAGAATTCAAGGGTTTGTCGATTGTTGCGTCTAATCGGTTAAGAACCTTGGGCAAAGGGAACGAATCCTATCAAAAACTGTTTTTGCTTTTTGCCAAAGTATTTGTTAAGATACCGCTCCTTGTGTGAGCGTTCTGATTTGGCCGCTTGTTCACCAACATTGATACCGGAGTTGTTCCATGGCAAAGACTTGTTCCGCATGCAATAAAGGCTATTTGAAGGGCCACAAAATATCCCATGCTCACAATGTATCCATTAAACGACAGTACCCAAACCTTCAGCGCGTACGCGTTGCACTGCCCAAAGGCGGTAGCAAGCGAGTTTGGGTTTGCACCAGTTGCATTCAAAAAGGCGTGGTTAACAAAAGGGTGGCTTAATTTCGCACACCCCGCCTTCCCGATTTGGTGAAGGCCTGAGAGTAAGAGCATTTTAAAGGCGAACCTCGTGTTCGCCTTTTTCTATTTATGGCATCAATGACAGGACCTATTTTTGGTGGCGCTCAGACCATGAGGCGGGATCCTGCCGCCAATCTTCGATAATGGCCCGGTCCTCTTGGGACAGGCTTTGGCTTTTTACGGCCACACCTAATAAGGTCGATAAATCGGTCAAGCTGGCATAAGCGAGCCCCGCTTCTTTAAATTGTCGGGTTGCCCTATCCAAACCGTATTGAAAAATGGAAACCACGCCCAAGACTTCGGCGCCGGCTTGGACCAAACCCTCTGCGGCTGCAATACTGCTGCCGCCTGTCGAAATCAAATCCTCAACCACAACGACCTTGGCCCCTTGGGGAAGGCGGCCCTCAATTTTATTTTGTTTGCCGTGCTTTCTCTCGGAACTGCTGACGTAGACCATGGGCAGTGCCAAATTATCGGCCAGCTAGGCAGCATGTGGAATACCGGCAGTGGCGGTACCCGCTACTAAATCGGGGCGCCACCCTTGCTCTTCAAGTAAGGCGACAAAGTCTTGGGCCACCTGTTTCCGCTCGTCAACCGTACTGATCAATAATCGGTTGTCGCAGTACAAAGGCGACTTTAACCCGCTTGCCCAAGTGAAAGGTTCTCTGGCTGAAATGGTGACGGCTTGGAGGTCGAGGAGCAATTGAGCAATGAGTTCTGAATTGGTCATGTTCTTCCGGTCCTGTAATGTTTGCCGGGGGTAGGCCGACACCGCTTATTCGTTATTCGGTCAGGCTAAGCTTGACCTTGCCATCGTTCATAGGGATGGCGCGCGCAGGTATCCTATCATGACCGAGCTCGTTCTTTTTTGGGTGCTTTTTCTCTTCATGAAACTTGTACATTAATTTTTCTCATCGCGGAACTTATTTTGTTCATGGAACCTGTTGTGTGTTGAATTTATTTATGAAATCTGTTGCGTGGAGATTTTTGTTCGTCTAACTTTTTGCAATCTGATTTATGTTAGAAGAACTTGTTCTGTGTTTGATTTTTATCCTCTCGAAACTTGTGTATTGATTTTTTCCTCTTGAAACTGATTTACTCATGATAATTGTTGCGTGCTGATTTTTGTTTTGCATAACTCATCTTTGTTCATAGAGCTTGATGTGTGCTGAGTTTTGCTCGTGAAACTTGTTGCATGTTGATTTTTCTTTTTGTGAAACTTAACATTAACTCTCTCCTTGAAACTGATTTTGCTCATGGAGCCTGTTGCACGCTGATTTTTGCTCGTGGATTTTGCTGCTTGATGATTTTGTTTATTAAACTGACTACAGGTTGATTTTCCTCTTCTTAAAAATTTTACATTGATTTTGTTTCCTCGTGAACGATTTTGTTCTTGGAACTTGCTGTTTGCTGATTTTTGTTCGTGGAACCTGTTGTATGCTTATTCTATTTGTGAAACTTGCTGCATGTTGAATTTTCTCTTCGTGATACTTGTACATTGATTTTCGTCCTCGTGAAACTTATTTTTTTCATGGAACTTGTTGCGTGTTGATTTTTTTTCTAAAATTTTTGCATGTTGACTTTTGTCTGCATAAATCTTTTGCACTGATTTTTTTCTCTTTAAACTTATTTTTGTCCTGAAACTTTTTACCAGCCAATTTCTGTTCTTGGAGCTTGTTGCGTGCTGGGTATGGTTGGAGATCCCTGTTACACTTTCATCGTTCTCTTTGTGAAAATAGTACATTTTGAGTGCGGATTTTTCGCTCGTGGAGCTCTTTGCCTGCTAATTTTGTTAGTGAAACTTAATGCATATTGATTTTCTCTTTTTTAAACTCGTACATTGATCTTCCTCCTCGTAAAATTGCTTTGGTTTATGGAACTTCTTGCTTGCAGATTTTTAGTTCGTGGATCTTGCTAAGCGCTGATTTTTTGTTTTTAACTCGCACACTATTTTTCTCCTTGTGAAACTGATCTTGTTCAAGGACCTTTGTTGCGTGAGGATTTTTTGCTCGAGAATCTTTTTGAATGTTGATTTTTCTCTTCGTGAAACTTATGGTCTGATTTTTCTCCTCTTGAAGCTGATTTTGTTCCTTTAACTTATCCCTTGATATTTGAACTTTGATATTTTTCCTCGTAAGACTATGAGTCGTTTGGTTCAAAAAACTCATAGAACAAATAATTTCTATATTAATCTTTCTCTTCGTGAACCTTATATATTGATTTTTCTACTCGTGACCTGTTTTTTCAGTGGAACTTGATTGGTGCTGATATTTGTTCATGAAACTTGCTACATGTTGATTTTTCTCTTCGTGAACTTTGTACAATATTTTTTTTCCTATTGAAATTGATTCTGTTCATAGAACTTTTGCGTCTTGATTTTTGTTGGTGGAACTTCTTGCCTGCTGATTTTTCGTCGTGAAACTTGTTGCATACTGACTTTCCCCTTCGCTAAACTTTTAGATTGAAATTTCTACTCGTGAACCTGAGTTTGTTAAAGGAGCTTGTTACGTGCTGATTTTTTTAGTTGAACTTTTTACGTTATGATTAGCGTTCGTGACCCTTGTTGCATTCTGATTTTTCTCATCGTAAAGCTTGTACATCGATTTTTCTTTTCGTGAAACTGATTTATTTCATTCAGTTGCCTGCTGGTTTTTGTTCTTGAAACTTGCTCCATGTTAATTTTTCTCTTCGTTTTATTTCCGTTGTCGTCTGAACTACCTCCGCTACCACCACTCACACATGCACCTAAGTAATCTCCGTGTCCTAGATGGCCATCCACAGCTGATGCACTAACACTAAGTGTTTTATCTGTTGGAGGTGGAACGTGACAAATTATTACTTTGCTAGTTCCTTCATTGCTTCCTTGATTCTCATTTTCAGCTTCCTCTTCTTCATTGTCTTTCTTCTCTTTTGCTTTTGATTTCTTGTTTAATTTATCGAATTTTTCTTCATAATCGTCTTCAGCTAAATCATCAATTGGATCTCCAATTGTATCATCAGGACTGTATTCTCCAAAACTACTTTGATAACTTCCTAATATTTGACCAGGAGACATTCCTTCAAAGGAGTCATCAATTTGAGTTACTCCTATTTCCAAAAGCTGTTTTGCAATTCCTGGAGGCAAATCTTCAAAAGATTCATCAATCTCAGAAATTCCTTGATCAAATACTTGATTTGCAATTCCTGGTGGAAGTACTCCAAATACATCTACACCGTCAGTGGCTCCCTCCTCAGTGCCATCATCAGTAATTGTTTCTTCAAAGGAGTCATCAACTTCCTCTACTCCTGCTTCCAAAAGCTCCTTTATCTGACCTGGAGGCAAGTCAAGAAATTCATCAGGAATCTCTGTAACTCCAGATTCTACTAGTTCCTTTACTATTCCTGGTGGCAATCCTTCAAAGGATTCATCAATTTCAGTAACTCCACTTTCTGAAAGTTGGTTTGCAATTCCTGGTGGTAAATTAAATTCACTATCATCATTTTGTC